>JASAOG010000156.1:1200000-1700000 GCA_030265305.1 Biomphalaria pfeifferi
CTCCCCCTCATGTTCAATTCATATATCGAGTCGCCCCACCCTCTATTTTCTGTCAACTTCAATCATTAGCAATAACTATAAAATAAAGAGGGGACTTTTACATGACTTGTTTTCACTCTATACCGTCCCCTCCCCTTTTCCGACGAAATTATGACTGTTAAAACAGATACGCGAATATGGAGTCTATGAATTGCGCATGCTAAAGAAAATTTAGAATTCACGAGAATAAGTATAAGAGTAACAATTGAGATAAGTTCTTAACCAAACATATTTTTTTCCTAGTCTCCGTTTTCCACATTTACTCAATCTGAGATTTTTGTTTCTATTGACTTCATTTCTTCTCCCTCTTTCCAAATGTTTGTATTCAGAGCATTGAAGTGTAGTTCTGTAACTTATAAATGAACGTCTTTTTCAAATATTATTTTTTAAAGACATTTTTTTTATATTCGGCAGCGACCCCAAAGCCTTAATCTAAATCATTTTTATCATAATGTGGGGTACATGTGTTCAACCCTCCCCTCCAAATGAAATCCTCCCCCCCCCCCCATTCCGGGAGGGGAATTTTGTGACCGATTTTTTGCTTTGCTTTGTTTTTTTTAAGGTGACATTTTAATGTTAAACCCTTCCTTCACTTCCCCAGCGCATGAAAAAAAAGGGGGGGGGGGAGTTTAAAATTCACTCCTGGGTGTTTTAAGGTTAACCCCCACTCCCTCTTATATAAAACAAAAAATAATGCAAACGACAGTCACCAAATTCCATGATCGTAGCCAAGGGGGATTTTGAGATTAAAACCCTCTCAAAAATTATTTTTACAGTAAAAACCCCTCGTCAATATGAGTCTAAAGCATAGGTACAACAGGCACTAGATTCTACGAGACTAGCCAAGAGAGGTTTTGAGTTAAAAAATAAAACTCCCCCCCCCCCAATCAAGCGGGGTTTGAAGCTAAAAACTACCTCAATATAAATTAAAGCAAACCACTGTCACAAAATTCTATGAGCGTAGCCAAGGGGGTTTTGAGTTTACCCCCACCCTCTCCAGATGGCTTAAGTTTAAAAAAACCTCCAGATGGTTTGTTAAAAAATCCCTTTTCAATATTATTCTAAAGCCCACTACAGTCACTAATTCTGGGGTTTTGAGTTTGTTTGTTTTTAACTCCACATATTGTTTAGTTTAAACACCCCACCAGATGGTTTTTACGATAAAACTTCCATTTTCAATATAAAATCTAAAGCAAACTATAGGTCACCAAATTTCATGAGCGTAGCCAATGGTAGTTACTGATTTCTACCAGTCGCTTGGCTCCATTAATATAGTGTAGTGAATAGTAGATATGGTTTTTGAACTAAAATTTTTTTAATAGCAGGAGAATGCACTGTAGATACCTCAGAATATGCATTTTTTTTTGTTTCAAATACCGGAAATAGATTAGTGCCCTGGCTGGCAAAAGATGGGTGTCTTTACACTAATTTCAGGAAAAACCTTTACTAAGGGGAAAATAAACGTCTTCTGAAAGTATGAAGGGTCGGAATGTAATAAAGATTAATAAGGTTACACACACACACTTGGCGGGGGGAGGGGGGGGAGAAAAAAATCCTGGCTGCACCCAGGGTGGGGTATCCTTTTCTTTTCATAGAAAAAATTGGTTGTATTTGCATTGTAGATAGGACCTATAAATTCATATTAGAATATTTTTCAAGTAAAGACGATTCAAAAGTTTCTTAAGAATTAGACATTTTGCACGGCAAAATGGTCCAATATCCAAAAAGCGTTTTGACGTCTTATTATTTGGACTAAAACAGGCAGACTACAAGAGTAACCGAATCACTGGAAACGGCAGTGTCAATGTAGACACTTGTAAGACCCTTTTATATCAAAGCCATCATAGAATGGGTGTAATCTTAATAAATAAATACAATTAGCATAAAGTTTGTAGCTTTGGAAAACAAAAGACATTTCCATGGGGAGAGCACCAATAACAATACATCATGTTAAATTATATCGAGAGCTCCCTGATTTGGAAACCACTGCCCAGTTCATCTCATGTATTGGTCTAGTCATCTAAACGCTCCAACATAACAATGAGAACGAAGAAGAATAAGAAGAAGAATGTTAAAACAAAGTCCTAAGGGAGACCATCATATGTCAACATTGCAAGGAAATAAAGTGATACTCCCAAATCAAACTGTAGTATCAGCATCCATGCAGGTCCAGCTATAAGCCAATAGAGATAGACACATATTTTTTGAAAAGACTTTAGCAAGAAGTAACACATATAATACTCAAATTTTTGGAATCTGTTGAAGTGATGAGACTAGGTTTGAGGGTTTATATCAAATGTTTGTTATGACTCAAAGGGGCCACCAGTCTCAATAAGAAGACAATTCTTATTTACATTTTTTTGTAAAATAATTAGTTATTATTTAGTCAATGAAAAAGACACAGCACCACCAAAATGAAACTATTAACATCACTTTTAAATGTTTTATTTTAGCAAGTAGCAGGCAGTAAGCCTAGGGGTTATAATCAAACTGATTGACAAATAGTTAATTTTACAAACATTGAAATCAATGTGTATACTTGACTATATGCATTGGTATTGTGTAAAATATATACATCACATAATCATAATTAAATCTGGAACCACCCAACAAAAGGACTATATTTAAATAAAGTATAAATATTCCATATGTATAACATAAATACCTAGGTATATAAATTTTGTATATCAGCCATAAAGTAAAAAAGTAGTATTTAGTAATGCTTTATAAATATTCCAATGCATACTTTCAACATAAACATAATATATGGTTAGAAAAAAAAATCAAATAGTTAAAAAAATAAACCAAAAAATCTAATCTAATAGTTAAAAAAAACAACAAAAAACTATTGTGATAGTTTAAAAAAAAACAACTTGTTCACTACATTAGAGATTCACACTAAACATTATTTAACCTAATACAGTTTCTAATGAAGTTATATGATCAAACAAAGTTTTAGAAGTAAAGTAACATTAAAATTAATGCTGCAAAATATAAAATTAAATCAAAGAGAAAATCTAATTGAAGTAGGTCTTTCAATACAGAAAAATAGCTACTGTCAACAGTAATGACCAAAAATACAACATAAATACTTTTTATCTAATTTATGTGTCTAAGACAGACTAAATAAAACACACATAAGCAAGTTAACATGAACATTTCTTACTGATGAAATGTGTTACAATTTACAAAAAGGGTGGGAGGGATGTAATGGTTTATTGAATTAATGTTTACAAAGCTATTAACATTAAGTTAAAATGTTTGACAAAAGCTATACAACTTTTTTTATTGGGATCCCTCCACTACAAAAAAAGGACTAGAAAGGATTTCCCAAAAGGGCTGAAAGATTTATCACAATTTTGTTTTCAGTCACAAGTTTTTGACCATCACTAAATGTATATAACTCCAGGGCACAATATAAAAAAAATATGAACAATTAAACAGTAAAGCTTTCTTGGAGGCTTTATCTAGTGTCACAAGAATTTAATATTTCAATAAGAGAAAGTAGCTTGGTATTGATATTAGAACATTAGATTACAGCATTAACATTTATTCAATTTCCTGAAAGGACCCAGAATAATACAAACTTTGAATCTCTAGTGATATCAATAGCAAATCACAGTGGACATCATTTTTTTTTTACAAAGCCTACATCAACTCACTCTGTTTTGTATAAAGTTAGTACACCTTATTTCTCCCACACCCAATCAAGCTGAAATTTTGCACAATTATTTCTTTGCATGTCAACACAAGATTCACAAAAAAAAAAATAAATCAAGCAATTATTCCATTAACTATTGGTAATTAATTATTTTGTTTTGTAAGAAAGAAATTTTACTCGACTGATAGGGTGGTATAAGTTGAATTAGTCCCCTTTAATGTTTGTAAAAAACTATTAAACAATTTTCCTAAGCAGCTCCCTGGCACAGTGGTTACCATATAGGCTTGAGGGAGATGAAGGAGGCCTTAGCAATTGAGTTCGAATTCAGGTTGCTCACTTTTTTTTATAAATACATTTAAAAAGTGATCACCCAGATACCCCCTTCTTTCTACCCCCTCCCTCTCTCCAACAGGTCCAGACAAGTGATAAGATCATAGCTATTGAGAAAGCTAAAAGCATGATATTGCGCTAAACAAAAACTGATTCTAAAAATATTTCTAATCACACAGGTTTATTATTGTTAGTCTAGCTAGATCTATTACAAATTTAATTACATGACTGATCATTACATGACTGATTACATGACTGATCCAAACTAATTGATGCAATTAACTTAATATAAGCTTTGTTTTTTTTTACTACTAAAAATACTAAGTATTTTTGTTTATTTTGCTTGTTACAGCTACTATTTCTATTTCTCTTAAATCATAATCAGTTCTAATAGACAGATGAAAAAAATGGAAAACTGCTAAAATTTAGATTAATTATAAACTTTACAATTTATAAGTCTTTGAATTAAAAAACATTTCATTTTAAATATCTCACTGCCATTTAGTGTCTAGAACTTAATTCACTTGCCTACATTTAAATCTTTTAAAGATCTTTATAATATCTCATAAAATAAAAACATTGTTGAGAAATTAAAATTTTAGAAAAATTTGAAACATTAAGTTTAAATACATAGCAATAATAAAAAAAACAAAACTAACAATTTCTTTTAGTGTAGATTCAATAAACACCTTACTTTTGTTTCAAAAATTGTACAGCTCCAAAAATGACTGCACCTCCTATTGCAGTAACTGCACCTATGGTTAACCATGACATTTTGGAAAACTTTTTAGATTGTCTTGATCCAATTAATTTGGTTTCTGTGTCTGCTCTAACAACTTTCAGGAAGGGCATTATACCTGTAAAAAAAAAGTTTTACTCAAGATTACTGCCACACTCACTAAACATGTGCATGGAACATGGTGGCAATGGAAACTACTATAAGAAAGCACAACAGATGATCCTAAGTTCAGATCTTAGTAGTGTCTTGGATTTTTTTCTGGATATTAACTCTTTCAGCTCTTAAGTATTTTATAGAAAAAATGTAGTTTTCCTTGATGAACACAAATTTTCAAGGGGAGTAGATTACTAAAACTAATATAACTTTATTATTTTATTAAACAATCTAACCTATTTGTATTTTAAATGAAAATGAATGAGCTACAAAATTATAATAGATAAAATAAATAATTCAAAAAATTTTAAACTGTGCACGGAAAAAGAAAATATTATAAAAATTCATTTAAAATCGATATACTGAAAGATTTAATCTTTTAATTATGTAATCCATAAATATTAAAAAATCACAAAACTAAACACATTTCATAAAAGATGAACAAATGCTATAGAAATTGAATTATTTACATTTTTCAAGTCCCTGGAAATAAATTAAAAAAGAGGAACCATTAACACAACATTGTCTTTTTTTTAAATATGTGTTGGTATTGCATAGAATTTACTACCAAAATAAAGAGCCATCACTCCCACATCCGGAAAATGAAAAAAAAAGAGAGAAATAAAAAAGTTTAACAAAAAATATAGTAAAATAAATATTATAAACCAAGTTACTCGCTGAGAGTAACACCGCAATGAAAGAGTTAATTCCCTGATATTTGATGGGATCAAGGCAGCTTATTATCTCCCTGGATTTGACAAAAGTCAAGGCAGTTGGTAGTTGATTGATCAACTCCATAAAATTTGATGGTGTCATTGCAGTTGGGGTTATTGTTGGATCCCCTGCTTTGCTGTTGGCCACAGAAACTAGTGAATTTAAAAACATCTGCTTGCAGGAAGTCTAGGTCACCTCCTCACCTCGCTTGTAACAGAACACTCTTTTTTCATTTTTTTATTAGTGGCTATTAAGAAACAATTAGATGGAAGAAATTCAAATCAACTCAATAAAAATTTGTAGGAGAAATTTATAAATATATTTAAAAAAGCAAGGAAAAAAAATCATAACATGAGAAAAGTCTAAAGATTAGTTAAAGTAATCTCTAGCTTACTTGTTCCACCAGTTCCTTTACTGTCCAGACTTTTGTATTTGCCTTCATTCATTCCCACTGATGCTGCAAGAATGTATCTGTTGTGAAGAGAAATCAGATATTAGCTTAACAATTCTCATACTTTAATTCAATAACTGTTTTTGATCAAACTAGATTTTATTATTGATTTTTAAGATATTCTAAACATGCCTAAATGTTTTATTTAATCATTTCTTGTTCTAAGAGATACTAAAGTGACATAAATTATAGTCTGTACTAACTTGGAAACAATTTGAATGTGGTATGTTCTCAGCTGAACTAAAGCAGTGATACAGTTATTGTATGATGACTTAAGGACATCATTGGTAGTTGATTCAACTGAAAAAAAAAATAAAGGTAAATGTATTGATATTAAATCAATGTCTATTTTATTTGATTAGGATTCTCACTATATTTCAGGAGATGAAATACCTTGATTGTGACTTTGCTGACTTCATGTTTTCCTCAGAGATTATAAGAAAGGGCAATGCCATGTTTGCACATGAAAACATCTCTATTTAGCAGACATGCGTGTCAAAACTGCTTTAGTCTTATGCTACAATGTAATTTGTACATGTAATAAAATATGAATGTAAAATGCACTGACAATACTATGTTTTATTTATTAGCAATATTTCATTAAAATTTTTTTTTAGACCTTTCACTCTGTGAGGCAGATGATATAAAGCTCCTCTATTAATAAGGGTGGCCAGCACAACGACCAACTGCTTTTACCTTTCCCCTACAAATGTTAGATACTTATGAAAGTTGGGTGGACTCAGGGGTGCACTAAAAATCCCAAAATTCAAAATCCCAGTAGCCTCAGAACCATACACAACTGAATGAGACAACATATGTTCCAGAAACTCAAAATTGGTTCTAGTGAAATCTACCCATGTGGAATGTCACCAGAGAATGCTGAACATGTCCTTCAAATTGCATTCTTTACCAGAGGCCTGAACAAGACACTGGCTTCAAAACAAACCTATAGAAAGAAAACTATATGGAGAGCTTCCTAATTTGGAAGCCACTGCACAGTTCATCTCATATATTGGTCAAGTCATTTGAACACTCTAACATAATAATGAGGAGGAAGAAGAACAACAACAAAAATATCACCAGGATTTGAACCAAAGACCCCTAGGTTCAGAAGCCATGTGCTTTACCACTCAGCCATAGAATGTAAATTGTGATTTATTTTAGTACACATAATAAATGCTAATCCCCAATAGCAATAACATTTTCAATGTGGCCCAGCCCAGTTTTAAAGGATTAATAGCTAGCAAAGAAGAAAAAAAAATTACCCAAGTGACGTAGACCATAAGGTCTGTTTTCTAGGTATTCAACAAATCTTCTGTGCTCAGGAGGCATGTAATTTCTCATTTTCACTAAGAACTCTTTTTGACCTTTAAAAAATGTATAATAATAATAATAATAATTATCTTTATTGTCCGTAAAGAAATTTGTCTTACAAACAAAACATTGTAACTATAAAAAAACAAAATGTACATTCACACCAGACTCGCTTATAATTTACATGTGGTAAAATCACAAAATCCTGACCCAAAGGGAGATTATTTATTTATAGAATCTGTTTAGCTTTTTTATGGATGTTTGTCTCAAACAGCTGCCTAAATGTGGGTTGTTTTTTGCCAATGACTTTACCAGCAGCATTTAGGATTCTATAGAGTTTATTTTTATTTTTTAATGCTCAGATTGCCATACCAGACAGTGATATTACAACTTAAAATATTGCAGATGTGAGCGTGATAAAACATAGCCAAGGCCTTTTCACTAACATTAAATGAGGACAGTTTTCTCAGTAAAGAACATTACAATATTTACATCAGCTGAATGTCTGTTAATTACATTTTTAATAGTTTTTTTTTTTCAGTCAAGTAAAATTCAAAGCTAAAAAAGGTATTTTGTAATTATTTAGAAAGGATACATTTTGAAAGCAAAAATGTTTTTTTCCCAAGCAGTTTTATTAGTGATTGTTAAAAAGGATGATAATTGTTGTTTTTTAAACTGCAATAAAATATACTACAATATTTCCTAGTTGATGCATTAAGTCTAAAGGTATTTTAAAACCAAATATAGTAAACATTCTTTCCATGCAAAATCTATAACAAAGAGGAAATGTTAGCAATCATTTCCATCATCATGGCTTTAAAGCAAAGACTTAAAACCATACCCATAAAATGAGATGTGACAATGTGACTATCTTTATCAATTGGAAAAGGACACCCAAGTTGTAAGAATTAAAAATGGCATCAAATGTTGTCATAGAATATATTACTTTCATTTATTTATATGTACATGTAAAGTCCCCAGTCAAAATATAGGGCAAACTTTGTCTACAATTTAAAATTGATATTTAACATATTTATCATCTCACATATCTTTTTTTTTCAAACATCATATACTTATCACATAGTCTCAATACGATAAAGTAAAACTAAACATTTTTATGATGTGATTGAAACAAACAAATGAGTTTTGACATAGGCTAATAGATTTTAAAATATTTCCTTACAGTGTGAAATTCTATATAAAGTAAAAAGACACAAAAAGTAAAATTAAACAATGCCAGTCAAAATTAAGTTAATTAAGTTCAACCCCAACCAATTAAGAAACTTTGTTCGCATTATGACAGTTCAACCCCAACCAATTAAGAAACTTTGTTCACATTATGACAGTTCAACCCTAACAAATTGTAAACTTTGTTCACATTATGACAATTCAACCCCAACCAATTAAGAAACTTTGTTTACATTATGATAGTTCAACCCCAACCAATTAAGAAACGTTCACATTATGACAGTTCATCCCCAACCAATGAAGTGACTTATTTCACATTATGACAGTTCAACCCCAACCTTCTATCACTCCATTCAATGACCACATGTTTTGAAAGATATGGGCACATTACAATTATTTACATATATTGCCATTTACTAAGTTTTTTTTGTGTGTTTTCTTTTTACAAATTTTTGTCTAAAGCATGAACAATAAAGTAAAGTTAGAAGTTGCTTTAAAATGGTGAGTTTTTTAGCTATAATATAAAATCACATAAATATAGTAAACCAAGTTTAGAATATTGTGAAAAGATAAATGGGAAATTCAGGAGCTACTTTTTTTTTAGCATGTCAATACTGAGAGTCTTAGCTATATTTCACATTTGTAGCAACATTATTTTAACATAAAAAATTTAGGTTAAGCTTTATTAAAAAAGAAATGATAAATATATAGATATGACACAAACCCTAATTGTTAAGTCTGTTTTTTTATTGCATAAATCTAACCTTTTTTACTGGAATAAGTAAAATAATCAACATAAAAGTGTTTGTTTTTGTAGTTAGGCTATATCATTTTTTTTACAAATTCTTACAAGAAATGGTGTGATGGTAAAAGGGTGTCACAAAAAATCTTCCACTTGATTAGCAAGATGCAAGGGTAGCAATGGGCACACAACATTCATAGCTGCATTACAAGATGTGCAGGTTATTGGTAGGTGTGAATTGGAGAGTGAGACTAAAGGAAGACAAAGGAGGATTAGGTAGACTTGTGGTGCAAAACAAGCCAATAAACAAATTGTTACTGTCCTGCTGACCTTGCTATGATGTGCAACCCTGTAACCTTACACAAGCAAAAGCTACAAGTTAGTTTATTTATGTACACAAACAAGAAGGCTCACACAAGACTGAAATTATTTCTTAGTGATAAGAAATCATACAAGAGAAATCAAGATGAAACAACAAAAAAAAAAAAAATCAAGTTTTCTCATGACCAAACAACTTTTTTGGGACAATGTGAAACCATCCCTCAACCCTTAACAGTTTTGTATATGTACATCTACCTATCTAAATATACATTGGCCCCCTATTTATATATATTAGCAATTACCTTCCTTGTGTTCTATTCCCAGCAGGCCATCTAATGCTTGCAGTGTTGTACTTTGAGCTGCACTTCCCCCCAGAGCCTGTATAAAACAACAGTTTTGTTAAAATCATTGGCCAACAAAGTCTTAAGCAATAAGAAGTGAAAGTGAAAACAAAAGTGATTGAAATAGTGTCATAACCAACTGATATGACTAGGTCAAATCAATGATAGTAGTGTCGCTTAGGTGAGAAAGAAGGAACAAAGCCTCCTCTCACTCCTTCAACACAACTATCAAATAATGTTAAACTACTCACCTTAATGGGTGTAGATGAGATGCCTTCATAAATAAGTCCATTTGACATTGGAGTTCCTTCTCCCCCCCATCTGGAATAAAAGTAAAATTTATCATAAGTAATTAGAAACATTCATATATACATGAATATCTATATACATATACGTACAAACCCTTTTTTTAAAAAAAAACAATGGTATTTCCAATGTAAAGATATGACTTATGAAAAAATATATGAAAAAAATTACCCAGCAAGGAATGGACGAACTTCATTGAAAAATGTTTTAGCATCCAAATGATCTGGAAAAAAAAAGCAAAGCATGGTTTTATCTGTATGCATTGTAGAAGTTACATTAAATAAACATGGCTTTTTTTTTTATTAACATCAGCCAACAGTGTTGTTATTTTATGCTTACTTCTATAACTGGCCATATGGGTGTCACAAGGGTCATTTAGTTCTAAAACTATTTTCAGGAATGTAATACAACTGGTTGGAAACAGGTAAATCCTAAATTATAATGTCCAAGCTTCTATTGGAAATCGAGATCAATGCATTTAGTTTAACAACCCAATGCTTTATAAATGGCAACAAAGATCTGTAGGTTACTAAAATGAATTCAGTTTGTTGTAAAATATTGTTTGAACCACTTGTTAATGGATGACTTCCTGTGTCAAAAAAAAAGTCATTATATTACAAGAAATAATATTATTTTGTTTTTTGTGCTTAACGTGTTTATAAATATGAAGCACAAGTTTCTCTTTAAATATGACAATTTTATCACAATTTCTATTTCAGTTGATTGGTTTCTTAAGTGTAAAGTGAATTTTGAATGTTTTACATTATAGCTTGAGCAATAAGGTATCCTACCTCACAGTTAGAATTTGAGCCTGTGCTAACAAGGCAAATGTATTTTTAAATGTAGTACAAACAAGGTATATGTATTGTTAAATGAAGTACTAACAAGGCAAATGTATTGTTAAATGAAGTATAAACAAGGCAAATGTATTGTTAAATGAAGTACTAACAAGGCAAATGTATTGTTAAATGTAGTACAAACAAGGTAAATGTATTGTTAAATGAAGTACTAACAAGGCAAATGTATTGTTAAATGTAGCCTATATATTGAAGTAAGTTGGAGCTCTTTAAATATCTGTACATGGGATGGAAAGTCAAAATGTTTTGTCGTACCATGCATTCTTGCAAGTGATTTATTCATCAAATGAATCACATTTGTCACCTCATCCAACTGCAAGGCTGTCTGGTTCTCTATGGTGGTCCCTGATTTATCTCTTGCATTTAATTCTTTAGCAACATTTAACAGATTCATAATCTCTACAAAATTCTATAGGAAAAAATTATCAAGTTTTAAAAAATTAATATTAAATGGCTGTTATGTAAGAACAAAAATCATAGTCTTACATTTAAAAAAAAATTACAATGCTGTACATTCTCAAACAATGAAATTCGATTTGTAGCAACACCTGAGCTTAGAATCCTCAGTTCAGCAAGCATATGCTGCTTTAAGCTGGTACTAGAGTTTACACTTTTTACAAAACTTACATCAAACCACTGGTATTTCTTCCACACCCATTCTCTGATCAAGTTGAAACTTTACACAAGTATTTGTTGTACCTAAGCATGGATATTTTTCTCCCAATATATTCTCTGATCAAGTTAAAATTTTGAACAACTATTCATTGTCATTGACAAAATATGAATCAATAACAAATGAGCAAATTAGTAAATCAATTAGTGGCAATGAATTTTGTTTTATATAGATAAGGAAGCATATTCCTTCAGTATTGAGATATCTGGCAGTATTTTTTGCAGTTCTTTCCCTTACATGAGCTATGTTTAAACAGTATTTGTTTCTATTTTGCTTGTTTATTACTTAGATAGCTATTGTGACAACTCACCTTTAAACATTTAGCAAAATTAAACTCTACCATGAAGGTAGTGATACAGAACCAATCACCACTGTATCCACCAGGTATATGGTAAATGCACTGTACATTTCTGTCATCATAAAAAAAAAAATTCCAGGTTTGTGAAATGAACATAATGGCATACATTATATATTGATAACAAGAAAAACATTAAAAAATACTTTTAAAAAAGTCATGTAATTAAATTTGTAATAGATCTAGACTAACAATAAAAAAGAAATTATAAAAATAAATTTTAAAAAAGGGAACGACCTGAATTAGAACTTGTGAGCTAAAGCAGTAACCACTTTAATAGGGAAGAGTCTATGAATATGGAAGATTTTATAGTCTTCTATAGTTTCTATTTCATGTTTGTGTTCACTAAGCCTGAGACAACAGCCTGATATAAAGGGGACTAGTTCAGCTTATACCACCACTTCAAGTAACATTTCTTTTCCTTGTTTAAGTTACCAAACAAAGTAATTTATTGCCAATAGTCAATTGACTAATTGGTTAATTTTATTATTTTTTATTTATTCTTGCAGTGTTGTACTATGAGCTGCACTTCCCCCTAGAGCCTATATAAAACTACAGTTTTGTTAAAATAATAGTAAGCAACAAGTCAAAGTGAAAAAAAAAATGTATTTGAAATAGTACCAACCAATATGACATGGCCAAATCAACTATAGTAATAATTGTGCAAAATTTCGGCTTGATCTGAGATTGGGTGTCAGAGAAATAACATGTAAAAACTTTTGGCCAGACACTCAGACAGATACACAGAGTGAGTTGATATAAGTTATTTTGTTGTTATTAATGTTGTAATGTTACAAACAAGAGAAAAGATTTTAGTTGTGGGACTCCTTCTTGGAATGTTACGCAAATGGCTAAGCTCTTTCTACCCTTGAGGTCTTAATGACCTAAGGTTACTACTGGCAGGTAGCTCTGTATTATTACGTTAAGTACTAGGCTAGACATTACTTAAGAGAGTGAGAGCACT
Source organism: Biomphalaria pfeifferi (assembly GCA_030265305.1). Lineage (NCBI taxonomy): Eukaryota > Metazoa > Mollusca > Gastropoda > Planorbidae > Biomphalaria > Biomphalaria pfeifferi. The sequence continues at coordinate 1,213,149 of JASAOG010000156.1, forward strand.
GGTGAGAATGTTACTGCTCAGTAAGTCAGCATGTAAGGGGATAGAAAGGTATTGAAATATTGATATGAAAAACCATTGTCCCATGAATGAAATCATTACCAACTATTTTTTTTTTAGGATTTTAACTTTAAAAAGTAATTGAAACATTATTTTGTTAATATTCTATCAAAATAAAATTTTAAAAAACTTACTCAAAATCAAATGCTCTGAAAAGAAAATATATAAATAGGGGCATTTATTTTAAACTCTCAGGAAATTAAAGACTATATTCATTATTATATATTTAAAAAATTATTTTATGTCAAAACAAAAAAAGAAAACAAAATTATAATTTTACCATTTTTAACTCAAATTTTGCCATATCAAAAGTTTTCAGATAATTCTTTTACAATTCTTTAACTGTTAAAATTTTGTTCTAGTGCACAGTATGAGCCCTAAAACATCAAGACAAGAGTGCAAAGGGCATACCATTTTGTTAAGCATTATTGCAAAACCTATACATGGCACTTCTGTATGATATAAACATTGTCATGTAACAACATTGGTATCAAGAAAAGCAAAGCTTCAGAGAGTCTTGATTTGAAAACTTTTATTTTTTGGTAAAAGAAAAGTTCTTCTGTAATTTTTTTTTTTTTTGCAAACATAGCATTTTCCTATCACAGATCTAACCTCTATCTACAGTTTTTATTTAGAAAATTTGAAGGGAAACTCTAATGGTTTTTCAAATTTGAGTTATTGACATTTAAATTCTGCATAAAAAGTTGTAATAGTAAACATTTTACCATTCTTTAAATACTTGGTCCTTTAGAATATGTGTATCTCACATCAAGTACAACTACAATTCTAAATCCTGTCCACATCACAGCGGGCAACAAATGGCAAATGGCAATGTGTACTGCTCCGAGTACCAATCAAAGACAACTAACTTAGTGTTTGTTGTGTGTTAAATGGTCAGGCGAGAAAATACACACGGTCATGGTTAATCAAGCCTGTATATCTATTCTTAACATATTATTGCTTGTTTACAAGATCTAGATCTAACTGGATAGGCGAGATTGTAAACTTTACTGTATGGTTTTCTGTTAAACAGAAAGTCAATAGATAAATTAATAGGTTTGTGTGACGTCCGATAGAAACCGGGTGAAAATCTGATAGTTTAGGATGCGCAGAAAAATTTTATAAAAAATTGTCAAAACCATCTGAATTTCCCATTAAAAAGTAACTAAATTAAAATAATTGCAGAATGAGTTTATTGAATGTTGACTATTTTAAAATGTGCTCGTATCCTGGATAGCACTATCCTTTTATTTTGTAGTATAAAGAAGAAAAAAAAAGCATCTCTCCACACATGCACAGATTTGTAATGTTTCAGATACAACAAGGATATTAAAACAAAAAAGGGTTTCAAAAACTATAAACTTACCCATTAGGATCTATCAGTCTCCAATTAGCGAGAGCAAGACTAGCGTGACATAGTACTGGCTGAATTCCAAGGAGTTCAGATATGTGATAGAATGGAACTGCCAAGCTTTTTGGAAGGGACTAAAAAATGGTAATATATATATATATATTTGTATTTTAAAATGACTGCAGAAAAAACAAGGATTATTTGAAACAAAATGATAGGAAATTTGTTAATATTGAGTTGTACAGCCCAAAACCTTTCTACTTCTAATTCATTTTTTAATATATAAATATTTAACGCAAAACAAGCAAAGTATAAAAATTGATTTTTTTAAAAAAGCCAATCTAAGGGGAAGAAATGCAAAAAGCACTGTTATATATTTCAATACTATAAGGTTTAATTCCTTTTTCTATCTAAAGCAAAACAAATTAATCACCACTAAATAGTACATTTTTTGATTGATTCATATATAGTCATTGACAATAATTGTGCAAATCTTAAACATTTTAGTGCATTTTTATAATAAGCATTTTTTGTTGTTTTTTATTTATTTCATTTTTACTTAAGCCTTTCTAGTTTTTCATTTTTACAAGGATTTTGTACAACTGATGTATGTAAACTGATGTATTTTTGTATTTATAAGGGAAATGTCACATCATTTTTTGATGGCCAGTGACATGAATTGGTTATGAAGCACAAGATCCATTTGTTTTATGAAGAGTATGAGGTCACACGAAAAAATCAAAGGGGTTACAGTGAACTGTGGGATATTAATCACATGGTCAAGTAGTAGACCCTAGAGATATGGTAGAAGACTATTTAAGATGAAAGTATTATTAGCTATGTGTTTGATGAATTCACTTGGATTATACTATTGTTTTATGTGAAGTATTCTACGCTATTTCTTGATGGCTGAAGTTGCCAATATATTATAAATTGTTGTTTGTGTTAAATAAAACCATGTCTGCTACGTTTGTTTTTATCCTTCGATCTCCATGTTGTGGCCATATTACTCAGTAACTATAGTAGACATATGCGACAACAAATTTGTCGTGAATAAAGACAAATACACCAACAACTCTCTTATACCAGAAGAGGTATCCATAAAAATACAAGAAACGCTCATTCAAATAAAAAGGGTGTTACAGGAAATCATTTGAGATAATGGTGATTTAGACAACATTAATAAACAAATCCTAGACAAAGTTTTCTTTATAATTGATTAATATACATACAATCTTTAATAAAATCTTTACAACAACAAACAGTTTTAGATGTAATTATTTAATTTTACTATAGCTATATTGAATTTTTATCGCCTAATTCTCAAAACAAGACTTATCCCCCTTTAGCTTAGCGTGTTTTTACTGTATATTCCATATAAAAACATCATTAATTAAATACAACTAATTGATAAAAAAATTTGTTAGGGGCAATAAATAACTATGTCAAGTTTCAACTTAATCCGAGAATGGAAAGTGAGAGAAATAATGTATTTACCAAATAGACAGAGGGAGATGATATAAGCTTTATTTAAAAAAAAAAAAAAAGCTTAGGAAAAAAAAACATTACTTTTGGAATGCAAGCATCCCCATTTTGCCACACATAGCCAGCAGCAATAAAACTGAGTTGTAGATGGGCCAATCTGAGCTGCCTGTGACCAGAAAGTTGTTTGTAGTCTAATAAAGGCAGCTAAAAGTAAACATTTATTACATTAATCAATTAGAAAAATACAAATGGAAGTCGCTGTTGTGAATGATATTTAAGTTTAGGCTTGTATCTAAGTGTAATTACCACTGTCACTTTATTTTTTAAAAGTTTATTTTTATTAGGAAAGAAAATTAGCACATGTCTGGCAAACAAAATATTTAGAAAGTTTGGTTATTATTCGCTTTCGATTAAAAATATCATGTTTTCATACAATATTTGACTTCTAGTATTGGCTACTGCCTGGCAAATTTTACTTTCCCAGAATGGAAGTGATACTTCTTCGTGAGTTGAGTCTACGACTCGTGGAACACTAGGCTTATGTATGCGTGCCTGAAAAAAAAATCTATCTGGGAAAGATCCAAGCAGATGTAATTTGTGCATCCCTAATTACTGATAGCATGTATCCCATGAAGCAAGTTAGAAGCAAGCTAGACTCCCCCTCCCCCCCCCCCCCCTCCATACTTCTTCTCTGTACCACATCAGCCATGTAGGTGTCCCCAAAAAAACAGCCCCCTGAGGAATGGTGTGTAGATAAAGGCATGTTCGTTGAGGCTTTCTTCCATCCCTGTCAATGCAATGGTCTCAGTCCTTATTCACACCAACTAGGGTTCTGTTTTGCTTCCCTACTGGCCTAATTGTCTCTACTAATGACAGTTTCCACTCAAGCGCAGTGTTAAGCATGAGATGTAATGCCCAGGTATCACAGCCTCATTTGACATTGAGTGTTATTTGTTCACCTTGGGTCAAGAAGGTGATATAAGAAAACCTCTGAAAAGAAAGAGGAAGTGAGAAATGCTAAACACATCTTCAGAGGGTTGCAACTTTGTTCTCAGAGGAAGGCCATATATTGAGTTATTTATTTGGTATTCGTAACTTAGTCCTGATAGAGGAAGGACATGTATTTTTTTAGTGGACTTATTAGTATGAAGTTGAGATTATTCATGTTAAAGTATATCCTATTTCTGTGGATCATGTTATTTTATTAGACTACTGTTGGACGTGTATCTATGTATCCAGTGTATGAAACTGGAGAAGCACACTAGTGCACATTTCTTTACTTATTTTAATCTAATAAAACTTCATGTCAGCTACCTTGGACTTCACAAGTGATTACTAGCTGTTTCGTCATTTAAGTTTATTCTTTGTCTATACACAGCCCAAACCAGAATCCACAACATTGGCGTCACTAGTATTTATGATCCAGTTACTTTAATTGATGGCCAGTATTGCTACATTAATTGATGACCATTATTGTTACATTAATTGGTGACCAGTATATCCTAAGAAAAGAAGAACAGTTACAATAAAGTATGTTACATCTGGATGGTAGTGATACAAACTTTAATAATTCTATGGGCTCTGTGATAAAGACAACCCTAACTTAGTGAATCACTTTTTATTGAATGGTTTATGCTGTAGCCAGGAAAATAACTTTTTAATTAATTGGAGTAACTAATTTTTTTTCTATTACAAAAGCTAATACATCCATTGAAATATGGTAGTGGAGAAAGTGGGTGGTTTACTGTCCACTAATATATTTATATTACTGTCCACTCTTTATATATTCAACAATTAAATACAAGCAAGGTTTGGACAACAATTCACTGCATCACAGAATGTTTCAAAGTGATTTTAAAAATGTCACCTGATGAACAGCTTCCCTGACTCTCTTTGCTTTGTACAATTCAGGTAATTGCTCTGTGAGTGTGTTCCAAGCACTGTAGTAAGCTGGAAGTGATGTCTGGTCAAATAAAAAGAAGAAAACCTTGCAAAAACTTAAATGTTTTCTATAAAATAAGATTGATTATTTAAATGTTTACATTTTTTTTTAGATTAAAAGTCTACTCTTTAGCATCAACAAGTTTCAAACGTGTCAAGAAGAAAGACTTGTATATATTATATATATATATTTTTTTTTATGGCTGCCTAGTTGTGTGGTATGCGCGCTGTCATTTGGTCATCTTGGTTCATACCCTGCCCGCTGCTAACCCCTGTCATCCTACGGGAGGTTTGAACTGGAATGTAGATAATCTTCAGCTCTGAACATGTTCTACAATGGCATAGCTAGATAAAATAAAATATACCTTCATAATTTTGGAAAAGTTGTAATAAGCTTACGACAGAAGGCATTAAGAAGTAGAGAAATGATGCATGAAGAATACAGATCTAAACAATGTTTTTTTATTTACCTTCAGGATTTAATTAATTAATACCAAAGAAGTTACTATATTGTGTTCTACGTCATGGTGTAAAATTATTGAATACAAAAAAAAAATAATAATAATAAAATTAACAACCTGACTCAATGCTAAAACAAGAAAAACATTTTAAAAAACAGGGCACTGAATGCAAAACCAGGATAGAGAAATTTAAGCTATATCATTTTCTAACATTTGAAGCAGCAGTCAAACCTCATTATAGTGAACGTATTTAAATGACTTTGATATATTTGATGTTTAATACAGTCATATCACCTTCAACTACAGTTATGTATAGGTAAGTAAAACATTTTCTTTTATTCCTAATCCTATGTTGTTTGGCCGTGACTTTATAAAACTTAAAAATAATATAGACTTAAATATAAACATATATATGTTTTACAACTAGATGTTCACGCTATCATCTTATACAGCTGTGCAGCAGAGATAGACCACCGTGTGTGTGCAGCAGAGATAGACCACCGTGTGTGTGCAGCAGAGATAGACCACTGTGTGTGTGCAGCAGAGATAGACCACCGTGTGTGTGCAGCAGAGATAGACCACCGTGTGTGCAGCAGAGATAGACCACTGTGTGTGTGCATCAAAGATAGACCACTGTGTGTGTGCAGCAGAGATAGACCACCATGTGTGTGCAGCAGGGATAGACTACTGTATGTATGTTTGTTGAGTGTCTTCTCATCATTTTCCATAGCCAACCTAATTCATTTTAAATCCTTTTCCTTATAAAATGATGTTTGCCTAAACAGCAATAACATAAACCCAACTATTGGTTTTTATTCATGGAAAAAATACTAACTTCAACATCATTGGATGAATTAATTTTTAAAGCACATAACTTAAGAATTGTGCATTAATGAAGTAGCAACTCAGCAGCAATTAAAAACCAAGAATACCAACAAAGGTTTATATCCAACCTTTGATTGCATACTATCTTAACAACAAACAATATTTGGCCACCCCCTGCTCATTTCTAACGTGCTTTCATTTTAGATTTAAGGACTCAATATCTAGAATGTTAGATGTAGCTAGTGAAGATTGAAAGACATTATATTAGTGTTCTATGTTGCTAAACTTAAATTTATTTTGTTTTAATTTGTTTTACACTTACCAAAGGGTTCTCAATTAAAAATCCAAAATTAAGTGATACTTTGAAATTATTCAGATCAAAACCAACACTCTGTCTCCCTGATTTTCCATTACTGCTAATAGTTTGATTCGACATTGCTCCTTTTGTGAACTGAAAAAAAAAAATTAAATTAAATTTATGAAAAAAAGTTTATAAAGATGAAAATATGTCAGCATATCACAGTATTTTATATAGGCAATTGTAGGTTCATCATCTGTCCCTAGACTTGTTGTACGGGTGCTGTGACAGTCATGTAACCAAATCTCGTCATTCTTCCAGATCAGCAGCTGTTCTTAGAATATTACCAAGAGAGGTCAGTCCATTCTTTCATATTGTCCAGCCAGCTTTTCTTTAGACAACCTTTCTTCATGCTCCCTCCAGTGTGCCTTGAAAGATTCACTTTTGCTTTTAGCTTATATATATGAAACAGATTTAAACTGCTATATAATAAAAACAAGCTTAATCCCCTTGATGAGATGTCCAAGAGGTTCAAGACAAATCTCTTTTACGAACCTTTAACCTGGGAATGGATTTTATCCCGTGGCTTGGATGAAGAATTGGCTATTCACAGACCCTTCTTTCTGGAAGCCTTTAAAGTACCATAGCGTTCCGTGGAGGGATGTTACCACCCGTAAGGACCCTGCAGGGGAATGATGCAATCGATGTGGACAGGTTAGCAAGCCTTTCTTACATGCTCACTACATGCAAGTACACTAGCTAGAGCATATAATTGTGGTAGCCCACAGGAGGCTGTGCTTGCTCTTGTTCTTGGCCTTTCTGCTTCCACGGGCAGACATTTCCAAGGAGGCGCCACGTTGAGGCAACAGCTTTTCCTCCAAGCTTAGGCACCACTGTAATGACAGAATAATAAGATGCCTAGAAGTTGAGTTTTATTCGGTATTTCCTGAGTGGCGTGACAGTACTTGTAGCAAATAGATATAGGAATAGACTGCAGTGGCGTCACTAAGGTGGGTGTCACCCGGTACGGTCAGCTCATCATGCAATGTCCTTTAATTTTCTTCAAGAATATCTTTTTTTGCCTTTAGATCCGTTCTGATTCATGGTATTTCTGTTTTGAATGTTGCCTTTTGAAAAATCAACATATACGCCAATATTTTTAAACTGACATCTACAATACTTAATTGGTTGTCGAACTAAAGAATTTTTGGTTGGATTTCTCCATATTTATCTGCTACATCAATGGTTGCTTCCAGTAGGAATTAAAGCTCAGAGGTAAAAAAATGATCAATGCACATAAGAATGAACTTCTTTTTCTCTTCCTAAATAGTGAGTCCGACATCTAGGGATCGCTCGCCTGACATTTTTTTAAAAATTTTTTTTTTAATTTAGAGGTGCCTTTTTTTTTTTTATATAACACTTTGCGCTTAAATGTTATGCCTTTGTTAAAGAAAAGGTTTAATTAGTCAACACATTGTCAAAAGTTTAAAGATAGGCCTACTCTTGTATATCTTTGGCCTTCTTGTACATTCCACCCCCCCCCTCCCAAAAAAAGTAAAGATAGGTAAAATAAAAGATCTTAAGCCTCTAGCGACAATAATTTCAGAACAAAAAAGTATCTCAATCGTAACTAAAAATTCAAAGCAAAAAGCTAATTTCTGAAAAAGAATGTTGACCACATAGATTGAGTGAATGTCATACACATCTATCAAATAGCTATTCTTTTGGTTCTTAATAAATTTCCTGTACTCCTCTATGGTTCCAGACATTGAAGCTGCATTTTCATATCTTTGAGTCCCACATATAAATTCAAGCTCAACCTTGTAAGATATTGATCTCATTAGCTTTTTTGGTCTCCCTTAAAACCCTGTAACTTCTGAATCTGATCACTGTGTGCTATGTTAGGTAATCGTGTACTATGTCAGGTGTGTTGTCAAACAAAAAACAAAGGTGCTTACAGTCACTCTGACTCTAACGACTTCCTTGTCAAATGTATTTGTAGCCGGATGTCCTTATTTTCCAATCCAGATGAATTCTTCATACGTCTTTTAATACTCCAATATTGGACATAATTTCAACCACACATTAAATTAAGTTACTAATTTCTATATCATTTCAATACAATTGGTTGAAAATAGTTGACAACAAAAGAATACAGTTTTTTGCTATTAACATCTACAGCAAGGAAACTGTTCTTCAATTGATCCCAGCACACATTGAACTAGAATCAAAGACAATAAAAAAAGCAGACATACTGGCCTAAAAGGGAAATATGAACTAACAAATGAAAATCCCTCTCTACACAGAAGAAATTATGAAAATAATAGAGAGTAAATTAAATGAGAATTGGATCAGCTCAATCCAATTACAAGAAAAAGGACGCCTATTATAGGCTATCTCGACATGACCAACGCATAATTTTCGACTCAGAACCGGACCCAACAGAATGTGACAACATATGATCTGGAAGCTTAATGTCGGGACAAGCGAGACCTGCTCTTGTGGAGCATCACCAGAGAATGCTGACCATGTCCTTCAAAGCTGCATACTATATCAAGAGGCCTGAACAAGACTCTGGCCCCAAAACCTTCCAATAGAACAAAAACTATACGGAGAACTGCCTGATCTGGAAACCACTGCCAGTTCATCTCAAATATAGGATTACTGATCTGAACCCTCTGACATGTAAAATGAGAACGAAGAAGAAGAAGCTATTAAGTGACTAAATTGTCCCCATTAGGAAGCATCAGAACCATTCTTGGCACTAGCCAAGAAAAAAAAAACTACAATATTCAAGTACATCATTAGACTGACACATTGTAACAATTTCTTCATCTTGGCTAGAGCTTCTTTTACAGAAAAATAAAATAACATCACGATCTTCAGAAATCTCAAAGGCCACTTAATTATTTACTTTTAAATTCTACAAAATTTACATTAATTATAATATGTGAGATTTCAATAATATTTTATGCCTGAAGAATGTTGTCATTTGTTAAACAGTGACTATTGATTGGCATCCTGATAATACGGTGCTAGCTACAAATTCAATAGATTCGATTAAAACATTTTTTTAATCAAATCAGTGTTCATATACATATAAGCAACATGTAAACATCTGAAAGTAAGGTTTTTTAGTTTTCCTTGATATATTAAGTATGATATAGCATTTAAATCCTTTTGATAGAATTTCATTAAGCAATTAAAATATGTTTAGTCAAAATGAAAAAAAAAAAGTATATAGATCTATATATTAATTGTGAATAGCACGTTCCAATATTTGGCCACTGTCGCTTTTTTTTTAAAAATTGTCAGATATTCGCAAAGTGCATTTTTTAATGGGTGTCATCCGGTGCGGACCGCACCCCCGCATCCCCCTAGTGATGCCGCTGATAGACTGTACCCTTATTTTGTAGTAAACTGTTGTTTAATTTAAAAACTGGATTACTTCATTATAATAGTATGCACTGTTTTGTATTCTGTTGGAGGTTGTAATTAAGAACTAGTGTATAACATTAGATCTACAAATAATCAACATCATCTACACTACATTCAACTAGATCTAACAACCGCCTAATTTTTTATAATTTTATGTTTTAAATGTACTGTCACGTCACTAAGGAAATACCCAATTAAACCCAACTTCTATGGCCTATGGCCTTACGATTACTATTACATCAACTCAGAAAGTGAGTTTGAGTTTTGAGTTTTTGGCACAATTTAGGCCATGTTGTGCCCGTAATCAATCAAGGACCCAACTAAGAACAGGACACACACCTCTGTTAAATTATCACCTGAGCAAAATAAATTCCATACAAATCCCCTTTGTAGACACTGCGCCCACCCTTATGAACCATATAAACCATATCCTCTTTGAATGCCCCTTCCTAATCCACTTTAGGCGACCCTACGTCCACTATACCCAACATAACCAACACCCTGTATGGCAGTGCTGGACAAGTGAAGAAAACAGCACACTTTTTTTCCTTGGCAGTCTGCAAAAGAGCTCACAGATATGACATCAAATAATTTAATTTTTTAAACATTAGTAATACTTGATTAATATTAATACTCACAATTGATATATAAATCCACAATACAAATAAATGCAAAAGATTCTAGTAGCCTATACTATAATAGATCTAGATTATTCTAGATGTCTAGTTAAGACAGTTAAGTTGTAACTCTATACTCTAGTTACTAGACTTAGTCGACTTAGAGACGGAGTAAGAGTCTATATAATTAGCCTTTTTATTACTATTATTAGGTAGATCTAGAAAAATAATCTATTTAAGACTATTATTATTAATATTATCTAGGTTATTATATAATAAATATCTAGTCTAGAGTGAAGATTCTTGTCATCCCATTAGTCATTATGCTAGCTTATTGGCCTCATGAGTCATATTCATAATCAATTAGCCTAAGCCTTAGCCGCCCTAAGTCGGAGTAGTGAGTACTGTTACCTGTAGAATAGATCTAGATCAGATACCTTGGCTGGGGACATGGACTCTCTCTGGTACTGTTAGATGTAAATGATAAATCTTAAGTAAAGTAGATCTATTAGATCTCTATTTTCTTTTTAACTATTTGTAACTCACAACAGAGCCTGAGTCAGAGCCATATATAAACTCTTATCTTTGACAACCTGAACCTGAATGACATTTTCTTTTTCGAAAAAGTTTGTTTTGTTAGAAATGCTTTCTCATTGGCTAAGACTAAAAAGTAGGGCCTATACTTTTCTCATTATCTCACCGGTACCGGTGGGGTTTTTTTTTTCTTAGAAATCATAGATCTAGTTCGGCAATTTGAAATCTTAATATTGATCTATAATTAGATCTAGATCTAAAAAACGTGTTGAGTCTTAGTTGTATTAGTTTATCCATATATCGGTGAAACTACCCATCACTTAAAATTCTCACAAAATAGTATCATCAGTAATCAGTATGATCAACTCAGAAGCTGCATCAATGATTAGATTATTAACTAGATCTATCTAGATTCTATGGTTCCACGACATTTCGTTCACCGACAAATCGTTCACGACTATTCGTTCACCAGACATTTTGTTCACACGACAATTCGTTCACGCGACTAGATCTATTCGTTCACGCGACATATCGCTCACAGACTTGTTCACCGACAGTTGGTTCAAGACAAATCGTTCAGGCGACTATTTGTTCACGGCACGGACAAATTGTTCACAGACAAATCGTTCACTGGATAGTAATATATTGTTGATATTATATATATTCTCGTCGCGTGTTTAATTTATTTACATTAAAACTTGTGTAGCTATTATTTCCAAAAATAAAAAAATTCTAGAGCTCAGGTTTAATCCGAGTTTATTTAATTTCGTTGTTGTTGTTAATATTTCGTTAACGAGGACAGTACGACTATGCATGGGCGTAGCCAGGGAACCCCCCCCCCTCCCCCGAAATGAAATCTCCCCACCCCGAAAGGAGGGATCGGAATTTAGTGACTGATTTTTGCAGTGATTTTGTTTATTTTAGGTGAGATTTTAATACTAAACCATCACTTGTCCCAGCACAACCAAAACGGGTTTTGAGTTTAAAACCCCCTACAATGGGGGTACGAGTTTAAAAACCCATACCAGGGGGGTTCGAGTTTAAAACCCCTACCAGAGGGGTTCGAGTTTAAAAACCCCTACCACTGGTTTTGAGTTTAAAAACCTCTACCAGGGGTTTTGAGTTTTAAACCCCCTATCTGGGGTTTTTGCAGTTAACTCCCCCCTCTTCTATAAAACATAACAAAAAAATGCAAACGAAAATCTCCTAATTCCAAGGGCACAGTTAAGGAAGATTTTGATTTTAAACCCACCTCTTCAATATAAAAAAAAAAAAAGCTAATTACGCACTAAAAATGTTATGAGCGTAGCTAAATGGGTTTTGACTCAGTTTTGAGTTTAAACCCCACTTCAGCGGGGTTTGAAGGTAAAAAAAATACCTCTTTAATAATAGGCCTAAAAACAAAGCAAATTATAAACTCAACATGTTATGAGTGTAGTCAAAGGGGTTTTGAGTTTAAACTCCCCTCCAGTGGAGTTTGAAGCTAAAAAGTACATCTTCAATGTAAGAAAAAAAGCACATTACGCACTCAAAATGCTATGAGCGTTGCCAAAAGGGGTTTTGAGTTTAAACCCCCATTCAGAGGGGTTTGATGCTAAAAATACCTCTTCAATATAAAAAAAAAAGCAAATTACACACTAAAATTATTTGAGCGTAGCCAATCCAATCGGGAGTTTTGAGTTTAAACCTCTCTTCTACAGAGAGCTTTTTAAAAAAGTTTAAAACCCTTCCAGATGGTTTTGACTTTAAGATCCCCCTACATAGCATTTTGAGGTGAAAAACCCCCAACAGATGATTTTGACGATAAAACTTCTTCGATATAAAATCTAATGCAAACCAGTCACTTAATTCCAAGAGCGTATTCAAGAGAGGTTACACATTTTTACCAGTGGCAAGGCTCCATTAATAAACTGCAGTGAATAGTCATCTGCCGAAAAACACTAAATGTGGCTCAACAAAGATGGCTAAGACAGATTTTAGGAGTCAGTTATAGAGATCGGGTCTAAATCAAGGATATCCTATGCCGAACTGGGAGTCGACTCCCTAGTAAGATTGTGACAGTGCGTCGCATGGGGTTTGCTGGACATGTTCTCCGACAAAATGAATTACGCATAAAAAGAGTTGCGATGACATCCTAGTACAACTTGGCTCCACACAATCATGGAGGTCCTCAGAGCATGTGGGAAGATGCTTTAGACATTACCAGTGACAGATTTTTGTGGAAACAGCTTGACGGCAAATGTGCCCAACGGCGTGGGAGGATCTAAGTAAGTAAGAATAGCACTTTAGGTTTTTGAACTTTTTAATAGCAGGAAAATGCACTGTAGATACTTCAGAATATGCATTTTGTTGGCTTTCAATACCAGAAATAGTGCTTGGTGGCGGGGCTTCGCCCCTCGCTGGGGGAGCTCCTGGCGCTCCCCCAGACCCCTTTGCTATTAATGGCTGGGAGTATACAATTTTTACACTAACTCATGGAAGAACCTATTCTAGGGCGCAATAAACGTCTTCCGAAAGAATGAAGGGTCAGAATGTAATAAAGATTATGTACACACACACACACATAAATACATATAAAAAAAATTCGCGTCGAGGGGGGGGGGGAGAAAAAATCCCCCCCCCCCCCCGAAAAAAAAAATCCTGGCTACGCCCATGCGACTATGTGATACAAATTATACTTAAAAGAAAAAAAAAGAGATCTTACAAGCTAGCTGAAAATTTTTAACGGGCCCTCACTTTACTCTAGGGAACATTTTTACTTTCACCTTTAATATACCTTTACACCCCACTCTTTTTTTTTTTCATCTACCGGGAATCTACCTATTCATCTGGATACTCTAGTTAACGCTAGACAGGCTGTCTCCTCTGGAAATAATAAAACTTTATTGGATATTGCCTATACACATGTTCAATCTGTTAATATTGAAAATATCTACTAGACACTAGTATAGTGCTTTCCATCAAGTGTAAAAGGAGTTCTATTTTATTTTTATTTTAGTTCATGTGTTTCTATATGTGACTACCCATTGGTAGACTCATTGGATTGCTTGGACTTCAATAACAAATTTATGGAAACAATTTTGTTTTCTTGTATTGCGATAAATTAAAAAATGTTTGATAGGGAACCAAAATATTTCCTAATGTTGTAGCCTATATGTAATTAGTTGTTGTTTTTTTTCTTAGATGTCTTAATTGATAAGTATTAACCTTAGATCTGTATCTAGTATGTGACGTTCAGAGTTGAACAGTGAAACCATATATTGTACCAAATCTAGTACCATTGTTAAAAATCTAAATTATCTCTCGTAAAAACACTGACAGGATTGTGGAAAAAATACTAGTGTGTCTGTGCGTATATTTGTTTTTGTTAATAAGATATCAATAAAATGGACATGTTAATGTTAACATCTGGACCGCTATTGAGAAGATAAGCAAATATGGGTGGGGCGAACAAGACTACATGACGGACATGAGTGTAAAAGAAGGCCCAGCTACATGTTGAAAGTGAAAATGTTACTTATATTAAAGTGAGGGCCCATTTAAATGTTTTAGCTTGCTTGTAAGATCTCTTGTTTCTTTTAAGTATAATTTTTATCTCATACTGTCCTCATCAAACAAACAAACAAAAAATTTACAAAGAATTTCGGATTAGGCCCGATCTCTAGCAATTTTTTGTTTTGGAAATATCCAGTGAACGATTTGTCTGTGAACGAATTGTTAGTGAACGATTTGTCGCGTGAACGATTTGTCGTGAACCAACTGTCGGTGAACAAGTTGTCTGTGAGCGATATGTCGCGTGAACCAATTGTCGCGTGAACGAAATGTCTGGTGAACGATTTGTTGGTGAACGAAATGTCAGTGAACGAAATGTCAGTGAACGAATTGTCGTGTCCCCGATCATCATAGGGTCTAATATGGCTGTTGTGATCCAATAATAGAGGGGTCAGATCTTACAGATTCTAAGAAGGGTTCCAAGAAAAGGATATACAAGAACGGGGATAAGGGACAGCCCTGTCTGACAGACCTTTGTATGGGGATACTCCTACTAAGAGAATGATTAATGATCAATCTACTTGTTGCATTTGTATAGACAAGTTTTATATATCTGATTAACAGGGAACATATTTTACATTTCTCAAGCACATTGAACAAGAAGCTATGGCTTACTCGGTCAAAAGCTTTTTTTTTTTTATCTACAGATAAAAGAGACACATTGAGGTTTTTATCCTTACTGTAAATGATAAAATCCCGTAAAAAATGCGTCGTGCCGTCTATGTTTCTGTCAGGGTTACAATACGCTGGTCCTGTCCTATAAGTTGTTTTATGAGTGGTTTAATTCTTAGGAAAATCATTTTTGTGAGAAGTTTATATAGTCTGTGTTGAGAAGTGAAATGGGCCTATAGTCGCTAGGTGAAGTGTTATTTTCAGATTTCTTAGGTAAAAGTGTGATGTATGCTTCTTTATAATTTGGCACAACCCGGTTTGCCTTACATTAAAAACAGAAAGACAACGCTATTTACAAGATTACTATCCGTTTTAAATTATGTCTAACTTATAATGCATACTAAATAGATTTTTTCTCTTTAAAAAAATAGTAAACATTTGTTTGTGTGTAAATAAAGTACTTAGTATAACAGAACTTACATAACTTAACAATACAAAAAAACAACTGTTTGCATAAATGTGTTAAAGATATGGAAAACAGTCGTCTCCCCTAATAAAGAGCCTGAAGTGTTTGAGTGCTTAATAGTTAATAGTTGTAAAAGTTTTATGAAAAAACTGCTTGCATAAGTGATTTAAAAAAATTGATTTTTCGCTTTCAGAAAAGAAAAAGTAGCCTTGCATCAGAACTTTGAATGGTCTAAAATATTGTGATGTCGGATTTTCACTATCTTTTCTAGTTTACGAGATCTAAACGGGACGGACGGACAGACATTTCACACAAAACTAATAGCGTCTTTTCCCCTTTCGGGGGCCGCTAAAAATTGAATATAATTAAGGACGATGGCTGTTGTGGAGATGGTTTTATAGCAATAAGTGTCCAAATAGCTATTAATGAATTGAGTATTGAGGGTAGACTTACAATTTATTAAGGCTAGGCCTAAAGTATTTTAGAATCATTGGGATTAGTGCTTACGCTTTAATATACGTAAATAACTTGTGAAGTTTCTGCACGTTTCTGCATATAAAGTACAGGCTAAAAAGCATCATGACAAGTTTCAAGTTGAAGACTGGTGATAAAGTCGTTCACAATAAATTGTTTGGACACAAGCACAAGCGTTCTGTCTGCGAGTAGTTTGTTAATGAGGGACCCATCTTAACCCCCCTTCCGAACCCAATGTGGGAGCATACAGTGCTATCCCAGATCCCCAGCTGTTCGTCTGGGGGGGGGGGGAGGGGGGCGGGACGCTACTGGTAAAAGTTTGAGAAACACTCCTTTGAGTGAAAAATCGACAGGTAATTGACCACAACTGGAAAAAAAATAGGGTTTCACCGGCAGCTTTAAAAAAAAAAACGTATTCTGTTACGAGTATTTTTAAAGTAACATTAAATCTATTGTTAATGTAGGTATACGCTGCATGTTTTCACCAAGCGAGAGACGATGAATTGCACACAGAAAATATGCTAGAGCTTAGATCTTGAGACTGGCTGACGCAACAATTGGATCTATATTCGTTCATTATTTTGTATTTCATCATCTAAATATTTGTTTAGGGAAAATAAAATTGGGGGGGGGGGGGGGTTTGCAATGCTAATGTTGTTAAGTTTTCTGAGAATTCGTTCTTATTAAAAGGAAAATTCTTCGTTTTCAGAAAAATTCGTAAACACCTATCCAGAGGTCGAAGCCTCCCGTTGCAGCTTATTTTGGCGTTTCCATACAATTTTTCTGAGAAAAAGATTGCGTGTTTTTTTTTTAAGTGAACCAAAATAAATGAGCTTATACCTGCATTGATCGATTTTTTTTTTTAAATGTGTGTCGATTCTATTTAAAAATGTCGCTGTACGTGACATTTTATCAAAAGTTATTATTATAGGCCTACTTGTAGGTTTCATTATGGTGTATTGAAATAAGAGTTCCTTATGGAAATGTTTTTACATTGTAGGCCTACTGTGAGGTTTGTAACGACCGACAGAAACAATCCTAAAATAGATGAAACGTTACAACGTTAACGCATGATTCTTTTGTTCGGGGGAGGGGGGGGGCGTTTTTTTCCCCCTTTGTTTACACCCACACATGTGTGTGTGTTATTAATTTTCCTAACATTGAGTCCTTTAACTTTTTCGGACATCTATTATACCCTAGAATAGATTTTTAGTTTTTTTCTGGAGTAAGTGGAATAACTTATAAGAGATAAAAAAAACAAAACAAACGCTTCTATAAAATGGGGTTAGCCCTAAAAATCAATATTGTCATAAAGAATGGTCTTTACGTGTTATCTCAAAATTATTATTCAGGGTTGGGCAAATTACGGTACGCGGGCCACATGCGGCCCGCCGGAGTGTTTTATGCGGCCTGCAGACACCTACAAAAATCAGGTGTGCCCACACATTATAGGCTACATATAACAAATGTCAAATATATTAAAAACAAATAATTTAATAAATATATTTTATAAATATCTATATAAATTATGGAAACTTCTGATTCTTATCAATTATCTCTACATGTCATTTTAAAAAGTTTAAAGTAAAACGAAGAATATTTTTATTCGAAGAATATTTTTATTCGCAATATTTTGAAACATTCAGTCAAACACACAAACTCAGGCCAGTATTTTAAAAATGATATGTTAAACGACTGATGGAGCCCGTGCTTTTACTGAGAAAAATAATTTTTTAAAAATAAATTAAAGAACAATGTTCTAGTCATAAATACTAAACGGGAAAGTTTGCGCAAATCTGCATTGAATATCAAACTTATTATTGACAGAATCATCTCAGTTATCAAATTCATTAGAGCTAGGGGACTTAACCACAGACAATTCCAAGAAATACTGAAGATTTGGAAACAAAACATGTCGATGTTCGGTACCATAGTAGTTAGTATCTGCTGGCTTAAAATGGGCAAGGTATTGAGAAGAATATGGTATATCAAGAAAGAAATTATGTTCCCTGAAAGAAATTGATTGTGATGTTACTAATATTTCTACTGAAGAGTGGAAGACATACTTCATATTTTTCATCGGAGGTATTGCAATGGATTGTTTGCACATGAAATGTATGTGCATTTTAAATCTGTTCAAACAAAGCCTGTCCATTTCTCCAGGCAAGTGAAAACAGTTTTTTTTGTCATTTTCCTTAGTTGAGAGAAGGTTTACATGCTGTCATTAGGAGCTCAGAACAACTCAAAGAGTCAGGATTTGAATTCATGCCCCTTGATAGGTAGCCAAGTGATGTATACCATTCAGCCGACATAAAACAATTTAACAATATTAAAAATGCAAAAAACAAAAAAATAGATTTCACTTTTAATCTGGTGTATTATTATTTTAGAAATTATTTGCTCCAATCGCATAAACAGGTCAATAATATTGTAAAAATATTAAATATAGTTATAATCTTAATGTAAAGCACTGGTATAATCTTTTGGTAAATGATTGGTATATAATTAATGTAAAGCACTGATATAATTCTAATGTAAAACACTGGTATAATCTTAATGTAAGGCATTGGTATAATCTAAATGTAAAACACTAGAATAATCCAAATGTTAATCACTAAATGTAAAACTCTGGTAGAATCCTAATGTAAAGCATTGGCATAAACTTAATGTAAACCACTTGTACCAATAATAATATGTACAAAACATCATCATTTATCAAAACGTACAAGAAAGTTAATTAAAATATCCTATATATAATGAAGTCAAGCAGAAGTCATGTGATAAAAAAATGCTGATAAAAGATTGCATAATTAAAATATCTTTTCAAAGGACAGGTTGTTTTTTTGTGTTTATTTGTAATAGACCTTACAATGCAGTGCTGTGATTGTGATAATGGTGAGCTATTTAAATAACATGGAAAATGGTAAAAAAAATCTTAGTTTTTTTGTTGTCTCTGTGTTGAAAAAGAAAGCTGCAAAACTTATAATGCTCTAAAAAACTGAGCAACATAATTAACTAGATTGACAATTTAAATTTAAGAAACACACCAGAAGTAAAGTTTACAATTTTCTATCTCCTGGGATAAACAACAAAGATTACATTTTAAAAATAAGAATCAATGAAAGTAAGTTAAAAGAATGGCTAAGGCAAAGACCGCATACAATTAACCATATTCTTGAGACTAGATTAAGCATTCCAGTAGTCAGGTAGTTGGGAATAATTATCTCAAAAATAAT
Organism: Biomphalaria pfeifferi; assembly: GCA_030265305.1. Taxonomy (NCBI): domain Eukaryota; kingdom Metazoa; phylum Mollusca; class Gastropoda; family Planorbidae; genus Biomphalaria; species Biomphalaria pfeifferi. The sequence continues at coordinate 1,232,496 of JASAOG010000156.1, forward strand.
TATTTAAGGGAAATATGACAATGGACATTTAAAAAAAATATATATTTACAGAAAGATTTCTTTAAAGCTTTATAATTAGTGACTAGGTCTGCATCAACAAATACCAAAATGAATAATCCTTCAATCATTTCAACAAAAATAAAATAAATGTCACTGAACTTGATTACAATAGAAAACTTTCAAGTTTAGTACAATTTTGGCAAATTAAAAAAAAAAATAAAATAAGACCTGACTTTAGCTTCTAATTCTAACACAAGTTTGTGTGTAAAAAAAATATATCCCAATAAATTATGGCCAACTCTAATACTGTAGGCATACAGATACAATATAACAACATCACAATAAATTACAGCAACACTATAATAAACAACACTATTTCCTTAAACATAACAAATGACTGCCCAAGATTCAATATATATTATCACTTTCAGATTTGATTAAGATCCTTACTTTTGTTTCAAAAATCGCACAGCTCCAAAAATGACTGCAAATCCTACTGCAGTAACTGCACCTATAGTTAACCATGACTTTTTAGATTGCCTTGAACCAATCATTTTGGTTTCTGTGTCTGCTCTAACATCTTTAAGGAATGGCATTACACCTGAAAAAAAAAAAAAAAAAAAAAAGAATGTAGATACTTTGTTTTATTTTGCTTCTATAAAGAATAGTATAATGTTCTATGTACGTTAGGATGTAAATGTTAAACTAGAAACGCTACACTTAATAACTATAAACAACGCTAACACTATAACGCCATATTCATCAGTCTCTTTATTTACACACCCTCATAATACGAGGTTACATACAACACTATGATATGACCTTTCTTACCAAGGGAAAAAACTCTACATACTAATAACAAACACATACACATAAAACACAATGTCAACAGTAAACACAGGTAGAATTAAATCAACAGTGATGCCAATAAAGATCTCTACTAGTAAAACTAGTTATGCTGCCTGGATAACTTTCAAACTTGTATCATTATCTGCCCAATTAGGGTAATCAAAAATGAATTTCGTTTTTTCTAAATTTATAAAAACTTGTGATTTAATGAAATAATAATAAAATGCAACACAATATAATCACTTATTATACAGGACAATGCTCTTAATGTTTTTTAAATCAAACCTGCCATAAACTTCAATGCCAGAGTGAGCAGTACGTGTATAATATACTAGTCGACCTGCGGCGTAGCATATGCCGCTATTTTGCATAGCCGGTCTTAGGCCACTGCAACCTATGCAACCGCAGTGGGCCACCACTTTCAAAGGATCCCCACTTTCATAGGACCCACTCTAATTCAAGGTGTATACATTTTAATTAAACCATTTTATAACTTAAAACAGATTTCCCGCGCCCTCCTGTCGATTTACCAGTAACTCCTGGAATTCTCCCGAAATCGCAAAATATAGGAAAAAGTCATTAAAATATAAGGAAATATATGCAAAAAAATTGTCATTTTGGGATGTCATTCAATATGGAAAACAATTCTCAAAGATAGATTGAAACATTTGGTAATTCTTGCTATTGAGCGGAATTTATGTAGGAAACAGAATTATTATGATATACTGTATGACTTTGCCACACACAAGGCTCGTAAAGTAATTCTATGCGTAGTAAAGAATGAATAAAATGCATAGACGAATTTATTTACTAATACAAACTCTTAAATTTCACTTATTCTCCGGCCCTCCTATTTACATATAGTAGATTATTTAGATTAGTTCCTTGTCCAAACCTCCCGCAAGACAAAGGGGGATGGGAGCGGGCAGGGTTTTATACATTTAAATGACAGTCAAGCGCGCAGCCAGTCATCCGTAGTGTGAATACTACTCTTGTTTTCTCATGGACAGAAATACTTCTTACTACTCGACAAGAGAATTATATATAGAGATTTTGATAAGAAACCCCCCCTCCCAAACTAATAAAAATTTTTTATCCAGAGTAGTAATAAAAAGTGTATCAACCCTATGTAAAGTAAAGAGCCCCTTTCAAAGTTGCGATTTATAGGGCATATGATGTGAAGGTCATCTATTTCTATGCCTGACAGTTAATGAGGGTGTCATGTAGCCAGCACAATGACCAACCACTTTTACTTTCCCTAACAAATGTCAAGTACCCAAAAGTGCTGTGTGTACTCAGAGTTGTCCTAAAAATCCCCAAATCCCAGTCTTCACAGAGATTCAAACCCAGGACCTCATGGTTCAAAAGCCAAACACTTTATCACTCAGCCACCATGTCACTAGAATCAAATATAAATCTAGTTTAAAATATAATGATTAATTTAAAAAAAACAACGTCTAAATCTAGCCTTCTTAGATTATTTTATTGAAATAAGTTCAATAAGTAAAACACATAATGTCTCATTAGAAAAACATTCTGAAGGTCTAATATTTAACTGTGGTGGAAGTACAAAAAAAATTCTCTGTCCCTTGACTTTTGTTGTAGGGGTGCTGTGAAAGTTGATGTAAATAAATGTGCTGTAGGTTAGTATCATAAGTGAAAATGAATTAAAAAGAGAATGCTGATGGCTGTAGATCTAGTTGGCTATGAGGTGAGACAATATTTGTGAAAAAAGCATCAGATGCATTAGAATCTAAAGAAGAGAATACCGGTTTATTATACATTTTTCATTAATGATGGGACTTGCAATAACTGTTGACCTATGTAGGCCTGTTAAACAATTTTAAATAACCTCATGATGTGGATAAGCCTTTAAAACTGATCAAAACATTTTTTTCTCAGATCAAAATTTGTCTAATTCATTTAGACCAACATGATATTTTTGTCAAAGCCTATACAATTTATCAATGCCCTGTTAAAACTTAAAAAAAGAAATGTGTAGCCAAACGGGTTCAGAAGTATTTGTACTTACAAAATTATCATCTCAAAAACATAAGAGTAATACAGGCTGATAGCAATTAGTTTGTTAAACCTGTCTTTTGGTGTGTTCTGTGCATTGGCTGTAATTGAAAGAATGAAAAAAACATTAAACTTACTTGTTCCACCAGTTCCTTTAGAGTCTAAACTTTTGTAATTGCCTTCATTCATCCCCTTCGATGCTACAATAATATATCTGTTAATTGGGAAAAAAATGATTATAGAACTGGAAACATTTTCAATTTTCAACTAATTAATTTATTATTAAGTTAACATTTTTTTTTTAAATATTTTTTTGTTTGTAATGAACTCAGTGTAGTCTTTTCAGATTCCATTAAACTACAATATGTATAAAGTAAAGAAAAGAACAAGAACATTTAAATAAGTTAATACAAACTTGGAGACTATTTGGATGTGGTATGTTCTCATCTGAACTAAAGCAGTAATGCAATTATTGTAAGATGACTTCAATACATCATTGGTACTTGATTCAACTGAAACAAAAAGGAAGGCATTTAGAAAGCATACATATGTCACCAAAATCCAAACACTAACATGCCTAGGAAGGATAAAAAGCTTTAAGCCAAATAATCCTAAACTAGCTTCATCAATACTGCAACTGTGTGCATAATTTGTTGAATGCTAAATTATAGAGCACACTTGACCAGCTATAGAACAAAATAATATACGAACAATATTAGATGATCTTATTTCATCTAATAGACACAGAGCCTAAGGGCATTGTCCAAGCAACATAGATCTGTAGTCTATGAGTATGTCAAAATAATAGAGCCTTGAAATTTTATATTGAAAGTCTAAAAAAAAAAGGTCTTTTGTCTGCATGACATTTGGACCCATTGTTTCACAGATGTTGTCAAACTGAAAATAATCCATTATAAATCATTCACCATCAAATGCTAGCTTCTCAATAACTTTTTTTTATCCTAGAACCAAACCATTAGAACAAGAAATTAAAGTGGACAAAAATAGATGCCTTTAGTGATTATCATATTGTAAATACTAAATCAACCACCCTATAAATATGTCAGTAAGAAAAAACAAAAATGTACCTAGATTTCTCAAACCATAAGGTCTGTTTTCTAAATATTCAACAAATCTTTTGTGCTCAGGTGGCATGTAATTTCTCATCTTCACCAGTACATCTCTTTGACCTTTTAAAAAACAAAGTACAACCTAAAGATAAGAATACATTTGATATCAGACTAGAAACATATTAAATGAACGAGAACCATTCACAAAACAAAACAAAAAAAAAAATTAAATAATTTAAATAATTATTTGAATATGTTTTTTTAAACATAAGTGAATAATAATGTAAAAAAAAAATTTTTTTCTCAACTTTTTAAATCTGAACTGCAACAATTAATTTGTGACAATATACATGTCTATATAATACTTATAAAACTTATTAATACACAATATCAATACTAATCTCTAACTAGATCCAGAATTTAAGTCAACACTACTGTCTTCTAATATTTACAAGTCTGTATCTATATCACCAAACTCTAGAATTTTCTATACTCTGAATGATCTATGCGACTGCAGTGGGCCCCACACTTTCATAAGCCTTTTCAGCCTAACGTCAAAGGAAACGGCAGTGTGATAAATTTATGGAAAATTTCACACCTGGAAATGCTGATGGTGACTACAGGATAAATTGCTTCAACAGAATTGTGGACGCTGCAATTCAATCCTTGCAGATGAAATTCGCACAGCTGAAATCAAACCAAAATCTATTTGGGTTTCTTTTCAGCTTCAAAAGCCTTCAGAATGATGGCATATGAAAAATTAAAGCAAGCCTCGAGCAAGCCTTGACATCATCAACAGACAAGTCAGCAGATATATGTCGTCGAGAATCAGCAGATGAAATGGAATCTTTAAAGCATATTCTGCCAAATACTGTCAAAACTCCGGTAGAAATTTTAGCTTACGTCCTCTAATGAAAGATACACTGCTTTCCCAAACTACTTACTTGCACTCTGAATATTTTTAATAATACCTGTAACTGTGACTTCTAGTGAAAGAAGCTTGCCACGCCTTCAACTAGTCAACAATTCACTAACTTGGATTGAATAATAAGCAATTCTTGCTATTGAGCATGATCTATATAGGAACATAATTTTGATGTTTGACTACGCTATACGCAAGGTGCGAAAAGTAAAGTTAATTTGATTGTGATTTTGTTCGAATTTATTTCCTAATACACAATCTTCAATTTTCAGTTATTATCCTTATCCCTACCCAGACTGGGCCCAGCAAAATATGTTTCTCATAGGGCTCCACAATAGTTAGTGCCATCCCTGGTTAGCATACACAAAATATTAAAAACTGAATTCAAACATTACTTTTTTTATGCTCCACTCCTAGAAGGCCATCTAATGCTTGATTGGTTGAACTTTGAGCAGCACTATCTCCCAGCATCTGCATTAAGAAATGGATACATTTCATACAAAAAATGACTGAATGCAGGTAATAAGTTAAAGCCATTTTCTCCAAGAATCAAAAAAAGTCCAACCACAACCACTTTCACTTACTTTGATGGGTGTAGTTGAGATGCCTTCATAGACAAGTCCATCAGGCAGTGGAGTTCCTTCTCCACCCCACCTGGAATGATGTTTAGCTTTATTATCTCAAAAAAAATTGTTGCACAGTTGTACATTTTTAAGTCAATAAAATAAAAGTAATTAAAATGGAATGTTAAATATACAAATACATTAAATACATTCTTTCAACAATTCAAGTAAAACATTTCATAGAGAAATTTGGATTAAAAAAAAAAAAAAGAGATTTTTATGTCTAGTTTTTAAATTGGTTGGTAACTTGGACAAAACTGACATTTAGAGGCAGTTTTTTTCATTTTTAAAATATTTTAAACTCTTTTAAATGTTCTATTTATAATAACATTAAGGGAATGTCAGATTGTTGCCAATGATCCTTAAGGTTGTGCATAAGCTTTGCTGTGATTTATTTTTGTGTATCAAATTTAACCAGGAAGAAAGATGATATGTTAGCCAGGTAAAAAAAATTAACAAGGTTTAAATTTAGGGTACAGTGATCACTTGCCACTTTGTGCTTCAGCTTAACTATTTCACATTTTTTAAAAAGAAATTAATGGGAAAAATAAGTAGCGGATATTCTTGCCTTCCAAGATTTTCTGAAAAATTCTATTGCAAAAAAATAAATATTTTATAAATTTTTACAAAAGAAAAAAAATCTAAAATTTGTAAAAATATATTATTAATACCGTATTAATTGCAATAAAAGGTGCTACGCTCATACTCCTACAATTGTAAACAAAAACGATTGGTTGCTTCAGTTGCCTGCTGTTCCTGTACACTGGAGACCTGGCTTGCCTTGTATTCCAATACCTGATTAGCTTTTTATTACAATGGCACCCGCACTATCATTACGTACTATACATCGTCTATTGTACATATACAGTACCTAGGTTCATTTAGTCTAAAAGCAAGCTGGGTTTGGGGTAAAAAGCCTGAATATAGTATATTAATACTTAAATTTTAAATAAATATACTGGTTCTACTTTTTAATATGAATTTCATTTACATATTCTTTAAGGTGTCTGAGACAAAGGTGAAAAAAGAATGAAAACTTGCATCATGTACAAACTTTGTAAAGAGCAAAAAAATCTGTGTAACAAAAAATATCTTTTGCAAATAAAATTACTTTTTAAGCTACAATGGTATATCCATTGTATATAAAGAAGACACAATCTCTGTGCAACTAATCCTTAGCCCTCTGAGAAGTAGGTTTATAAACTCAATTTTTCCAATTCAGGTACAATGAATTAAAAAAAGATGTAGTTCAGAACCTTTACAAAATGGTTTGCCTTTAAATGCATAATATTTAAAACATATGTGATTACCCTGCTAAGAATGGACGAACTTCATTGAAAAAGGTTTTAGCATCCAAATGATCTGAAAACAAAATTAGTTTATAAATTAAAAATATTGACATTGTTAATAAAAAAAAATTTTTTACTCACTAAAAAAACACTTGTAAAATTATGACAAAGTGAAATAAAAAAAAGTATGATGGATGAAAGCTTATTACATATAGGTAATAATTTTAAACAACAGCTTTAGCATGCTGAATAGGTGTCCCTTTTAAAATAAATATGTACATATTAAAAAATTGACATTGATATAGAAATGAAAGGATTATTTTTTTAAAATATTTTTTTTAGCAATTTTATTGAGTGTATAAATGACTCCAAATATCCTTTTCTTAAAATAAAATGAAAGAATTAATTTATATCTCACTGATATTTTCATTATCACTATTTTCGGAAATGAATATTAGACCCTATTAAAAACAGAATATAGTTATGAGAAGACAATGGTGTTAAAGAGATTAGTCCTGGTTGTGATCTACATATTTTGCATCAAAAGATAAATATCAAGATTGGTCTACTTAGGGACATTTCTAGGCATTTTTCTTATGATTCCTACACAAAAATTTTTTTTTTTTGACCTCAAAGTACTCCTTTTGCTTAGTCAGGGATTTATCTTGTTAATACATTCAGTTTATGATGTGCATCAAAAGAATTTACTTTTTTTCTAAGCTTTTCTAAGTTGTTAAATTATAAAGGGCTGTTTGTCGTACCATGCATTCTTGTCAGTGATATAGTCATCATCTGAATAACTTTGTTGATTTCATCTAGCTGCAAGGCTACCCTATTCTCTATGTCAGTCAAAGCTACATCTCTTGCATTTGATTCCTCAGCAACATTTAGCAGATTCAAAATCTCAACAAAATTCTGAAACATATATTTTAAAAAGTGATGCACAATTTAAAAAAAAAAATCAAAATAATATTTCTCATAAACAGAAGAATTTTAAGAAAAATATTGGTTCTCTCTATCTAGAGATTAAGTAAAGAGGTACAATATTAGTGTGGTAGAAGGGAACAAAACTAAATTATATTGGACAGGTAACTTGAAAAAGTCTTAAGTAAATAGTTAAAGCTAATAAGAGGAGGTTATGTTTTATTTTCTTTTTGCCGTAGTCTAATATAATTAATATAATATTTCAATTTAGTTCAAAGCAAACATACTGTAAGAAAAATTCAGGGTAGATGAAATTTAGTAAGTCTTATTGTATTTTATAATTAATGAGGATATTATGTGGCCAGTAAAACAAAAAAAAACAAAAAACAACACCTTTACACTTTAGTGGAGATGTTAAATAGGTAAACTCTAAAGAATTAAGAAAATTCTAGTGTTTCTAAAACCTTGTCTCCACCAGGACCTTCAGCATGGCATAAATAAACTAATATTTGGTCATTATGCAAGCTTATCAGATATAATCGTAGGACGTAATCATCTTCTTTTTTGAAGTAACGTCTGTATTATATAAGATAAGATAAGATAATAATTATTAATATTTAAACTACTGACTTTAAATTCTGAGTAAACAATAAAAAAATAACGAACTAATTAATCCCAAATAATCTTTTTTTTTTACTATTGCACAATTCACACAACAATTTTCAAGAAATGAAATAAAAATCAAACATTATTTCTGAAGAACTTAGACATAACTCCTCTATTTATCTTCTGTGGATCAAATAAATGGAGAGTAACAAGGAAGCCAATTACACAACCCTATACAAAGAAAGATGGTTGTGATAGGGCTAGTTCCATGATGTACCATACTTAAGTAGCCCATTTATACTTGCGTAAAATAAATGCTACTTTGTAGAAAGCAGCTACAAATGTTTTATTATATTCAGCTGTGATTTGTGTGAAATCTACCCTTTGAGGAAATAAGTATGTAAAAAAAAAACACATACATAACCTGAACTATGTGATTTATCATCTATAGTATTACCAAACTGCTGTTATATCAGGTCTCTTCTATTTTAAATTACTGTGTATATTATTTTCATTTGCAACCAAACAACAAATCAATTAAAGCCTCATATTTGTTGGCATTCATAACTACCAGAATTATGAAACCTCATAACAATGTGAAGTATTAACAGTTGCCAGCAGCCAATCATCAAAATAAATAATAGTATTTACTCATTGAACAAAGCTCTGCAGAAGAATTGACAACATCTTCTGATATTCTGGATCAAGTAATTCACTTACAGTATAATAATCTGCTTAATGAATCCAAAGAGGTTGCAAGCCATCAAAGTTATTGCATTAAGTGAGTTGTTTTTTTTTGTAATGGCAGTTGCTTCTTTTTGAAAACACACAGTTTCTTGGAAATATGTTTGTGTTATTATTATTAATTATCATGCTATGATAGCAAAAGTTATCAGAACTAACAGTAAGATTCATTAACAAATAATAGCAACAGAGGTGTTGCTAAAAAATAGTTACACAAAGTCATAATAAAGTTTCTAACATTTTGTAGATGCATCACTTTAAACAGTCAAGACAATGAACAATTCACACTCAAGTAGGATGGTTGTTGAGAAGAAAGATGTTAAAATGTATTTTGTTACTTTTTAACTTAAACATGAAATCAAAACCAATTTTTTTGTCAGAAAGCAAGGCTACAATTCAAAGCCTTTCTCAGTTATGAAACTGCATATCTGTTTGTACTCTTTGCTATTTTGTGAGAAAGATGTGCTTTAAACATGGGGCCAACAGTTGGAATATGAAGCGATTTAGTTTATTATTGTTTTTGTTCTCAAAAGACTATTAACTTTGCTACACCATCCTTCAAGACTAAATTTCATTTGTAATTAAAAATTAATTAATTGGTTACAGCATTAGGAAGGTTAAAAAACCAAATCAAGGTTTAGAATACGATCAAAATTCAGTTCATAAATCAAGCATTTCAAAGACTCGGCCATTTAGACCATGACAAATTTATATGAAAATTTAAATAACTCACCTTTAAACATTTAGCAAAATTGAATTCTACCATGAAGGGAATGATACAAAACCAATCACCATCATATCCTCCAGGTAGATGGTAAATACACTGTAGATTTCTTACATAATAGAACAAAAATGTAGATATAGAGAAACATTAACATTTTTCTAAAAAAAAGTTGCAGGTGACTAATTGAATGACATGATATATTATAAAGCTTAGCTAAAAATTGGTTGCTTAATCTGTAAAAAAATATAAATAAATAAAAATATTACATATTCTTTAGTTCTTTATTCCATATTCTTTAGTGTTATTTTTTTTAAGACTGATAATAGAAATTAAAACTGTATCTACAGACATGTCTTTATTTTGGTATATTTTTGTTTATATCAGTATTTTATTAAACAAAATAACTTACTCAAAATCAAAAGCTCTGAAAATAAAAATTTAAAAAAATTATTAGGTAAATGAAAATTATAAACAGACTTAACATCGCATGAACAGGTTTCTTTTGTTATACTTCAAATGGTATAATGTTGTGCTGTATCATTTACACTTAAACTATTATCTAGATGTGTCAAGGCATATTAAGGCATATATCTAGAGATTTCATTTTTATCTTTTTCAATGTGTCTGCTTTTGCCAAGCTATAATTTTTCCAACTTGGTTGTCACCCACAAAATGGTGTAGACTGGTGCAGACCACACCCCTCAAACCCCCTCTCCCTAGTGACGCCACTGCTCTAAGATATATCTCGAGATTTTATTATTATCTTTTTCAATGTGTCTGCTTTTGCCAAGTTATTATTTTTCCAACTTGGTAGTCAACCCCAAAAATGGCGTAGACAGGTGCGGACAGCACCCTTGCCTCCCCCCTCCCCCATGACACCACTGCTCCAAGATACCTAGGCCTACTTCTTTCAAAAATTTAGATAAATATATTGGAGTAGACGTAGTAAGAAATAAAAAAAAAAAGGGGCCTGCACAACTTAACAGGTTTCCCATGCGAACAGTATAGGCTAATACATTATTAACCACTACTAGGCTTACTAATCCTGATCATAATCGCTCTAGACTCTATTTACTTAATAGGTCTAGACTAGATCCAGAATTTAGAATATATATAGATTAACCCTCTTAAGACGGAGCATTTTAGCATGTCTTGTGCCAAAAAGACGGAGCCCTATTTCCAGCCTTAACACTTCACTTACAAAAAAATTCCTAACAAATAAACTAATTTCTTTACATACACAAAACTATATATATTAGTGAAAGGAAATGAATGAAATAATTTAATCTTATGGAGTTTATCTGAAATATTAACATTTATTAAAATAAGCCAAGCTAATTTGCATAATTTATGCACTTACAATGCCAAAAAAGTTTTTTCAAAACAGAGCAGAATTATAAAAGTAAGAGTTTTTTAAGAAGTTTTAGGCTTGAATAAGCCCTAATCATGTCTTTAGAGAAACAAGGCACATTGAGACCCTTCAGACACTTCTATCACATTATTTTACTACTTTTCTCCCCCCCCCTCCCGGTACCATGGAAACAAACACCTTCATGATTGTCACAGTGACAGTCACTCATTTATGACCCAGGGATCGTTTTTTTAGCTGTTTGTTGTTCAGAAAGTTGGCATCATATTTATTAGTCTCCCTGATAAATGTTTGAACTAAATTGATAGTAAAAAAAAGAGCATAAAACAGCCTGTTGAGTGCTAATCTCTTGGTTCTCAAATGGGTCTTCTCTATCCAGCTACCCACCCTTACCTCTAAACCAAGTTACCAAGAATAGACATCGTCAAACCATACTAGATCTAGTATGAGTGTTAACTTAGATCTAAATTCTAAAGCTTTCCTCAAACTCAATTCTGCTCTTATTTTTATTAATTCTAGCATATTTAAAATAAAATCATATTTAAAATACAATCAGAGTCAATGAGTTAGCTTTTATCAATATCAACAGCTGACATGTTAAAATTTTCACCTCCCACTAGCTAACTTCAAAAAATCAATAAAAAAAAATTATCGCGTTAAAACAGCGTAGGAAGCCGCCATTACAGACTACTAATGTGTAAAAATATTAAGAACTAATCTGATTGGCTGATACAAACACTGGCAAGCCAATCCTTTGGTTGGAAACATCGCGGCAGATATATCGGCCGGCTCGTCTTTTTCGCCAAATAGCCTTGGGCCGCATATATCGGCCGCATCGTCTTAAGAAGTTTAATATAGAATCTAGATCTAGACAAGAATCACAAGATCTAGATTTCTTGACTAGTTCTAGATATGATATAGCATCTAGTTTAACAAACGAATATTCACATTTGACTAGGGTAACACCGTTAGTAAAATCACTAAATTTAGAAAGCCTTCAGGACAGAAGACTCAAAAGTAAAGTAGCAATTATACATAAAACACTGAACCATAATCTTCAAATACAAAAACAAAATTTAATAAAATACTCTGAAAGACACAAAAATAAAGGCACATTCCTCGTCCCATATGCTAGGACAAATTTGTACAAATACTCCTTCTTCCCTAGTGCTATTAGAGCATGGAATGGGTTGCCTGAGCTAGCCAGAAAAACCAGTGACTTGGCAGAATTTAAGTCATTGGTTAATATGCATGACTAAATGCATGACGCGTAGGACGTAATCATCTTCTTTTTTGAAGTAACGTCTGTATTATATAAGATATATAAGATAAGATAGATCTGAATCTAGACTCTTGAAGATTTAGATCTATCTAAATCTTGATCTCAAATCTAGACTAGATCTAGAAAATGTTTGTAAAATGTTTTACATGTTTAGGATGTTCCTTCAGAGTCAAAGATAATTTACTTCCTAGTCCAAACCTCCCGCAGCAGAGCGGGCAGGGTTTGAACCCGGGATCATCGATTAATCCAAACGACAGTCCTGCACGCAAACCGCACGGCCAGGCAGCCATCCTAGACTAGGTCTAGAGTCTAGACTAAATAGACTCTTGATAAAGATCCAGAACTAAATTTATAGCCTAATCTAGACTTAGACTAGATCTATAAATAGAATCTAGATTATTCTAGATCTGCTAGATTTAACTAGATCTAGAACAATCTAGGTCAATATTATGATCAGGATTAGTAGGCCTACTACTGGGTTACAGATTCAATTCTTGATCATCACTTGATGTGATACTACTGCTTACATAATAAATAAATCTGCACCCTTAAGCTGTTAGAAGATAAACTATTTTCTTAATGGATTATAAATTTAAGTTTATTTCAAATTGTTTAATACAATTAAATCTAAAACTAGATCTATGTCTGGCCTCTATTTATTGTAATTTAGATTGTTGTCAAGTGTATAGCCTAATGAGGATGTGCGAAAACTGAGCGGAATAAAAGTAGTTGTTTTTTTTTTAAACTTACAATTGAAACGAAGTTCGTATTAAAATTCTTTTTTAAAAACAACATTTGAATCAATATTCTATTCAATGAGTTAGTTAATAAATGAAAAATCTATTTTATAATGATCGATCCATTGATACTTTTTCAATTGTGACCTTAGATGCAATTTTTTTTGTACCAATGAGCGGATCTATGAATGAAGCTTGATTTATTAATGAAGAAGCTTGTGAACGTTTTGATAAGACTTACTTCCCCTGAAGTTTTTCACTGAAAAGTGGTGTAATTTTTTAAAAAATCTGCTTGTAAATATAATTTATAAAATTAGATGGTTCACTTTCGGAAAAGAAAAAAGTAGCTGTTGCATCAGAACTTTGAATGATCTAAAATATCATGATGTCTGATTTTCATTTTCTCTTCTAGTTTCTGAGATCTAAATGGGACGGACGGACAGACAGACCTCACAAAACTAATAGCATCTTTTCTCCTTTCGGGGGCCGCTAAAAAACATTAAAAGTTTGAGTATTACTCAACTATTTTGGAGAAAAGTTTTGCAGAAATAAATCATAAGTTTTCAAGAAACTACTCTCGTGTGGAGTTTTTGATATCCCATCGTGCGCCTCCCCAGGTGGCGGATAGGGGAATGCCCTCCAGATATGGTGGGTACCGGGGAAATAAAATACCCAGGGTGGACCAAAATCAAACCTGCTGCCTTTCAGGAAGTGGAGGGATCCACAAAGGCTAGGGCACCTTACCCAAAAATAAAGGCAGCTATCCAGAGAGCTGAAAGGGGTAGCCCTCCAGATGGTTATGCACAGGGCTAACAACTCTGTCATATAAAAAATACTGTTATGAAAGCTAATACACACAAGAAAACCCGGACAGATCTCAATGGAAAATGACCTAGGCCTGGAAAAGGACATGATTTTTGTTTTGCGACATGGAACATGCTAAGCCTTTATAGAGCAGGTGCGCTATCCCAACTTACTGAAGTGTTAAAGAAATATAGGATACCCCTTGTAGCCCTATAGGAAATCAGGTGGAAAGACTCGAACATTCTCAGAACCAAGGAGTATACTATATTTTATAGTGGTGGAAGCACTAACAACTTAGGTACAGGTTTTGCTGTTAAAAAGGAAATGGTAGGTAATGTCATAGGATTTAAACCTGTAAGTGATAGACTCTGCTCACTACGTTTGAAAGGAAAATTCTTCAACATATCATTTATCAATGTTCATGCCCCTACTGAAGATGCAGATGATATGATGGACTGGAAAGAATTTATGATGAAGCACCAAAGCATGACATCAAAATAGTCCTAGGAGATTTCAATGCAAAAATTGGAAAGGAACCAGCATTCAGACCAACAACTGGCAAAGAAAGCTTACATGAAGAGACCAACAATAATGGCATAAGATTAGTGGATTTTGCATCAGGAAAAGGAATGTCTATCAGCAGCACAAAATTCCAACATAAGAATATTCACAAGGTTACCTGGATCTCACCTGATGGCAACACCCAGAATCAAATAGATCATATACTCATAGATAAGAGACATGGATCAGACATACTAGATGTAAGAAGTTTCAGAGGAGCTAATGCTGACTCAGACCACCTACTAGTAAAAGCTAAACTTAGACAAAGAATAAGTACCATACACAATTACCAAAGAAAGAGAGCACAGCAATATGATAGTCAAAAACTCACAAAGGATCCACTTGTTGCAGAAACTTATAGAATGGCACTCCAAACGCAACTGACAACATTAGAAAAGGACAGCGAAAATAACATAAATGAGCATTGGGAAGTAATAAAGCATGCCATCAAAAGAACAGCAGAAGAGGTCGTTGGATTGAAACAAAAGAACGAGACAATAGGGGGGGGGGGTATGATGGCAGACAGACTATAGAAGAGAAGAACAATGCTACAGAGAGAAACCAGGAACACTAGACAGCAATACAATGAAGCAAGAAGAGAAACCAGGAACACTAGACAGCAATACAATGAAGCAAGAAGAGAAACCAGGAACACTAGACAGCAATACAATGAAGCAAGAAGAGAAACCAGGAACACTAGACAGCAATACAATGAAGCAAGAAGAGAAACCAGGAACACTAGACAGCAATACAATGAAGCAAGAAGAGAAACCAGGAACACTAGACAGCAATACAATGAAGCAAGAAGAGAAACCAGGAACACTAGACAGCAATACAATGAAGCAAGAAGAGAAACCAGGAACACTAGACAGCAATACAATGAAGCAAGAAGAGAAACCAGGAACACTAGACAGCAATACAATGAAGCAAGAAGAGAAACCAGGAACACTAGACAGCAATACAATGAAGCAAGAAGAGAAACCAGGAACACTAGACAGCAATACAATGAAGCAAGAAGAGAAACCAGGAACACTAGACAGCAATACAATGAAGCAAGAAGAGAAACCAGGAACACTAGACAGCAATACAATGAAGCAAGAAGAGAAACCAGGAACACTAGACAGCAATACAATGAAGCAAGAAGAGAAACCAGGAACACTAGACAGCAATACAATGAAGCAAGAAGAGAAACCAGGAACACTAGACAGCAATACAAATGAAGCAAGAAGAAGGGCCACAAAAGTTGTAAGAAAGAAAAAACGGGAATGGGAAAAGTCCAAGATTACTCAAATCGAGGAACTAGCAAAGGAGGGAGACATAAGAGGAATGTATATGAAAATTAAAGATGAAAAGAACGGATTTCAAGCTAGATCACACATGTGTGAGAACAAAGATGGTCACCTTATTACAGAAAACAGCACGGTCATTGAGAGATGGGCTGAATACTTTGAGGAGATCCTAAATACCACTGAAGATGGAGACAATGGAGAATATGAACTGCCACATGGGGGACCAGATCCCTTACTGAACCCTCCAACACTCATTGAAACATCAGAAATAATTAGGACCATGAAGAATCACAAAGCACCAGGAGATGACCAAATCACAGCAGAACTAATTAAATATGGAGGGAAAGACTTACATTCCCAAATACACAGACTAATATCAAGAATTTGGGAAGAAGAAGTAATACCAACAGAATGGGAAACGGCTCTTATAACCCCAATACACAAAAAAGGATCCAAGTTAAAGTGCTGTAATTACAGAGGAATCTCTCTACTAAATGTGACTTATAAGATACTGTCTAGGCTTATAACTAAGAGACTTGGAAAATATTCAGAAGAAATCTTAGGTGACTACCAATGTGGTTTCAGACCCAACAAATCCACAACCGACCACATCTTCACACTAAGATGTATACTAGAAAAATGCCATGAATACAACATACCAATCCACCAACTCTTTATAGACTATAAAATGGCTTATGACAGTATCAGAAGGAAATACCTATATGACACTCTACAGGATTTTGGAATACCCAACAAGCTGACAAGACTTATACATATGACATTAAACAACTCAAAAAGCAAAGTCATAATACAAGGAGAACACTCACTGGAATTTAGGATGAAACGAGGATTAAGACAAGGAGATGCACTTTCCTGCATGCTTTTCAATTTAACACTGGAGAGAGTTATAAGAAATATACACATAAACACAAGGGGAACTATTACTAACTACTTCAGGAGAGAAAACACGGGTCCACAACCAACAGGGACGATATACAGCCAACCTCTACAATACCTTGCTTATGCTGATGACATTGCCTTATTGGGTAAAGAAACCTCTGACATCGCTAGAGCCTTCATACAACTAGAAGAAGCATCTCGACTAGCAGGACTTGAGGTCAATGACAGTAAAACCAAGTACATCACAATGACAAGAGACAATCAAACAGATGGACAAAATATCAAAATCAAAGACCAGGAATTTGAAAACGTCCAAACTTTCAAATATCTAGGAAGTACTATTAATTTAAAAAATGACCTACTAACAGAAATAAAGGAAAGAATAGCAGGAGGCAACAGGGCATTTTATAGCATTGGTTGCAGTCAAGTTTGAAGAAAAACATGCATTGCTCATTGGTCCTTTTAAAAATATTGACCAATAAATCAGAGAAATTTCTAGTGGGAAAACTTTCTTCAATGCCTGGAGACTGTTTGGAATTTTGGAAGCATGCAAGATAAGTAAAAAAATCTTATTTGTTTATATATGTTGGCACTAAGATTTTATATATTTGTTGAAGGTTTTGGTAAAGCTAAAAAGTAAATACTCTTTGGTATGGCTTGCTACCCTAAGGGCCAAATATCACAGGAGGCTTTAAGTCTAAGTAAGTAGTGCTAATCATTCTAAATTACATTTCTTGTATAAAAGAAAGTGTCACAAGCACTAGAAGAGAAATAGATAACAAAATAGAAAGAAATAAAGACTAGTCCCTAGAAAGTTATTAACCCTAGATCCCCTGCAGGTACCATCTTATATTGCCATTTGTTCCATATAGGTAAAAAGGAAGAAAATGATCAGTGCAGAGCTGATTGCTTAAGTGCAAGTAAAAAAGTATGTTACACATTCACAGAGTTAAATCCAATTTTATGCTATTTTTTCAGATTGCACCAACAAGCTTTTTAGCTTCTACGCCCTCCTCCTTCAGTCATGAAGCAAATATGGATCATCTCAATGAAATGAGATGAAAGCCTGGGCATTGATTGGCTATGCTCGGAATGATGTCTCTACACAACAGTTCCTCACCCCTTCACCACACTGAGGATGTGCCCAAAGGAATGGCAGGTACCAATACAGTTTGAGATCAGCAGCGTCACAGTTCCTGCCAAATTGTAGACCTGTGTGCTCCAAGCTGCCAGCTCATGAGTTTTCCACAGGGTTCACTCAGTCAATGCTACTGTACTAAATATGTAATAACCGCCATTGAATGCTTTCAGTAGTAGAAACCACAAACTTACCCATTAGGATCTTTCAGTCTCCAGTTGGCGAGGGCAAGACTTGCATGGCATAATACTGGCTGCATCCCGAGGAGCTCAGATATACGATAGAAAGGGGCTGCCAAGCTTTTTGGAAGTGACTAAAAATAGGTAGAACAACTTTGTTAGTAAATTACATTAAATTAGTAAATTACACGTAAAACATAGCTAAAAAAAAATATTGACAGACAAATCAGTACAATTAAAAAAGATCAAGAAATAGTCTTACAATAAAACTGCTATAGTAATTATAAAAAGAATTTAGAATTTCGCCTTTCTTAAAGAATAATATAATTTAGAAAACCTAATAGAGTCATGGTAAAATCAATTTGCAGAGATTTTACTTTATATATAATACATCTAGTTGACAATACGGTGATAAATTTAAATGTTATGGCATTTTCTATGATTTACTAAATGGCTAGACCTCTAATAATGATGGGGGAACATTAAATTTCTATTTTTATATAATGTAACTACTACTAACTACAACAGAAAAGGTGAATTAAAATTTTATTTACAAAAATAAAAACAAAATTAGCATTAAATTTTACTTTTGGAATGCCAGCATCCCCATTTTGCCACACATAGCCAGCAGTAATAAAACTGAGCTGTAGATGGGCCAACCTGAGCTGCCTGTGCCCAGACAGTTGGTTGTAGTCTAATAAAGGTAACTGGAAGAATAAAAATATTAAATATTTTTCTGTTTTATACATATACAAAAATGGTGTCAGTTTTTTTTTCCCCTTTTTAAGCTATGAACAAAAATAATCAATTTACAAAGTACACACAAAAGTTTTTAAGAAAGAACAAGACTGACCAGGAAGCTATTTAATTATATTTGTAATTTAAAGAAAAAAAATGGTATGGAGCAAATTTAAAAAAAGGTTTTAGTTGTAAATATTCTTGCAAAAAAAAGAAAAAAAAAACGTCACCTCATGAACAGCTTCTCTGACTCTCTTTGCTTTGTACAATTCAGGTAATAGTTCAGCTAATGTATTCCAGGGATTGAAGTAGGTTGGAAGAGATGTCTGTTAAAAACAAATAGATGCATACAATTTCAAAAATTTTGTATACATAGTGTGATCAAATAAATATATCTACATTTTCAATAAAGGTCGTGTTTTAACCTATTAATAATAATAATATCTTTATTATCCACACTTTTTTTTATGGTTTAAGCTCTAAAAGTCATGATCATATTAGAAAGGTTTGACTAGAACTCATTAAACATTGCACATCGTCATTAGTATTCTTCTTATTCCACAATTTCATTAAATGAAAAGGTGTGTCTAAATTTTGGGGAATTTTTTTTTTAATGAAGATATTTCATTATCATAAATAATTAAAGTTAAAAGATTTAATGTTTTTTTTTAACTCATTGTAATTTAGTTGGCTAATGTAAGCCAAGCAACAAGGATATAACACACACATTCGCTGTCATGGATATAACACACACACACATATATAGATATAATGCACACTCTCACTTATGGTTATAATACACACACACACTCTCTCATGGATATAAAACACACATACTCTTTCTCTCACACTTAACAAAAGGATAGTTTAAAAGAAAACTTAGCATAATGAAACATAAGATAAACGGATTTTTGCTGAAATGAATTCCCAATAGTGAACAAGATATTTTGTTTGTTTTACGCACTGATAAAGTTTTAAAGTGGTGTCACTTGATATTCAGTTATTGCCCACAGAGTAGAAAATCCTTCAACAATTTTCTTTACGTTTCACAAATCATTATTGTGGCCATTTTCTTTTTTTTTTTTTTGGCTTAAGGCTAGCAATTTTATTTTTATTATATCTAAAAATCCTACTTGGTCATACTAGAACCAGCTAAATATGTAATTGAAATCAGATTGTAAAATTAAAATCTGGAATACATTTTTGTGCTCAACTTACCAATGGATTCTCCACCAAAAATCCAAAATTTACTGATATCTTGAAACTATTAAGATTGAAATCAAAGCTCTGTGATCTACCTGCAGTCCCATTAGTGTTTGGCATTTTGTTTTTTTATTTGTGATCTGCAAAAAAGTAAGTAAGTAGAATTTAGAATCTAGATATATGTTGTAGGTTGGTAATGTTAGTTATATCTTAAATGTGGCAGTATATCCTATCTGTAGGTGTAATCTCTTTCTAGAATTATATATTACATTATCTGTAACTTCAACAACTATGGCATTATTATTTAATATGCCGGTAGTACACAAACTGCTTTGCAAATGTTGGCAAGAAGGTGCTGTGCCACAAGACCTGTGGGATGCTAAAATCATTACACTGTATAAGAACAAAGGTGACAGAAGCGACTGCAACAATTACATGGGAATCTCCCTCCTAAGTATTGTAGGCAAAGTCTTTGCTCAAGTGATACTTCCCAGGCTACAAAAACTCGCTGATCGGGTCTATCCAGAATCACAATGCGGCTTTCACTTAGGGAGATCTCCAATTGACATGATTTTCTCCATCCGCCAACTCCAGGAAAAGTGCAGAGAACAAAGGATGCCTTTGTACATTGCGTTTATTGACCTGACAAAGGCCTTCGATCTAGTTAGCAGAGATGGCCTCTTTAAAATTTTACAGATAATAGGCTGTCCACCCAAGCTACTAAATGTAATCATATCTTTCCAACAAAATATGATGGGTACAGTGCAATTCAACGGTGCCAGCTCTGAAAGTTCAGTATAAACAGCGAAGTTAAACAAGGATGTGTCCTGGCCCCAACTCTCTTTGGAATACTATTTTCACTGCTAATCCACAATGCGTTTGACAAATCCACCGAAGGCATCTATCTCCATTCCAGATTTGATGGCAAACTCCTAAATATTGCCAGACTGAGGACCAAAACTAAAATCAGAGCCACCCTCGTAAGAGATATGCTATTCCCGGATGATGCAGCGGTAGTGGCACACACGCAAGAGGAACTTCAGTCACTGAAGTCTCGCTTCTCTCAGGCCTGTAAAGAATATGGCTTGACTATTAGCACGAAGAAAACAAATGTTATGGGACCACCTGCTACAGCACCACACTCCATTCTTATAGACGATAACAAGCTAGACACCGTAAACGAATTCTGCTATCTGGGATCCACAATTAAAGATGACCTGTCTCTAGAAGAGGAGATAAAAAAACGCATCGGGAAGGCTGCCTCGACCTTCGCTAGACTCAGGCCAAGAGTTTGTGAAAATCATAAGCTAACTACGGTGACCAAAATGGAAGTCTACAAGGCATGCGTTATGAGTACACTGCTGTATGGCAGTGAATCAAGGACCACTTACGCAAATCAAGAGAGAAAACTGAACTCATTCCATTTGAGATGTCTCTGTAAGATCTTGAATGTCATATGGAAAGAAAAAGTGTGCAATACTGAGATCCTTGTGCCATCAGATATTCCCAGCATCTTTACAGCACTCTGACGCCGTTTGCGCTGGCTTGGACATGTTCGTCGGATGGAGGACAAGCGCATCCCGAAAGTCATCACCTATGGTCAACTCGCAACTGGCACAAGAAAAATTGGTTGCCCCCACCTCCGTTACATAGATGTAATAAAACATCACCTGAAATCAGTGAACATCAATACTGACAATTGGGAAGACATAGCTCTAGACCGCAACAGATGGAGAGAGACAGGGACCAAGAAAGCTATGGACAGTGAAAGTACATGGGTCTCAGCTCAGGAAGAAAAACGTACAATCCGAAAAACGGCCAGCTCCTCTACCACCGAAGCAAAAGCCACATTAACCTGCGCTATCTGTGGACAGGAGTGTCTCTTCAAAATAGGGCTCCACAGCCACATGAGGAAGTGTGCTCTGAGATGAACCATAGTCGTTCTACGACTGAAGGAGGCTAATGAGAGTACAGTAGACAAGTCAAGGTCAAGATCTAGATTTTTAGACTCTTCTAGATTTAGACACATCTACATAGTTTGCTCCTCCTTTCTTTTTCTTTGACTTGAGAGATCCAAATGAGCTAAATCAAGAGTATACATACTAATACTAGATCTAGATATATTTATAGACTATGTATTTTATTAGTCCTACCTTTATTTATGATAAATCTGTTGTGTAAAAAACTATTTATGTAACGAATGATAATTCAATATTTTTTCTTATGAATAAATAGATTTGTTTGTTTTTTTTCAATCAAAAAGTTACTTTATGAATGCGAGTACTATTTAATATTTATTTGTTTGGAAGAAAAAAATTGTGGCTCTTTAAAAACATTGAAATTTTTAAAATCGTAATTTTTGGCTCTTTTGACTCAAAAGGTTGCCGACCCCTGAACTAGACTGTAGACTAAATCTAAGACAAGTCTAAGTTAACTAAGAAAACTAGACAGACAAACTAAACCAAAGTCTAAGTAATAGAGTAATACTAACTAACTTACTAAAACAGAACTAGTTTTAGTTTAGGTCTAATTTATATTATTTATGGTATTTAATTTATGATATAGACTCTTGATCTAATTATCATTTATTATGACCTGTAATACTATACTTATAAGTATAATGTTAGTATGTACTTGTACTCTAAACTCTAATCTAGATTAATTATCATTAAATGATTAGTAGATTATAGATAAAACTAAAATTAGTAAAATCAAGACATAGAAATAATAGAATAGATTTAGATCAACTATCATCTATTCTAGTATCTGTTCTAGAATAGATCTATACCGTACTACTACTAGATCTAGATGTCTTGCTATATATTATAATTACATATAGTATGATATAGATCTAGACCTCTATGTGATATGTGTATATATATTTATATAAAGATCTATAGACCCTATAATCATAGGCCTAATATAGTCTACACATCTAGAATAGGTCTAGATTCTGAACTCTGAACTACCGTTTCAAACACACGATACTTAGATACCCAGAATTTGTTTTTAAAAAATACACAGATTAGGTGTGATCATAGACATAAATAAATATTGACTGGCCGATTAAAGAGTTTTAAGAAACGAAAATTTGTGACTTGCAATTTTGTGTACTTTATTATACAGCATTTATAGCAGTGTAAAAGTTAATTGCTTTTTTAACTTTCTTTTTAATATACACAACAATACACACCTATATATATTGTTAATAAGGAGGCAGTGTAGTTTTGTTTAATCTCTAAGAATGAAGATTATGCAATTTTTCATAATTCGGAAATCCGAATGCAATAGATATACATGTTCTCAAGTTACATGAAGTTACTTCCTTCGTCCAGTCTATATTTATTTATGTCTATGGGTGTGATAGATCGACACCTTCACGGAGGTCACGGATAGATCAATACAAAGTAGAAGAGCCTATCATGGGCGTAGCAAGGCGGGGTTCAACCCCCCCCCTCCCGAAATGAAATCCATCTCCCCGCAGGGGGGGGGGTCGGAATTTAGTGACTGATTTTTTCGTTTGATTTTGTTTATTTTAGGTGAAATTGTAATACTAAACCATCACTTGCCCCAACAGCCAATGTTTTTTTTAGTTTAAAACCCTTTACCTGGGGGGTTTGAGTTTAAACCCCCTACCAGGGGGGTTTTGAGTTTCAAACCCCCTACCAGAAGGTTTTGAGTTTAAGACCCCCTACCAGGGGTGTTTGCAGTTAAATCCCCCTCTTCTATAAAACAAAACACAAACAAAAGGCAAATGACAATCCCCAAATTCCAAGAGCACAGATAAGGAAGATTTTGATTTTAAAACCCTCTCCAAAATTTACGATAAACCCCCTCTTCAATATAAAAAAAGCAAATTACACACTCAAAACTCTATGAGCGTAGCCAAAGGGGTTTTGAGTTTAATCCCCCCCCCTCCTCAGTAGGGTTTGAAGCTCAAAAAATACCTCATCAATATAAAATAAAAGCAAATTACGCACTTAAAATTTCATGAGCGTAGCTAAATGGGTTTCGACTCAGTTTTGAGTTTAAACCCCCCTTCATCGGGGTTTGAAGGTAAATAATACCTCTTTATTATTAAAAACAAAGCAAATTATACACTCAAATTCTATGAGTGAAGTCAAAGGTGTTTTTAGTTTAAACTCCCCTCCAGTGTAGTTTGAAGCTAAAAAATACTTTTTGAATATAAGCAAATTACACACTCAAAACTCTATGAGCGTAGCCAAAGGAGTTTTGAGTTTAATCCCCCCCCCCTCCTCAGTAGGGTTTGAAGTTCAAAAAATACCTCATCAATATAAAATAAAAGCAAATTACGCACTTAAAATTTCATGAGCGTAGCTAAATGGGTTTCGACTCAGTTTTGAGTTTAAACCCCCCTTCATCGGGGTTTGAAGGTAAATAATACCTCTTTATTATTAAAAACAAAGCAAATTATACACTCAAATTCTATGAGTGAAGTCAAAGGTGTTTTGAGTTTAAACTCCCCTCCAGTGGAGTTTGAAGCTAAAAAATACTTTTTGAATATAAGTAAATTACACACTCTAAAATCTATGAGTGTAGCCCATAGGATTTTGGGTTTAAACCCCCTGCCAGCGGGGTTTTAAGCTACAAAATACATCTTCACTGAAAAAAAAAGCAAATTACGCACTCAAAATGCTATGAGTGTTGCCAAAAGGGGTTTTGAGTTTAAACCCCCCTTCAGAGGGGCTTGATGCTTAAAAAATACCTCTTTAATATAAAAAAAAAAAAAAGCAAATGCACACTAAAATTATTTGAGCGCAGCCAAGCCAATTAGGAGTTTTGATTTTGAACTCCTCTCCTACAGGTGCCTTTTTTTTAAAGTTTAAAACCCCTTCAGATGGTTTTGAGTTTAAAATCCCCTTACAGAGCTTTTTGAGATCTAAAACCTCTATCTTCAATATTATTCTAAAGCAAACTACAGTTACCAAATTCTATGGCCGTAGCTAAATGGGATTTTGAATTAAAAAAAAACAACTTCAGAGATTATTTAGTTTAAAACCCTCCAACAGATGATTTTAACGATAAAACTTTCCTTTTCCATATAAAATCTAAAGCAAACTACAGTCACCTAATTCCAAGAGCGAATTCAAGAGAGATTACACATTTTTACCATTGGCGGGGCTCCATTAATAAAGTGCAGTGAATAGTCATCTACCGAAATTGAAAAACACTAAATGTGGCTCAACAAAGATGGCTAGATTTTAGGAGTCAGCTATAGAGATCGGGTCTAAATCAAGGAAATCTATGCTGAACTGGGAGTCGACTCCCTAGTAAGATTGTGACAGTGCGTTGCATGAGGTTTGCGGGACATGTTCTCCGACAAAATGAATTACGCATAAAAAGAGTTGCGATGACATCCTAGTACAACTTGGCTCCACACAATCATGGAGGTCCTCAGAGCATGTGGGAAGATGCTTTAGACATTACCAGTGACAGATTTTTGTGGAAACAGCTTGACGGCAAATGTGCCCAACGGCGTGGGAGAATCTAAGTCAGTAAGAATAGCACTTTAGGTTTTTGAAATAAAACTTTGTAATAGCAGGAAAATGCACTGTAGATACCTCAGAATATGCAATTTGTTGGCTTTCAATACCAGAAATCGTACTTGGCGGCGGGGCTCCGCCCCTCGCTGAGGGAGCTCCTGGCGCTCCCCTTGACCCCCTTGCTAGCAATGACGGGGAGTATACAATTTTTACACTAACTCCAGGAAGAACCTATTCTAGGGCACAATAAACGTCTTCCGAAAGAATGAAGGGCCAGATTGTAATAAAGATTATGTACATACACACACATACATATAAAAAAATTGGGCTGGGGGGGGGGAAATCCTAGCTACGCCCATGAAGCCTATAATATAGATCTAGTAGACTTCTAAAGTTTTTCTTAGCCATTGAGCATTTAGTCTTTTTCAATTTCGGCAGATGTGTAATTACTGCACTTTATTAATGGTGCCCAGCCACTGGTAGAAATTTGTAACCTAGCTCTCTTGTCTACGCTCTTGGAATTAGGTGACTGTAGTTTGCTATAGATTTTATATCGGAAAGGGAAGTTTTATCGTCAAAATTATTTGTTGGGGGGGGGGGGGGTGTAAAACTAAAAAATCTCTGGATTTTTTTTTTAACAAATTAATACCCCCCTTAGCTATGCCCATTGAATTTGGTGACAAAGCAGTAGTTTGCTTTAGAATAAAAACCTCAAAACTCTGTATGGTGGTTTTTAAACTCAAAACCATCAGGAAGTGTTTTAAATTAAAAAAAAAGCCCTCTGGAGGAGGGGGTTTATACTCAAAACTCCCCTTGGCTTGGCTACTCTCATAGAATTTTGAGTGTGTAATTTGCTTTTTTTTTTTTTTTTTTTTTGTATTGAAGAGGCATTTTTTTAGCTTCAAACCCGTATGAGGGGGTTTAAACTCAAAACCCCCTTTGGCTACGATCATAGCATTTTGAGTGTGTAATTTGTGGGATTTAAAATAAAGAATCCCTTTGATTATGCTCATGGCATTTGAAGTGCGTAATTTTTTTTTTTTTATTATTGTAGAGGTATTTTTTAGCTTCAAACCCCCCTGAAGGGGGGTTTAAAGTAAAGAGTCCCTTGGCCACGCTTATATAATTTTGAGTGCATTATTTGCTTTTTTTTATAATGAAGAGGTGGTTTTTAGCTTCAAACCCCGCTGGAGGGGGGTTTTAAACACAAAACTCCTCTTGGCTACGCTCATAGAATGTGGTGACTGATAAATGGATAGTCTTATATTGAAGAGGGGGTTTTATCGTATATTTCGGATGGGGTTTTTAAATCAAAATCTAAATTAGCTATACTCTTGGAATTTGGGGATTGTCGATTTTTTTGTTTAATTTTATAGAAGAAGGTGGTAGGGGCTTTTAAAACCAAAACCCCTTTGGCTGCGCTGGGGCAAGTGATGGTTTAAAGTTAAAATCTCAACTAAAATAAACAAAATCAAAGCAAAAAATCAGTCAATAAATTTCGATCCCCCCCGGCTACGCCCATGATATATATATGTATAATAGAGAGAGATTCACTACCAAAAATCATTCTCCAAGGTAGCATAAATTGGAGGGAACAAAAAAAGAACCGCCTCGCTCAACATGTGATGCACCCCCCCCCCCCTCCCATGAAAATGACCTGCAAACATGACTATTAGTTTTCTATAACTAATTGAGCATCCATTATAAATTTTAATAAAAAAAAATATTAATAGATATCATCTCGTTAAAATATAGATCTAGATTCTAATTTATTTTAACATAAACTATAGATCTAGTACCCGAGTATAGATTTAGTCTGAATCCAAATCTGTTATTTTATTCTGGAAATGAGAAATCGGACCGAGGTGAATGCACACATAGAGCCTATATGCAGCAGTAAATAAATACAAAAACAAAATGGCATCAGACCAAGAGGTAGGAAGTCGCGGAAATTTTTAAACAAATAGATCTAGTTTTAATCCGGACTAGCCTTTATTCTGTAATACTCTCTTTTCTGGTCTACTTATTACTAAACTATTATAAAACCTAGATTTAGAATCTAAACTAGATCTAGAATATTAGTTAGACTAAGTAGAAATAGATCTATTTATTTAGTTTAGATAAACATGATACATCAATTCTGAATTCATAAACTTTATCATAAAGGCAAGCAGAGTTTAGCTACTGGCGAGTTTATGGGGGGGTGGTAGTATTTTCGATGTCTATCATCTAATCTAGATGATCTATGATTAGAAGTTAAATGTAAGATAGTTAACTCACTGTTATTTAGTGTTAAGACTTAAGATAGTAGTAGACTTAGACTTATATATTAAATTAATATTATTACATTATATATCATCATGTCAATCATGACATGATCATCATTTCATGATCATAAATAATATCAATTATCATGATACTTTATGTAACTTAAAAAACTTAAAGACCAACTGAAGAGGTTTTGGGGTCAATCACAGAAACCGTTTTAATACTTGTGTTCTGTAATATAATGCTTAAAAAAACATGTATGCAAATATTTTCTATAACTTTTCAGCTGTTAATGAGATATTAGCATTTTAATGTGGGTTTTAGGGACACTAAAAAGTCTTAGTCTCGTAGCCATTCGAGATGTCTTTCTCCCTCACTACACAGGTCCGTGATGTCATAGTATGGAACTTAAGGTCAGGCTACTAAATTTAGAGGTAAGCGAATTAATGTTCGCCGGATTAGCCTAGATCCAGTCAAGCGTACTAGTATAGAGTTTTAGTCCACCCTACAATGTGGATCAGTCTGCTATACCTCTTGTTACAGTCAATGTGTGGTTTTTTATGACTATGAGTGTAAGCTAATCACAATTAGCAAGCCGGTTTAAATTAGATCCATTCATGCTTACCCAGTATTTGACCACAACACTGTTTCTGTCCACCATATCGTGCAGTACACCTGCAATTTTTTTTTTATCAACATTTCTTTCACTTACCGGTGTTTTTTGTTCTGATAACGATGATAATAAAATAGATCCATATGCTAGAAACTTTGGTTGCAGAAACAGCTCCTTGACTAACGTAATTCACTTATTCAAATGCCCTTGGAATGATAATGTGTAATTGTGTATAGAGATGGGGTGGGGAGAAACAAGTAAAAGCTAGATAGTTACTTGCACACTAAGTACAAAATCAGCTTCCTTAACTTATGTGATTTAAAATTTAAGAGTTATCCCCATATTGGAAGCAGTTAGCTCAATGAAAAGCTGATACCAGTATCAATGAAGAGCTCAATTTGTCTTTCGTAATGCAGTTTTAAAGCAGAATAGCTAACTAATAGTTAACTTTTATTTTTTCTTATATTAACATATTTTCAAAGTAATATTAGAATATTATCAGAATACTTTAATTTAAATAAGATAGCAAGAGCAGCAACAGCTGAGGTAATATATTTGATCAGTTAAGTTCAAGCTATTAAATATTTCAAGTTCTAATATTAAATTATTTATCTAACTAAATAACTTTTGGGTGCTAAATTTTCTTTAAAATATCTTTGTAAATAGTGTCTTACTGGAAATATTTACATTTCATTAACTAATTTATAAATATAAACAAACTATACATTCCGCATTTATAATAATTTACTTTTTTTTTTTCGGCGTCTGTCTTTAGCAAGCTCACGAGTCATGAGAGCTTTTCAGTTGTTTCTTTCAAATGCAATCTGCTTTCCTATATGCCAAAGAAACCACTGGTTTGTCTGCATAATGAATTAGATGTGACAAAATATACAAGTTGCAACTGGGTTCGTGTGGTCAAGAGAAATGCTGCATTCATCCTTAAATCTTCGGAATCGAAGATAATGCCTTATAACTTTATGTTTGCATTAAATATAAAGGGCATGTCCCACATAGTTGAAATTTATCCAAAAGAATATTTTTTTCACTTTTGAATTTTTGTAAAGAAAATTTAACAAATTCATTAATTCTAAAAATTGAAGACGTTAGCTTAATTCAAATCAACTGAAAATATGATAATAATAATCTTTATTGTCCTTGTATAAGATTTATTTATTAAAGATTATTGTCATGACCATATTAAACTGGCAGGATTTCTTCTAAGCCATTGAGTGTCATAGCATCAGCTTTTAGATTTGTAAGTAAAAGATGCTCAATAGTCTTATAAAATAACAGTCCAGTAGGCATAACACACAATCAGGCAGCCATCCACTGTTGGACGTCTCAGATCATCTTTTAGCCAATGTCAGGTTTCTACAATAAAATAATATTTATTAAAAAAATATATATTTAGTATTGGGTCTATATACACATATAAAAAATTAAGTACCCAGTACTATTAAATGAATATGAACATAAATATCAGCCTAGAGGAATCTAGCGCTACTCTACAAGAATATAACTAGATTATATATTAATTAATATAATAGGTCTATAGTAGATCTTAATAATATAAAATAAGAAGATGTGGAAAGAGTTTTTTAAAGTAAGTCTAGATTCTATAAATCTAGATCTATACCTTCCTTAAGAATGATATGTAAAAATTATATGCTTTCTAAGAACTATTGTTACTATAGTCTAAATCTTGTTGTAGTAGGCCCTACTACAAAACAAGAATAGACCAACTAAAGATTTAGACAGAACCTTCCCCGTGACATAGATCTATAATATATATTAATATTACAGACCACTAGTGAAGTGACCTATCCCTATAGCCTAGGCTAGTCACTATATAAGTTATAAGACTATATTTATATTCCTATATTATATTATTTTTAAAAATATTTATAGTAATTTATACTAGATCTACGACTACATCTAAACTAAGACTAGAAAAATATATGTAGCTAAAAATCTATTATTAGATATCTAAATCCATATCTAGTTACAATCTAGTAATAAGACTAAATTGTCTACGTTAAGTTGGTCTTAATAACAAAAAACAAGATCTAGAATCCTCTAGGAGGTCTAGCTAGATCTAGTGACTAGTGTTTTGATCTCGCCATTTTTCCCCAATTTCCATACTAAAACGTCACTTCCACTTTCGACCATGACATAGCCATTTCAAATCTTGTTATTTTTTGTACACTTTCAAATTACTTTTTCTAGTATAAATATGTATTTCTTTTAACTCAAATTTTTAGGAACTATATTTGATACCATCTACTATCATAATCAATAGTTATCTCAATTTTGGTAAAAACCTCTTCAGTTGGTCTTTAATGTCTTAAATATCTAAATATAATGTCTAGTCTAGTGAACTCTTACGTCTAGACTCTAGCCTAGTCTTATAATTAATAATATTACTTTTTATTAGTATTCCAATACAAATAGTAATAGTATTAGATCTAGAAATATTTCTATATTAACTTTTAAGTTAAGTCTTAATATAAAAGTTATTACTTATACTTATAATATTAATAAATATAATTCGAATTAGATCTCTATATATTTATTATTATTATAATTATACACAGATCATTAGAATATGATTAGAAGCTCTTATATTTGGAACACCCCATCAAGTTCACCGACTGAGTAGCTTTTTTTGTTTGTTTTTATGTTTTGAGCAAAAATCAACATTTCAGGATTATGCATGTCCAATTTTAGATAAGTTCCCATATTTTGTTAGCTTTTTCCAAAGCAGATGGCAGTTTTTTAAATTCTTTGTAACCATGTAAAGCTATTGTTTAAACCTCCCTCTGCAACTCACATCTATATAACTATTTCACAAGGGATGAGGGCTATGTTATGAGCCCGTTTGATCATAGGCTGATGTCTGATGGGCGTATCAAAATAAGTTTAATAAGCTTCCACTCATCTTTAGAAAAACATTCCAATTACATATATACTGTTAACTTTTAAAGAAAATAAAAAAAGGGGGTGTCCAAAAAATAACAATGAATTTAACTTAGAATTTTCTTCCTGGAACACGGAAATCGTAATTAGAAATATTTATAATATATACATGATTTGTTCAATGAATAAACATGACTTAGATCAAGATATCTAGAATATATAATTTATGAATGAAAGAAAAAAGTGCGGCTGCTAATTTGAAGCTAGAGACTATGTCCACTGCAGCTGATCACGCCAGGTGTAATACAATAGTCAGTGATGCCCAAAATACGGCCCGCGGGCTGGAAGGAACCACGTCCAGCCCGCTGAAACATCGGCACAATGTATAGAAATCTCCCTTCCAAACAAAAAAAAAATTGTATCTTTACATACGTTTGGGCCCTCACTTTTTCTATGATGGATTGATACCATAACCTTTAACATTTGTGTTTTTATAAAATGAGACTCTGAATGTACAATCTACCAGGAAAAGTGAACATATCTTTACTTTACTTTAAAATAAAATCTTGACTATGAGTGTTAATACATAGGAACACAGCTATTTTTATTGTCCATTAGTTGAAGAACAAGAATCTGCTTTCATTTTTTTTTTTTTTGGTAAAAAAATTAAATAAAAATTTGACCTAGTTCCTGGAAGTTAGTGTTCAGGTATAAGAATCTTCGATATATATGGAATAAGAATATGATAGATATAATCTAGATATAAATATAGATTAGATCTAGAATTCTAGATCTAGTACTAATATAGCAGAGACAGTAGAATTAGATTTCAAAAATTCAAAGTTGAAGTTGAGTTTCATAGACGATAGATCTATTTATTAAATAAGAAATTTAATAGTAGATATAGTATTAGTAGTAAATTTCTAGCTAATGAAGCTGATTTCATTTATATTTATGAACTTTACTTATTTATTTAGGATGAACATATGAAGGAAATAAACAAATTATCAGGTCTTGAGCTACAAGAAATGTCAGAGTGGTGTGGACAAATTGGCGCGTAAAATGATGACAGAAAATAACAAAATATTTATAAATTGTGATCAAAATAGTCTGAAACAAATTATATAGATTTAGGCCTAGGAATCATTAAAGTAATTGGTCAGCTTATCAACAATTTTTTTTATTTGAACTGGTGAGGAATCCCTTAAAATAGTAAAACAATTAAACTAACTCAATAACCATATTTCCTAATATTTCCACTTTCTGTGGTCCCTTCTCTCTTAGCTGCCTTCCACTGGTAGGTTTCATCTTCCTCTTCCCTTTTGATCCACATCACCATCTCCTTTAGTACCATCTAGCTCTCAAAGAAGCCCAGCAAAAAAGCATCTTGATTGTAATCTGAATTAAACTGTTACTGAAATGCATTTCGAAATAAATATTGTATACTATACACTCTTCTTCAAACTAGAATTTAAATGGTATCCATAAATACTTTTCAATAATGTATTATATGTTTAGTTTTAAATTGTATATTGAACCTTTGATTTTTTTGTATGTGCAGGATGAGGATTTAGAAGCTTTGAGAATTGCAGCATTAGCAACTCTTAAACCAGTAAGTATATCTAAGTTGGTTTGAAAACTAGATTTATATCTTGTTTTATAAAAGGAGAGAAGAGAGCATCTATAATATAATGATGACATAACTAAGACTATTAATCTTATTCTATCAACTATCAGTTGTAAGCAATACATTTTTTAAATCTGTGTGAGCAATATATAAATTTAAAAAAAAAGGATATGTTTGATTAAACCAAATCTTTGGATGAATTGGAAAATAACTTAACATTGCAAATAAAATAAAGCTGATATAAAAGATACACACTCTCAGTTTTGTAAAAAAAAAAAAAAAAAATTCAACACATAGTTGTAAAATTTCAAGCATATAGGTGTAATTTGAAATTGCTTATACACCCTTTTTTTTAGTTGTCTAACATTCTCTCTCCCCCTTTTTTAAAATCCCCTTTTCCCAGAAGCCCATCCAGCAAGTGATTACATCTATATCTGGAGTCAACCGTTCATCTTGGAATGAGTTTCATGCTGATGTTGTGCCAGAGGTAGTTAAATATTAAATGAACATTTCAAAGCTTTGAGAAGATTGTTTTTGAAACATTTCATATATATGTTTGTGTTTTGTCTGTGTGGTTTGTTAGAATCTATCCTTTGTTTTCCACAGCATCAGTATATTCCTGAACCATTACCAGAGCCAGCTCTTACTATGAACATGCTAGGCCAGAATGTGCACCCCTGGAACAATGGGGTAAATAGAGTATTATTTTTTATACATTATTTTACCTTTCATAGCTGTGCATTAAAGTGTTTTAAAAAGGTGTTAAAAAATGATCAAATGGTAGTTTGCTTTATCACTAAGTAATTAGTAATACAATTTTTTAAAATCTTCTCTCTAAAATAGTTTCTTTTTAACAGTGCAATGTTTTTTTGTTACCATCTTATCATTTTTGTATGTTGAAACTTTTCTAAACCGTATCCTGAAACAAGCAGCCTAAATGTTGTTTCCTTATTAAATTACAGTGGAGTCCAGATAGTCTGAAATAATTGGGACCAGCCCTATGTCGGATTAACATTAAGCAAAATTATTGAAATAAATACACTTATGAAATACAATTACATAAACTAGTACAGGAAATATTTAATTTCATCTCTCTGAAACAAATTCTATGTGTGAAGTGTGTGACAAGAGAACCAAATGTTTGTTATCTATTTGTAAAACAGTTTTCTAGATTATTTACTGTATCAGATTTTAAAATACCAGTATCCTACTGTTGCAGCCATGCAACTTATTGCACTTCACTAAATAATATTAACATACCCTTCCTGGAACTATTCCAAGTATTTATGATTAATTAAAGCAGTATTCTTTTAACTTTTAAAAAATTGCTAAATATATCCTAATTTTGGTTTCAGATGAAGCAGACTTTCAGATTAATTGAAGATTATTGTGACTCCATTGTAGTTAATTGATAAACTAGTCTATTTCTTTCACTCATCTGATTCATTTTGAAATGAGAAGTTGGATTTTTTAAAAATTTATGTTCTCTTGAAAACTCTCTGTCTATAGATATTTATATATATATTGTACTCTGTACCAAATGTACCACTGCTTTTATAGATGGTATTTAAATTTTTCATTTTCTTTCAGATTGCCTTGGGTTCTGAAAAACCCTTCCGTTCTGGTATTCCACCAGAAAGGCGACCATTTCACCCAAGAGCCCACCACAGATCATTTGGTGACCGGGGTCGACCTATACACGACAGGGGCAGATATCCCAGGCGTGGATATGTGTCTGAAAGAGGAAGAGGAATTTTTATGTCAGCACGCGGAAGGGGAATGGGACCCAAAGGACACATTGAAGTAGAATCAACAGGTGGAAATTTGATTGTCATCAACCCAAAAGCTGAAGAGAACAACATAAATGTTCAGACTGGGAATAATTTGCAACTTTCTAATAATGTTTTGCACCAGACAAGTAAGCCTAAACTCATACTGCCTCAAGATAAGTATCACCTAACTGCCTCCTTGAATGAAAAAGGTGACTCCAGTAATACTAATTCACCAACCACAAAGGGCAGAGGTAGTGTATGCTTTCATTTCTAAATCACTTACTAATAAATGCATGGAATATATTCCAAGCAAAACGTTATACCATTTTTCTTTCTGTTTATATTTTCAGATAAGTTTTCCCGGTACAATGACAG
Source organism: Biomphalaria pfeifferi (assembly GCA_030265305.1). Classification (NCBI taxonomy): domain Eukaryota; kingdom Metazoa; phylum Mollusca; class Gastropoda; family Planorbidae; genus Biomphalaria; species Biomphalaria pfeifferi. Next base: position 1,267,541 of record JASAOG010000156.1, read on the forward strand.
TGGAAGTGAAGACGAAGATGATGACTGGCTGGAGACTTCCAATGATGTTGACACCCACACGATGGAAGAAGAAAGAGACCTAGAGACATCGGCTACCAATGCAGATTTTGAAGTAGAAGTTAGGAAGCTGGACTTCTCTGACCAGGAAGAGGAAGAAAATATGAAAAGTCTATCTGATGCTCCTGTAGCTAGTGACGATGAGAGCATTGATCTCGATGTCTTAGCCAGTGATGACCATTTGATAGGGAATGAATTTAGTGAAGATAAGAATGTAGTTTTGTTGGACGAGGACAAGCTGAGTCCTGATATTGATTTGGATGTTCTGGTAGATCCCACAGATGAAAGTCTTAAAGTGGCAGATAGTGCTACTCTATCTAACTCTGTTAATCAATGTGACAGGATAGTTGAGAGTGTTAGAAAATCCCTATCTTCATCATCATCCTCATCATTAGAATCATCTTCTGATTCTGATAGCGAGAACGAAGATGGAGATAAGGTTGAAGATGCTGAGACAGATATTAAAACAATTAGTGTTGGTTTAAGTGCTCCGGAAGTGGGTTTAAAAATATCTCCCCCATTGGAGGAGGATGCAGATTCCCTGGACAACCTTTTAATGGACATTTCTAAACAGCTTGGAGAAGATCAGCCACCTACTCTGCATACAACTTCATCACCTCACAGATCTACAATTAAAACTGAGTCCCATCATAGGATATCACCATCCCCTGAACAATCTGTTAAGTCACCTGTGCAAACAAAACCTACATTGTCTTCTGTGGATTCTCAGCATAAATTGTCTTTATCACAACATAAATCCTTAGAACATAAAGTTGCACCTGCTATTACATCTCAGTCTCCTAGACAGAGATCCATTTCACCAAGGACTAAAAATTTAAAATATACTGGGACTTACAAAGGGACTGTTTCACCCAAACAACGATCTATTTCAACAATACGAAGATCACTTTCACCCAGACAAAGATCTGTTACACCAAAACCTAGATCTATCTCGCCATGGCACAGATCTGTTACACCCTTACGAAAATCTATTTCACCCAGAAGGAGATCTATTTCACCTTGTAGATCTAGTTCGCTTATTGGCAGACCTATTTCATCCAGACAAGGATCTAATTCTCCTAGGTTAAGTTCTATTTCACCTAGGCGGAGATCTATTTCACCCAGGCAGAGATCTATTTCACCCAGACAGAGATCTTTTTCACCCAGAAGGAGATCTATTTCACCTAGGCAGAGATCATTTTCACCCAGAAGGAGATCTATCTCACCCAGAAGGAGATCTGTCTCATCCAGAAGGAGATCTGTCTCCAGAAGGAGATCTGTCTCACCCAGAAGGAGATCTATTTCACCCAGAAGGAGATCTAAGACACCCAAACAAAGATCTTTTTCTCCAGGTCGCAAGTCCCTTTCACCCAGAAGAAGATCTATTACACCCAAACAAAGATCCATTTCAACCAAAGTCAGATCTTTTTCTCCAGTGCGCAGGTCTATTTCACCTAGGAGGAGATCTAGTTCACCTAAGTATTGCTATTCATTGAAAAATAGGTCTCATTCTCCAAGAGGAAGAGCATTATCTCCAAGGCAGCGATCCATTTCACCACATCCTATTTGGTCTAAGAAGAGAGATGACTCTCCTAGAAAAATTGCACCTCCACAAAGACAGCATTCTCCTTCACCTTCTCATGTAGCTTCACAAAAATCTATTACTCGATCAAAAAAGTCATTGTCACCTAGGAGGTATGCTGGTTCTGATAGAGAAGAAAGCAGAAGGAGTCAGAGGCCTAAAGTTTATCATGGTTCAGGACATAATGCTGATTATAATGGACACAGACGTGACAGATATCTTCTCGATAGGGACAGAGGTACTTCAAATCACATTTCTCGTTCCAACATAGATAGTCCTGGGCGACAAGGGGACATGAGTAACCTTAAACCAAGAGACAAAAAGCTAGAAGACATCCCAGCCATAGATTTAGAAAAACTTCCACCAGAGGAAAGGTCCAGAATTGAAGCCAGAATGAAAAAATTTTGTACAAATGAAGTCAAGATTGATCCTGCCAAAAAAGTTTCACTCAAAAGCATAAAAGAGCGCCCCAAAAAACGCAAACAATCAGGTGATGAGGATACAGAAGTGAAAAAAACTAAAAATATGAATAAAAAAAAAAACAAAAGTACTTTTGATTTGATTATTGGTGAAGGGGAAAAGGGCAGAAGCTCAGATGGAAAAGATTTAAAAACGCTGGCAGTTTTGGAGGATGAAAGTGATGATTCTGATACTGCAAGATCATGGAGGCAGGAAGGCAATCCTACACAGAGACCTGCACGCCATTCTCCATTCCAAATGTCTAGTGATTTGAGAACACAAAAGTCTGGAAGGGGGTCTCAGAATCTTCATAGCAGACACAGAGCAGAAGATATTCAGAGAAATGACACAATAAAAGGTAGATATGCAGACAGGTTGGATGTTTCTAGAATCAGCAGTAGTGGTAAGGCTCTTTTTGATGAGGTTGAGGCTAAAAAAAAAGTAAGCAAGGTTGTGAGCTCAACTAAATCTTTAGTTATTCAAAAACCACTGCGCATTGAGGTGCAGGTTATTCCAAAAGAAAGGACAAAGAAGTCAAAGCCAGACTTTACTGAGGTGTACAATGTTCCGGCCAAGCGTCTGCACAACAGTGATGTAGAGTTAAGTGCCTCTTCAGAGAAAAAAGTGAAAAAGAAAAAGAAAGATAAAAAGAAATCTATAGTGAAAAATGAGCCTGACCCCCTTCCAACTTCAGAGGAAACATCAGATACAGTTTCTGCAATGCTGTGTCAGGCACAGGCCCCCCGGCCTTCAGTTTTAGACCGTCTTGGCAAAAAAGTTCCGCTTAAAGTGCACAAAGAAAAGAAAAAGAAGAAGAAGAAAAAGAAAGTGCAATCTGATGATGGTGAGCATATCATGAGTTAATTAATTTTTTTTTTTGAGACCCCCCACCCCAGGTCAGTCCGAATGTGGTGCTATTACAAGAAGTAATATTTTATAGCTATATATGCATCAAGCTGCACATTGTTTTAAATGTGTGGACTACTTTTTTTTTTTTTTTCTGAACACACATTTTTAAGGAAAAGGGGTTTAAATTATAATCTTATTTGGGTTTATGAATTTTTAAAAAAATTAATGGGGGTGTATTTTTTTGGTTACTAGCACTAAAGTTTACTTGCATTTTTTTTTTTTTTTTTTTGTTCTACAATATTTGAAATTGAATGAAATATATTTGATTTTTTAAAATTTTTTTTTTTGGATAAAAATAAATTAAAAAGTTTTTTTTAGTTTTAATTAGCAAAAAGGAATGTGCATTTATCTTACCTTCTTTTAATGTCATACTTTGTTGCTGATATTTGTTTCTACATATTGCAATATTTGTACCTTATTTAGTGAATATTATCTTATTTTCATAGGACTTTTGGAAAGTTTTATATGACTGAATGATAGCAGTATTTCGTACTAGAAATCAGTTTAATATTGATTGGTTTAGTGATAATATTGTTTTTACAATATTGTAATATTTTAATTTTGTTCCCTTTCCCCCTCCTTTTTAAAGTTATTTGGTAGTATGAAACTTTTTTTTTTTTTTTTTTTTAGATGTAAGGGGGATATCACAATGTCTGGGGCGTTTTTCAAGTTTAAATATTTGTATAACAAGCATAAGAGCAAACTATCTCAGCTCACTAAGAAAAAAAAACATGCATTAACTTGTCTGTTGTGAAGGTTTTGCTTGGGGGTTTGCATATTTCAATTGTTATAAATGTCGCTGATGTTGTCTCGAGATGTTGTATGCCAATGAGTTTTTTTTTTTTTATGGGGGATAAAATTAAATGCATCCAATGTTAGTTTTGATCTTCATTTTCTATACCGCTTACAATCTGTGATAAACTAGTACCCAGTGCTTTCACAAGTGAATCTGATCTATGGGGGCTTTCATTGGAATCTATTGATGACATGCTCTACATTGATGGTCAAGGAAACAAATGTATTTTGTTCTTGTTTGTTTCATTTTAGTCCACAATGTTTTGTCATTTTAGATTTACTTTTGACATACAAATTGACTTGGTATTGCCACCGATGTTATCTTATGTGTTCAGCTTATTCATTTGTTTTATACCACAGCGTCCAAAGCAAGCCAACTGTGATATTTGAATAACTTAACATTCTTTTCATAGCCCATTCTATGTTACTATTGTTGCTTTTTCATACAAATTTCATTCCATTTTTTTAAGTGCAGTGTATTTTTTTTAAGCATTTAAAAGTGTTGAATTTCTCCGACATGTGTGTTTTATCGTTAAATTATAATATTGCGGGTAGCTGAAATAGATTATTTTTAATGAAAAAAAGAACAGATTTGAATTAAAAATTTAAAGACTGATTTTAGATATCTTTGGATGTAACTCACTTTTACAAAGGCTTATGAACTGACTACTCTGCGTTTGATGCAACCTAAAAATTTTGTTGTTTATGGAGGTTACTCAACCTATACAATGGTGCTAATTGTTTTTTTATCATTTCTTATTGATTTTTTTTTTTTGCTGTTGACTAATTTCTAATGCCTGTTCTAAAACTCATGTAATAATTGATGGTCATATCACATTGATATATTATCTGTTACTTGTCATGTTCTATCAAGCAGACTATTCTTCATCAGAGCAAAATGTCAAGACATCAGAACTTGATGCCAAGATTCAAAAGATCAAGGCCAAGAATGAAGCCATCGCTCGAAGACAGAGAGAGATTGAGCTGGATAAAGAAAAATATGGCTGATCAGAGGATACCAGTGCTCACTGTTTGAAGGATGAAATTATTGTTAATTAGTGTAAATATGTTCATTATTTTATTTCAGATGATTTCACATTGTACAATACATTTTTCAAATTGAGAAAAAAATTCTCTAAGATGTATGATAATAAATTTAAAATCATCAGTTTCTATTTTAAAAAAACTACAAAAAAAATAAGACTTGCAAATTTGAATAAAGTAGGAGCAAGTTGACGATTTTAATAATGGTTTTAAAAAATTTGGAGTAAGAATAAAAATATAAACTGTTGATCCAAATAAAATGTGATGTGCAAAATCTTTTTTTTTTTACTTTGTTTCACTTTTGACTGTAATTAAGAACTACCATATACCTTATGTTTAGATTCAGCATTGAAACACCACTGCTTCCAATGCGGGTTTGCTGTTATTGTTGAGCTTCACAAAATGGAGTTATTTGACCTTTATAGACATTTCTATTTGAACAGTTTTTACTAATATACTAGGTATTTTAAAGTTTTTCTTCTTCATATTATATCACTATTGTGGAACAGTTTGCTGCTACTTTTAGTTTTAAATTATTTCCTCCATAATGGTTAGACCTATGGAAAAACTAAAAGTATCTAGGCATAGCCCATTCATTTTCCGATAAAAATAGATGCATTGTTTAGTTTTTCAACACATATTTAAATTTTACATTCAAATCGACTGAGATATGGTCAGTCACAATTATGGAACAGGATTTTTTAAGAAGTCACAATTGCGGAACATGGTAAAAATGTCAAAACAAAGCCTATATAAAGCATATATTTAGTCTTAAAATAATACGAACTCATTATCCTTTACATTAAATTTATTTTATTAAAGCTTAAGAGGACACATTGTCACTTTTTAATTAATCTCTACTTTTATTTAATTGACGTCACACTACTCTGATTTTCCTTATAAGGTTTTATTTTTCATTCTAATTTTTTTGTTATGTTAATATAAGTTACATTATAAGATATTATTTGATATAATATTATGATTTGTCCTCTTTTTGTTGGACGTCTGGTAATCATAAATTCTATATTATATGTAATATTATTCTCTAAATGTTTTTAAATTTATATTACTCATAAACTCCTATTTAAACTCCAATAATCTAAAAAAAATGTAAATGTGCAGGTCAAATAAATAACAATAGTGTTCCACAATTGTGACTATCTTTAAAAAGGTAAAAACTGGGTAAACATCTCCCAATTTTAAAAAAATTGAAATGAAGTGTGTCCACATCCATTTATTAACCAAAAATTAGGTGTATCATGCAGGTGGTGGATCATTTTTAAAAAACCTTAAGCCCTGACCCTTGCGGTTCTCCTGGTATGTGAAAAATAATGGACTATTCCACACCTATTAACTTTAACCTGGAGTCAAAATTAATTTTCTGCTGTAAAAGGAAAACCCTTATATTGGAAATGTAATGGTACTATGCATGGTCCATTTCTCTACATTAGTTTAGCAGAAAATTTCATAATAAAGATTTTAACTAATTTCGACGAGCTGTTCCGCAAAAGTGACTCCTTATCTCCTTGACAAAAACTCAATCATATACAATATTGTAATTGCTGACAATGAATAATGTTTTATTTATTCCTTTTGCACATGACAAAATAATAAATTATGGCATAATAAAAAAATAGTTTGATACAAAAAAAAATATGTAGAGAAAAGTATACAAATGAAATAAGAACATGCATAAGATGGCTAAAATAACTGATCCCATTTGCATACAAGATAAAGGCACATTAAATAGAGCATTGTTTGAGGCACTTCATGTTTTAATAAAACACAAATTACTAGCTCATAAAGACTAATAATTCAATAAATGATTAGATGGATATACTTCATCATTCTATAATCCCATTCTACTGCTGCATGCATTGTACACAATTTTTACCCACATGGCATTATTTAGTGATAGTAGCCACCTAAGTAACACGTATGACATTCTGATACATCCAGGAGTAACCTTAGAACTATGTCGCACAATAATATGGTGTCTCAATATATCCCGACATAGTAATTGTAGTAATAGTAAAATAAAAGTCCAAGCATATTTATATCTGCCCCTATGTTAACAACCCTTGTAAACTAAAAACCTAACATTTTTGTGCCCTCTACCAACAGAAAAATTGGTTTTAAATCTAGAACATTTCTTTTTGACAATGTGAATAGTTGTAACCAAGCCACACTTTTCATTCCACCTAGTCTGTGTTTGACAAAACGTATCAAGTAAGTGAAGATGTTCAAACTAAACTAGCCAGGCAGACAAAAACAAAATATGGGATAGCTGCAAATCATTGCTGATCATATTTCAGAAGACAACTAGTTGGAAACAATGCTGAAAGCTATAGAAGTACAGGCTCTACTATGCAGGCATATATAACATTACATGCATATGTTTTTAATCAGTAACAGCTGTGAGATGGAGAACAGCTATTTTGCAAGTATTTGTTCCAGTATAATGGAAGACAATGGCCCATAAAATGACGAAATGTAATTTGGGTCTCATGGAAAAAAAAAATCATGACACAACCTTGACAAGTAATAACATCTGGCCAATGTCACTTGCTAACACCAGTAGGTAATGCAAAAAAACATTTAGTACACATTTACTTATGTAAACATTGAACTACTGCAATATACATTAGCTCAAGGAAAACCACAAACATTTCATCTAAATAGAAAAACATTGAGACCTTCAGTTATTTACAATGGACTCAAATGTGCACATTATTATTCAAATAGTGATTCTAACATTACTAAGTAGACAAAACTTTCTACAGAGAAAACTATTTTGAAAAACAAGGATTATAGAATTATTATCACTCACTATTGTTTCTTCTTTATTAGTGATGCATTTTGTTTTAACTAGAAGGAAAAAAATCAAGTGTGAAATGTTAAAAACACATTTATTTATAATGCATTACATTATAAGCCCTGAACATATTATTTTAATCAATTTTAAATAAAATGATAATGTTCTAAAGATTATAGAGTAATCAAATAAAGTAAAACTGGGAGAAACTAATTATATTTGTTAAATCCTAACTTAAAGCAACTGTATTTAAAAAAAACACAACCTTATTGGTATTAATAAAAAATATATATACAAGTCTACTTAATAAAACCTAGGTTTATTTTTTTTTTCTTCTAAAAAATGAGCTATTTTATTCATTTATAAAAAAAACAACATTGTGGACAATTTTTGTCAGGTGTGGAGTTTAATAATAATAATAATAAAAAGTCTCCGTTTGTGAACAAATTAATAGACATTCATGTATGCACAAACCAAAAAATAATAATGACAAAATGGATACAACTCTCCAATGTTATTGCACATGGTATTAAAACAGACAAAACCTGTCTCTACCTACAAATGTTGATGCTAAACAATGTGCACAACTTTCTACCTTCACTTAAATGAAAACCAAATGATTTATTACAAATTCTGATATTCAACATGAATGTACTGGAATGATAGCAAAAGACAAAAGTAGTTTGATATTTGATGGTGAAATCTGTAGGCATTCTGTTGTTGCTCTTGTTGGCTCATTGGCTTTGGTTATGGTACAAGACAAAAAGTCAAAAAAAAAAAAAGATCAAAACTGTCTAGAAGATACAAGAGAGGAATGTTATTTAGTTGTTTTTTTAAAAAGTAACAAAAATATCTATCCAAATGCAACAAAAGAAACTACCCTCAGAAGATCATAGCATATAAAAAAAAAAACACTTGATTTATACTATCAATATCCCACATTTTTTTTTTCTATTTCATAAAACTATTCTTTTAAAACTATGTGTATGCAACCAGAAGTTCAATATATTTGGTTTAAAATGAGAGCAAATGTAATGGTATAGCCAGTTTTGAAATATAGGATAAAATATTCTTCAGGTGAGGGCATTCTACTGTATATTATTTTAAACACAGTGCTAATAAGGGTGTTACTGTATTTTAAAGTGCAATTAGGCAAATATGAGTGTTTTATAGAAATACATACATGTGAAATACTGCTCACTGACAGACCGATTCACTGACGGATCATCACAAAATCTCTGGACCACCAAATGACACTTAAGAAAGATTCTCATACTAAGTACAGAAATTGACCAAAATTGGCAAAAATTGGAAGCTCTCTATTAAACCATTATATTTTATTTTCACTAATTTACTAAAAAGGCTGAAGTACAATTTTGTAGAAAAATCCATTGAAAAAGTATTTATTAAAAAAATGTTTAATATCATAGAAAACAAGTATGTCCTTTTTTTAAACCACTCAATAACTAGTGCTGCATAAATCGCCTTTTTAGACACTTAAAAAAATAGATACAACAAAATATTTTTTTTTAAAGAACAGAATATCTATACACGATGTCCTGCGTGTGTGGATGAACAAAAGTATTCTGTTATGAAAAGTAAGATCTGTAGATATAGTGAAGCACTATTTTATAGCTACTAGAGCTAGAGCTACATGAATCTAATCTATTCATCTATTTCAAAGAATAAGAATTTCATATCATAAAACCTACAGACAAATGATAAAAATAACCTTTATAACTATGTCTGACACAATGATCAGACTTTATGTTTCAATTTACAATAAAAAAAAAAATTATAACTATTAGTATGGCAGATTTTTCTATAGCCAGTAATATTTAGCACACTATATCAATTTTGTTTAACTATCGTTTCATTCTTCAACTACCTGTACGCCAAACATGTAGTATAAAAATACAAGACAATTAAAATGAGCATAAATAGCCATCAATAAATAAAGTCACACAGTACAAAAAAAATGCACCTTTGTTCATCACAATTTGTGCAGCATTAATACAACCATCAACAAAAGTAATACTGTTTGAGGTGAAACAATAATCATCAAGAAAAAACAACTTAAAAAAACTATACACATATTAATATATCTTATGGTTCAGTTTGCATATATTGTTTCAGGCACAACTATTTTGACTTGTGTAGTTAGATGTACATATTTACAGTCACTATTTCACAACACTTTATATGTGAAAAGTACAAGACAAATAAATAATGTTCCAGTAGTTAAGTGGATCATGTTCAGGTTGATATCAAAACAACTCAGAGGATATGGAGGGAAGCTCTTACTGTTTTTACTGTTCAGAAAAGTAACTATTCATTTTAATTCAGAATAGGTCCCTTGAAAAGAAATCACTACTTAAAGATAAAATAAATTGCATTTTCTTCATATTGTACGGTTTACACACGTTTTCAATCTAGCGAAGAACAGCACTACATAGTCCTCAACTTTCTTACTTCCTCATTCAAAAAAAAACAACAGAAAACCTTTTGGCTTAAATTTCAATTCTACATATCTGAACCCACAGTTCAGAGTAATTTTTTTTATGTTGTAACATTTTAATTCAAATTAAAAAACAAAAATGCTTTTGCTTCTTTCTTCGTCAACAACAAGAGCAAAAGGAAAATTACTTTGTACATATCTGAGCCAACATTTCAAACAATTAGCTTTATGCTACAAGATTAAATGAACAAATAGTACTGGCTTTTTAACTTCTTTCAAATATAACAGTTATATTTTATGATAGCCTACATTGCTATTTAATTTTAAAAAATTTGCATAAAACTACTAGTAAACAAAAGTTTTAGTTTCATTAGCACATTTTCTTACAACGTTCGTAAGATAAAAAAAAATGTTTTTCTAACAAAATACATTATGAAATTATAGAATTAAAAATATATATGTATGAATGAATTAGATTAACATATGGGATGAATGTACTTTAGTGTACTTGATAACATAAAAACACATACTTAAATAATATATTTTTGTTCCCAAGATCCATATAAATATATAGAAAATGATACTATTTTTTTTTTTTACCAACCTAGTAATATCTAAATAGAAATTAGGAAATATCTGATTAAGATCAAAAAGTTTGTTCATTCTGTCTTTAAAAAAAGTAAACCATGTCTAAAAAGTGCAATGATTTAATAGTTGGTGTCAGGTGACAAACTAAGTTATAAAATGAAAGATTAATAACACTTTTTTGAAAAAAAAGAATTATTAGGAACAGATGACAACAAGAAAGCTACAAACTGTTTGAGGTTGCCCAAAGAAATATTCATTGATATCACAGCCAGCAGTACACAAATTCATGTTACCTCTCATATACTAGACAGGATTTCTGGAAAAGTTAAAAGCATTAGCAAGATTCAACAGAACCAGAGCTAAGCTTTCTCTCCCTTGAAATAAAAGTGAAGTGTTTCTTTTTAGAGGAAGCAGGAGCTGAGTTGATTCTATTGAGTTGGCTTGCAGACTTAACCTGAGTACCATCTCTAGCCTGTACATGTTCTTGCCTGGCCTGTTGCAAGGCCTTGGTTGCACTGTGGTCTATCAGCACATAGCGCATTTTGGCAGAGTCTTTAACCTTCTTTGGTCTTTTGTGAGGACGAAAATAAACAGTTGGAGGGTGTTGGGCAGGCTCGTCAGATGCTTTGGTCATGTCTACCTCTATGTAGTTCAGTTCCTGTTCATCATCCGATGAATCAGATGTATTTTCTGAAGGGGAAGTTGGCACTTCTAAGGGGGCAGGAGGTAGTAGCCTGTGTCTTGGAGGCACCATGGGTGGTGGAGGTGTGGAAGGAGGAGCAGGGGGAGTGTATGGAGGCGAAGGAGCATAATAAGATGGTGGAGAATCAGAACTATCTACAGGGGTCAAACAAGGTGATGATGAGTGAGATGATGAAGAAGAAGATGAAATGTGTCGAATACGAATTGGTGGAGGAGGATCACAGTGGTAAGGAAGTGTATCGGCACTGTTGCTGCTTGGATCACAAGAAGACAATGGTTTCAACTGGTTGGAAGTCATATCAATTTGAGAGCTTACTGCTTTTGAAAAACTGTTTACCTGGGATGTATATGTTAATCCTAAACCTCTAGGTAGAGTCAAATATTTAGCAGATATTGCTTCAGTGGAGGCAGAACTGCGCTCAGCTGCTGCAGCTGCGTTTAAAGAATCAATATTCTTGTAACCACTTGATTTGATAGTAGGAACCTGAAGCTGCTGACTGGATGAGCTAGTGGACCTGGCTTCAGCTAACCTTTGGTCCTCAGCAAACTGATTTCTTCTGGAAATAATACTAGAACTTACAAATTTCTCATATTCCTTCCGAGGTACCCTATCACTAGAGGATTTGTTTGAGGTCTGGATATTTTTCATAGCATCTTTCTCTGAAGCAACAACCATTGGAATACTTAATTGAAAATTTTCAAATTTTCCTGGATCTGGATCAGAATGCCGCAAGCTGTGATACTTTTTTTGCTGACTAGAAGGGAAATCACCAAATGGGGAGTTTGGCTTTGGGAAGAAAATGGAAGACATAATAGAAAGCACATTGGTCTTGGTTGGAGAGACACTAGATTGACTACTACTGCTACTGACATGTCTGATACTAGGCTGCACATGTTTGCTTGTAAACTCTTGGTTAACATAAATGGGATAATGCACTTCTTGATTGGGAGAAGACTTAGGATAGAATGGTGAAGGAGGCGGGCTAAAGCCACACAAGTCCACAGGGAAAAATATATTTTCTGCACAAACATCTTCCCTCTGACCAGAATCATTGTTGTTCAAAGCAGAACAAGAAGGATTGATGGTCGAACATGGTGACATGGTTGGCTGAAAGAAAGCCAAGTCAGGATAAATGCTCTTTGAAGGACCCTCAACTGTAGAAAAGGTTGGAGAATTCTGTGGTGTAGATAAGGATGATAGAACAGATAGTGTGTCATTATGCTCCAAGTCAAAAGTCGAGACTCTTCCAGATGCTGAGTGTAAGTGAGATGTGGTCAACATTTTGGCCTTCCTTTTAATAACAACATATTCATGGCCATGGCGTGGACGCAAGACAGTTTTTGCTGGGAGAGCATACTCCATGAGGCCATCGGGCAAGCTGTGGGAGGTGATGGCTCTTTGAGACCATGTAAATGTGAAGCTGTCATCATTGTTTCTTGATATCACATCTATGGGCAACATCAACGTGGTATAATTTACAAGTGGATACGTATCCTCAGTGTCTGTCACAGGAGAAAATCGGGCTGCTGCTTGTGTTGAAAGTTGTGCTGCAAAATTTTAAAATAAAAAAGTTTTTACAAAATTTAACCCAAATATTCATGTATAGCAACTAAAATTTACTTTTATATTATGCCTTGAATGACTGAAGAAATTATAAGAATTTACCCAATCATTTAAACTAAAAATATTAAAGAACTTAATTTTTAGTAAAAAAAAAACAACTATAAAATATTCTAATAATCTATGAGTAATTTAGAAGGACAAATGTTTCAAATATAGCTAATAAAAGACACCAAAAGGATTTTTTTTTTCAATGTATGGAAAAACAACATTTAATAAAGGTGTCATAGTGATGTTTCTATCAGAAGTCTAATATTGTGTGTGAGAATAGTTTTGTCTGGGTTGAATGAGATGTTCTGAGAATTGTGCATTTGAAATCAATATAGATCTTACACATATTCTCCTTTTCACCAGCTCCCTAACAACCTCATTCCAGGCAATATGAAAAACAACACAAAATTTAAGGGAAAACAATGTTGCCTATTATGTATTCAAACTGGGCGTGTGACTTTGCCTATTATTTATTTAAACTGGGTGTGTGACATTTAACTCAGATTTAAAAAAACAATGACATTGACCATGGTAAGATAAAAAATAAAATACAATGAGGACACTGCTAAATGAAACAAATATAGACTATTGCAAACAATAATACATCCCGAACAAAGCTCTATACTAGTTCAAGCAAAAATAAAACATGAAAATAAAATGAAAATTATGTTACAGATGTTGAAAGGCAGTTGGAGCTAAAAAAAAACAAACAACAATCTAATAAATAATAACAAGTTAAAATGAAAATTATGCTTCAGGTGTAGAGGCTGAAAATAGAGGTTATAAATACTAACATATATACACTAAAATAAAAAGGTAACTAAAAAATCATGCTTTAAAACACATTCATAAAACCAAAATATTGAATTAATCATGCACAAACAAATTTTTTAAAATATAAAAACAACAAATGAAAACAAGATCTCATTAGGCATTCACTATGCAAAAAAACTGCAGATCAATTTTTAGTTCAAAAATGATTAACGTTAGTAAAAAAAATTTGTCAACTAAACACTGGATATCATATGGCATGAAAAAATGAACTGGAAAAAAAAATGTAACAAAAAAATAAAAGGTTAAAATGAAACTGAAGCCAAGGATGAAACTGAAGGGAAGACAACAAACATGCTTTGAATGCTGGTCAGATTGGTTCTGAGTGCTCCAGGTGCAGCACAATGCATACAATAGAAATTTACCTGCCTCGTTAACTCTTATCCAATTTGAAAGGTGCCTATGTGGCAGTTATCGTTTATCTTTGTCATTCTGTGAACTGTTTTTTCCCTCTGTTTCTTTCTCCTTATTAAAAACTTTCACTTCATCTAGTTCTACATACAGGGGTTCAGTACTGGTTGGGATGGGTGGAGACGTCTCTAACACAGGTGACAAAGGCACCTGGTATGACTTCATCTTCGGGGGTAGGTTTGGTGGCAGATGCTCATTACGTGCATCAGCTTGATGAAAGCTACTACTATCTGGAGGTTTTGGAGGTCCTGTGTAGGATTCAGAGGTCAAAGAATGGGTCACACTGTTGCAGCCAATAAGCTTTTCAAAACTGAATCTTCTTTCACCCTGGACTGTTGTTTTAGGAAGCTTTAAGTAGAATGACTGGTCAGTATCTAGTGCAGGACTTTTAAGTTCCAAAGAAGAAGATCTTTGATACATAATGGGTTTTTTGAGACTATTCTTTTGCTGAATCATTTCAATAAGCTTCTCATCGTCAGTTTTGGAGGAGCCCCCCTGTGCAGATAGAGGTTTTTGAATCTGAGAGTATGGATAGCAGGGAATTGATGAACTCTGCTGCACATGAAGAACAGTTGAAGAACTGTCCATTTTCTTTTCCACCCTTGTCAGTAGTGGTGACATGTCTGAATCATCTGAGACATCTTGAATGGAGGAAGAGCTTTCACTCTGTTCTTTTTGTTTAGGTGGACTATTTGGTTTTGAAGAACTAGACCCCAAAATGCAACTAGATCCTATTACTTGACTTAGAGCTGCAACATTACTACCATCAAATGATTCTTGGTAACTGAGACGATTGGGGAAACTTGATGACCTGCGTCTTCCCAGTTTTAATTTTGAAGTCTTTTCATCTTTCACAGCCTTGGATGCTTCATGCTCTGACATACTTCGCTCTAAAACACTATTTCTATTCTTATTGGACTTTTCCTGGAGCTGGAGAGCATTTTTATCCTTTGAACTCCTGCGCTTAAACCTAGCAAGGAACCCTTCTTTAGCAGGCTCTGGTAATTGCACATCTCTGTTTGCAATATATGACTCGCCTTGAGCTGAATCAATATAAGTGTTGACGTATGTTGACCGACTTTCTGTCATTTTCTTGGTGAAATCAATCAAATTTGGAAAAGGCATTGGTGGTTCACTGGGACTAGGAGAACTATGATTGGATTTTTTAGCCTTTGTGTAAACTTTTGTTGCACTTTTAACTGGTTGAGCTTTATTCTGGTTGCCAAGGTTCACGTCTGCTAAGCCTATGTGGTGGTTGTCTTGCCTCATTGTTAAGGTCATGGGACGAGGAGGACAAGGTGGGGGTGGCGCTGGTCCTAGTTTAGTTCTTTGATTTTGTTTGGCAGTATCTTTCCCTGGAGTTTTGGTAACATGGATTGAATCAACTCTGGGTACAACCATACTTTTTCTATTGGGAACACAGGACATGTCCATATAAGTGCATTCTCCAGACATATTTCTTTCATAGGTCATGGAAGCCAGTTTTAAGTCAGCTTCTGAAATGTATAGGTCTTTGGAGTTCAAGTCTCTTGCAGCATCCACATCCAAGTATATCTCATCCTCACAACTTTCTGATCCAATCACACCCATATCCATATAGTCCCCTCGTACATGTACATTTGTACCTTTGAAAAGACACTGGGCCTGTGGACTTTTTCCAGACCTGAATGGTGACGCTGGAACCACAGACAGCTTATGTCTTATTTTAGGGCTTCCCATCATGCAGTAATTGTCCTCTTTCAAATCCAGTTTTTTTTCTTGGCTATCTTGACTGTTTACAGCACTCCTTTCAGCTAATAAGTTACTCTCACCAAGAGTGTGTACAGACTGACTTTGTTGTATATTTGAATGGCTAACAATTTGTCTGTTAGAATATGCAGCTTGTAATTTTTTTAGCAATGCAGGACCTTTTGGGGGCAACTCTGGTGGTAAATCATTGTCCACTTTTAAAGGTAAATTCTCATAAATAGCTTCACAGTTAACATAGTTTTCCTCATGTAGATGTCTCCCTGCATCAGAAGTGAATACCTTGACCAGATCATTATTGAACCTTTTATGGTTAATGTTTTCATCCATCATGCACTGTAATGATGCATAAATGATAGGATCATTAGAAACACTGGAATCATCCAGTTTAACAAAGAGTATCTCCTGGTTATCTGACCTGTTTTGGTGAGAAAACTTGGAGCACTGTTGGCCAGATGCTTGAGTAGCATAATGAGTGTTAGAGGGAGTGTTTAAATTGACAAGACTATTGCTCTGACAGTGAGATTTGACATGCTTAGCATCAATATCTACAAGACCAGAATCCTTCATCGTTGGAATAGATTCAGAACTCCCAGGAAAGTGTACATGGCTGAATGACTCATCATCATATCTGCTCAAATTGACATAAGGCAATGGTGCCAAGATGTTCTTGACTTTTCTTTGACACAATGGACTTGCAGGCAGAGGTTCTGGCATGCTTGTGTTTAACTTCTCAGTTATAGTTCTGTCCATTTTTCTATGTACCATTGGATTTTCAGCTTTCATTTTAAATGGAGAAATATTCCCAGAAATGATTGTCAGATTATCTTCCAAATTATTCAGTCTATGCTGAACTTTGTTGGGACTACTAGTTGAGTTTGATTGATCTTTATTTAGTTCTTCCCCCTGTTTCTCACTATTTTTAACTGTACAATTCTGCAGAATTTCATCCAATAAAACCATTTCTCGTTGTAAGTGGGATTCTTGCATTTGTAAGCGCTGTAATGATTCTTCTCGAGAAACAGAGGGAGAGGGACTTTTTCTGGCCACTGCATTGACTTTCAGATTAAACAGGTCATAGGATTTATCTTGTGTGGGCTCCTCTGTGCCACAATGAGTTCCTTCTTTTTCTTTGTAAGTAATCTGCTTATAATTACAATAATCGTTATTTAGGACATGTTCTGAATTAACTACCTCGGGATAGTTTCTAGGGACATGGTAGTTGGACTCTGCAGCTGTATTGCCCACGTGTTCTGCAATTTTCCTACCATGATTAGGGGGCACATCATAGATTCCAATGAAGTGATCCACGTTGTCCCGTGATGCCACTATGCGATGATGGTCCATCACACTCACTGAATGTCTCTTGTACCAGCTCCAGTCCTCAGACTCAGCGCTTCCAGTCTGGTTGTCATAGCAGCAGTTCAAGGTAACAGGGAGAGGTGCCTGGGGGGAACTACTATTTGGATGATGATGAATGTATGAGGATGAATGAGTGGGTAACATATCAGCAATGAGATGACTACTGAGATCAACCTGTGAGCCTGCAAGATTGAGGTACACAAAAGAAAGATGGATTCTTATAATCTTTAGTAGTTTGCTCACTAAGAGATTTAATTATTTTAACTCACTAGCTCATACTTCCATTAGAAAACACAAGAGCCCAACTGTTTGTCAGTATCCCTAGTTAACTTTGCACACTGACTTATGCTAAAACAATGGGCATTCTTCATTTGAAAAATGTATAAAAAATAGTTGCAAACATTTGGTTTTCACTAAATATATCTTTTAAACATCATAAAAAGATAAACTTTTCCAATAGAATTCCTAATTATTGTAGAGCAGTAGGAGCTAATGAGTTAAAAATCTAATGTAAATAGTACATGTTCACAAATTCATACATCAGATCTTCGTAGACAACCCCACTTCCCGGATAAAGCCCAGTAAATTCCCAACATTATCAAATAGTGTTTTTAAGTTAGTGGCTCTAAAATATTTCTCCCTGACATCCTGGTATCTGGGGCAGTCAACGAGGATATGTTCCACAGTGAGGCGAGAGTCACAGTACTCACAAAGTGGGGGCTCATCTCTCTTCAGCACAAAAGAGTGCGTGATGTAGGTGTGGCCAATCTAAGTCTGGACATGGTCGCTCTCACGCCTTGTCAGACCCCTAGATGTGGGCCACCACCTGACACCCGCCACAATCTGCCTGAGGTGGCAGAGGCAATACTTTGTCTCAGGTCCGAGCAGGAAATTTGGGTTCCTGACACATCATGATTTAGGGCTCTCTTTGCTTCTCTGTCTGCAGCTTTGTTTCCCTCAATGCCAACATGGGAGGGGACCCAGATGAAAGTGACATCCCTATGGTCGGCTGTTATTTGGTACAACAGCTTCAGGCTCCTGTGTACCAATGGGATGTCAGTCTTCATTCGCCCCAAAGCTTGCAATGCAGATTTGGAGTCGGAGCAGATAATAAATTTCCTCCTTTCTGATGCTTTAACGGCCATAAGTGCAAGCGATATTACATGCAATTCGGCCGTAAAGATGGAGCAGCCATCGGGGAGTCTACGGGAGATTGTATTGTTCCGAAAGGAGCAGGCACACGCCACCTTTCCATCCATTTTGGATCCATCTGTGTAGATGGTGCCACAATCTCCGTAGCTCTCCTGCAGTTCCCTAAAGTGGACTTGTAGTATGCTTGGGTCTGTATTTTCTTTTTTGAAATTAAGGAGGGATACATTTAATTTGGGTTTTTTCATTAGCCAAGGAGGATTCTGAGGGGTTTCTATTTTAGAGATTTGGTCAATGGGTGGGGTTAAATTTTGGATGGGTTCTCTCATTCGAAGGCCCAACAGTTGTATGACGTTAGGCCTTCGATTGTATAATTCTACCTCGGTGGGGTTAAATATGGAGTCAAAAGCAGGGTTCGTGGGGTTGGATTTAAGCTTGACTATATACTGCATTGCAAGCTTTTTCATTCTTATATCCATGGGGAGTTCTCCAGCCTCCACATGGAGACTTGGGATAGGGGATGTACGAAACGCACCGAGACAGAGATGCAGGACAGCATTTTGTATTTTTAGATAAGACTTTATTGCTGCTCTATATATAATGGATCCGTAGTCTAGCTTGGATTGAATTAGACTCCGATATAGCAGCAGCAAGGTATCTCTGTCAGCTCCTCAGTCCGTATGGCTGAGTACTCTAAGTATGTTTAATGACTTTTGTGGTTCCTTAATGTGGGGGAGAAAATTAAATTTGGAATCTAGGGTGAGGCCTAAAAATTTTGTAGTTTTCACGACAGGGATCTTCTTTTTGTTGAACAGGGTGACTGACAGAATGCTGTTCTGCGGTACACCCATTTCCTGGTCATGAGTGTCAGAAGCGGAGTTGCCCACTCGAACCTGAAATTTTCTGTCTTTCAGGAATTCCCCCTCAAAACGGGGAAGGGGTCCCCCTTAACCCCATAAGCTCCAGGTCACGTAGAATGCCATGTTTCCAGGTTGTATCATAGGCCTTTTCTATATAGAAGAATACAGCTACTAGATGTTCTCTTCTGAGTAATGCATTTCTAATATAAGCTTCCAGCCTTACCAGGTGGTCAGTTGTTGTCCGCCCCTGCCGGAATCCGCACTGGTAGTTGGAGATCACTTTATTCCTCTCCAGGTACTGACCAGCCTACTGTTAATCATTCTTTCCATGGTTTTGCAGATGCAGCTTGTTAGTGCTATTGGTCAATAGTTAGCTGGGTCAGAGCCGTCTCTTCCCGGTTTAGGTATCAGTATAACTGTGGCTTTCCTCCAGCTGTTTGGGAAAGCGCCTGTTTGCCACACACAGTTATAGACCCCTAGCAGGACTGCCAATGAGTGTTCGGGAAGGTGCTTGAGGAACTGGTAATGGATTTCCTCTTCTCCAGGTGCTGTGTCATGTGACTTGTCCAGCAATTCCCTCAGTTCCTCAAGTGAGAACGGTTTGTTGTAGTCTTCATTGTTTTCTGACCTGAAATCAATGAGGTGTCTTTCCTCCCTGGTTTTGACTTTTTGGAACTCTGGCGGGTAGTGTGCAGTGGATGACTTTTCTGCTATTGAGGATGCAAGGCAGTCAGCTATTTCTCTGGGAGACATGACAGTTTGTCCTTGGTTTTTCAAATGCCCTATTGCATTTGATTCTTTCCCTTTGATTCGCCTTACTGCCTTCCAAACCGCTCTAGAAAAAGTTTTGGCATCCAGACTGCCGACAAAACTTCTCCAGGAATTCCTTTTGGCTGACCCTATTGTTTGTCTAGCCTTTGCTCTAGCTATCCTGAAAAGCTTTAGGTTTTCCTGGGAAGGATTCTTTATAAATGCAGCCAGTCGTTTTTTCCTATCGCCAATAGCACTTTTGCAAGCTGTATCAAACCATGGTTTGCTAGGCCGTTTTGGATTACCGGAGGTTAGGGGGACAACTTTATGGCTAAACTAAGTAGCTTGCTAGCAAAGGTATCAGCTGGGTTCTGTTCATCGAGGATATTTTCTGTGATATCCTCGGAGCATCTTTTTTTGAATTGTTCCCAATCGGCCTTATTCAGTTTCCACCGCTCAGGTCGTCCTAATGAGGGGAGATTGTTAGTAATGATGATTGGGAAGTGATCATTTCCCCGTAGATCATTGCTAACTGACCATTTAAAGTCGTCCAGAAGTCCAGGGACGCATACAGTGAGGTCAATGCATGTGAGAGATCCAGTTCCTGGGTGCAAGTAGGTCGGTGATGCATCATTAAGTATGCTTAAATCATGTTGGAGGAATATATCCTCCAGCATACGACCTCTTGTGTCGGTATTGTTAGATACCCACATGATGTTATGGGCATTGAAATCGTCAAGGATTATATAAGGCCGGGGGAGTTGTTTCAATAGGTCCTCCATGTCTGTTGGGTTTAATTAAGCGCCTGGTGGTAGATACAGGCTGCAGCAAGTGATAACCTTGTGAAGGGTTATCCTAGCTGCTACGGCCTGTAGTGTGGTCTGTAGTTCTACCCTCTCATGGGGGATGCTGTCCTTCACAAGTATACAGACTCCACCTGATGCTCTCTCTGCATCCTCAACATTCTTGCAGTAAGCACTGTAGCTTTGGAAACTGATGCTATCTTTCAGAAATGTTTCCTGTAAGCAGACAGCTACATCAGTAGCTGCATTTCCTCATAATTGGCCTTGAGGCCTCTACAATTCCACTGTACAATTCTGGAATCTATGGCTTATTCTAAATGACCTACTTGGAGCTATTTGGCCTTGGGAGGCCCCCGGAGGGGTTTCCCTTTATTCCAGTGACATTGGTATTTTTATTCTTGGGTTTGGATGGAGAGGAGGACAACCCCGTTTTGGGGGAAGTCTTTCTCTCTGGAGAGGGGAGATCCCTCTGGTTAGAGCGGAGGTTATTTCCTCCTCTCTCACCTCGGGCATCCTCTCCGCTTTGATTTCTCCCCTAGGGAGTTGGTCAACCTCTAATTCTGTAGAGGTTGGGGTGTCTGGCTGGGTTCTCTGAGGAGAACCTGTGTCAGACATGATGTCTCCGGGTTCTCCCGGAGTGTTGGTTTTGACATGCTGCTCAGTCTCCATGCTCTCATCAGCAAGCACAGAGAACCTTTAGCATGATAACAGGGCTTTCTTGTTTCATCGGAAATGTGTTCTTTGGCGGTGTTTTCTTCTGAGTTGGAGGAGGAGGAGGGGGGGGTGGAGTCAATGTGTCCGTCTGTGTGGCTATGTAGGTCTTTGTCAAGCCGAATTGGCCCTTGGGTAGGGCCAATACAGCTGATTTCGCCTGGCTGAAGGTACATCCATTTCTTGCCTTGTACTCCTGCACGGCAACCTCCTGTTTCCACACAGGGCAGTCCTTGGAGTAGGCTGAGTGGCCAGCGTGACAGTTTGGGCATTTGAACTGGGCTATGCAGCCCTTGTCCTCATGACTCTCTCCAGCACATCTGGCACACACAGTGTTCCTCTTACAGACTGCTGCGCCGTGTCCATAACCCTGGCACTTGAAGCACCTCATGGGGTTAGGTATGTAGGGCCTCACTGGAACTCGAAGGTATCCTGCCTTCACCTAGTTCCGAATGTGAGGATAATAGTGGCAGTTTTGACCTCCTCACCATCCCTGCGCCTGGTAATGCGGCGTTTCTTGCCCAGAC
Source organism: Biomphalaria pfeifferi (assembly GCA_030265305.1). Classification (NCBI taxonomy): domain Eukaryota; kingdom Metazoa; phylum Mollusca; class Gastropoda; family Planorbidae; genus Biomphalaria; species Biomphalaria pfeifferi. Next base: position 1,289,712 of record JASAOG010000156.1, read on the forward strand.
ATAAATCTGGAACGAGTAGTTTATTGATGTTTTTTTTTTTATCCATATATATTCTTATTAGTCCGCCATCGAGTCCAACAAGGGGACGGGCCATTCGGATGTCCAGAATGAGCCCGCCAGGGCTACACAGGTGCTATACTCAGTCAGCTGCTGCATCGGACATGTGTCCGATACAGCAGCTCCCTGATTGACCCTCGGCATGACCAGCCGGTTGACCCAGAGCGGGTCATCTGGGCCTAAGGTCTAGGGGAACTTGGAGCCAAAGTATTGTGTTGTGATGGTTTATCCTCAGATAGCCACCACTCAAACACCAGGATCTCTTTATCCCACCTTACCCGTCGCAGTCCATGGCAAATGAACTGGTCTAGGAAGTAGTGAGATTTTAAAGGTAAGGAGACATAGTGATGATCAATGAAGGCAGACTTAGGAAAAGAGGAGGCAGACACGATGATAGAAAAGAAGTAGGGCACTTTTGAGCTCCAAAAGTGCTAAGGAAAGAGGAGCGCAGTTTAACGTCATGTCTCGGGACGAAGCAATAAACTTTGAAGACTTCCAATGATAACCAAATAGAGCTATGTAAAATTTGTTGGCACATCAAACAGTAGATTTGAACATACACTTCTGTTCAAAATACATTGTAACTTTTACGGAATTTAGAAATGCTTGAAATTCATCTCTGAATGATTGTAATAACATTATTATAAATGATAAATATAAATATCAAATCAAAGTTCTGGGAATACTGAGAAATGGTTTGTATTGCTAAGTCAAAAAGTAGAAAGCTCTCTTCCATCTGGTGACTTACACACACACAAAATCAAGACCAGCATGCTTTTGGATGGAATTTACCCCCCCCCTTTTTTTTCCCCTTTTTAGGCTGTATCCCAATGTCTGTGGAAGAAAACTGAAAACTATCCCAGACTTTGGCAGATGCAGAGTTCAACAGTAAGCCACTCTTGCAAATCCACTTAGTGCTACAGTCATAGATCCCCTGGTAGTTCTCTATGGTTCCACAGTGAGGCTAAGACCCCTTTTGTTACTTTGACAAGCAGATTAAACAATATTCTTTCAAACTACAAATATTTATTTAAGAAGATTCCTAAGCCCAGCACATTCTTACGATTAAATTAAAGGTAAAATTACAAATAGATGACATCAAAGGAATTATTACAAAAAAAAAAAAAAAAAGAAAATGAAAAAATTTCAATACAAATTTTGTTCAAAAATTTAGAAATTGTAGAAACTATTGCCCAAAAAACTAACTGTAAAGTATCTCCCAAAGAAAAGCATCATTTAGTTTTTTTTGTGTTTAGTTTTTATTATTATATTACAGAAATAGAAATATCATAGAGTAATTCTGATCTGACTGATTGTGAACTGTGGTATACATAAGTATCTGGCTGCTGTGGTTGTTTCTTCTGTCATTGTTAAAGACCTTATTGATGACCACAATGAATTTGAATTGTTATTGGACGGTGACTATAAAATATTGATTAAATAAAACATGTTTTGTTACTGCTATAGACTTTATTAAATAACCACAAAGAATTTTATATATTATCACAGATGGCATATTAAGTATTGGTTTAGATAGTTAATAGTCATGTGTGAACATTAAAATATTCCTTAAACATAATGCCTTTTTAAAAAAAAAAAATTCATTACATAAAAAGATGTCCACTCACTTCTGTTTAAATTTCTTCTATGACCATTAGACATTTTGCCCATGGAAGCTAATTGAACAATATCTTCAATGTCTTTGGCCTGCTCTGATTGTAGGGCAAACACACCAGTGCCTAGAAACATTCATTAAACATAAAAAAAATATAATCAATAAATATCATAATGACATAATTAACGTTTTTTTTTTGTTCCAATAAAATTGTTATTATTGGTTTAACCGAACTATCTAAATTCAGGAATAATTGATAATTTGGACAAAGATTCTATTAATACTCGAAAAGGGGAAGAAAGCATATCAAAGTATTGAAAATAAAAAATAAACCCACCTTTACCACAGCGACTGCCTCCTTCAAAACAAAATTTGTTGTCATTCGCTCCAAATCGTCGTAAATCTTCAATATTCCAGGAAAGCAGAATTTTGGGAGGTGTCTGAGCAATGAGACAAAATCTAAGGTCATGGATCACTAATCTAACCTGGTCTTTAGCCAGACGACTACTAGATGGAGCCTTCACGACTGTTACTGGAAACTGGTGCTCTATTGTTGTTTTAATGGGGAAAAAAATAAATTCAAAAAGTGGTTTGAAAGGTCATTATTTTTTTTTTATCATTTAAGATCTTAAGAAATTAATTAATTTCTAAAAACATACAAGTTGCTACAATACTAATGATGACAGAATTAATTAATAAAGAAGACCAAAATGCATGTCTTAAAAAAGATTTATAATAAAGAATTAGAAATGGGGGGGGGGGGGGGGGGGGAAGAACAAATAGTATGGCATGAAACTTTTAAAATAAATTAAAATATAAAGAAAATGAAGGGGGGTTTTTTTTGGATAAAAAGAAAAAAAAACAACAACTGTAGACTAAAAAAGCATTGCCTGGAAATCAAAAGATTAAGGAAGATTGCAGTATTTCAAAAGGCTGTTGAGATCCAATAGTGACTTACAATGTGAAATAAAACATAAATAAAGACAACTACAGAGAACTGATCAAATTCTATGGTACAGCCAGATAATTAAAATTAATGCATTGTTTTTAATTCCAAAGATTATGGATAAGTGCTCTCACATGACTATGCAAACCCAGTTGAGACCTGCAAATTTTACTCATAAATCATAATTGTAATTTAAGGCAATTATAGTAAAGAGGATTGTTAAGTGCAATCATTTAATACTCACTTTTGTTCAGTGTGCTTCAAAGTAATTTTTTTTTAAAAATTGAATTAGCTAAAGCATATAATTTTTTTGGGGGGTAATATATAAATCAGAGGTTATGTTTATGTCATAAAAACTAGACTTATTTTTCTTTAAATATCAGTTTATAAATGAATAATTTAGAGATTACAATTTTATTATGACAGGATCAAGAATCAAAATTTAAAAAATGACATGGATGCAAGCAAAGAGCCCCGTTTTGCCTGCAAAGGGGGATTGGCAACCCCAAAAAACCTACAAGCATGATGTCTCTTATATCTTCACGACATAAATAAAACATTTACCACTATATATATATGTGTGTGTGTGTGTGTATATATATATGTGTATATATTAGGGGTGCACCGGATAGTCCCTCCGGCTCCGGCTTCTGGCGAATATCCGGAATTTTTTACTATCCGGTGCTATCCAGCTCCGGTCAGATATCACTACCAGAGAGTAAAAAATACACCTATTTCATATGCATAAAGTGGACCTCGTTCCATTACGGTCTGTTATAGAATGTATTAATGTTTATACGAAAACAAAATAATGTGCTTAAAAATAGAGCCATTATAAATATGCACCAAACATCGTTTATTATAAAGACAAGGCATGTTAATAACTTAATATAAATAGAGATGAAACTTTACATCATAAATGCGCTTTACATACAGAGATGCAATGGCTGGCACTTTTTTCAATTTGTCTTGACCTTTGAGTAAGTTAGTTAACATGTTAAAATGTTACATTCCTTGACTACGTCATGCTGACCAGACGTCTGTCTAGCTGTGCAGGTATATCTCCAGAGGTAGAGATGAACAACTCCCACCCCGTTTTATTTGTTTAGTCCATCACATTGAGTTTTTTATAGGCAGGTAACCACAAGTTAAATACGATGGTCATAGGTTTAATGTCAGCGTATAGACACTCTCTAGTGGTCACACCTTTCGAGGGAACTGAGTTTGTTTACTTAGTAGTTAATCTTTATTTGGGGGGGGGGGGGGGGGGGGGGGGCTGGACTACAAGAGCCACACCTCTAAGGTAACCAGGTATATTTCTAGATGAACAACTCCCTCCCCCTTTTATTTGTTTAGCCCATTACATTGAGTTCATTGATTGACAGGTGACCCCAAGTCCGATACGATGGACGTAAGCACTCTCTAGAGGTCACACGAGGGAACTAGGTTTGTTATTGGGGTGGGGGGGGGGACTAGACTTTACATTATAAATTCGTATTACATACATAGCAGCGATGTCTGGCACACTGGCTTGTCTTGACCTTTGAGTGGTCTAGTAAACATGTAAACTACGTCACGCTGATAATCTGTCTAGATGTGCGGGTATATCTCCAGAGGGAGAGATGAGCTACCCCCACCTCCTTTTGTTTGTTTAGTCCATAACATTGAGTTCACAGATAGGCAGCTGACCACATTAAGCCAGATGTCAACGTGTTGACACTGTCTAGAGGTCACATCTTATGAGGGAACTGAGTTTGTTTACTTGGAGTAGAATTTTTATTAGGGGCGGGACTACAAGCCAAATCTCTATAAGGTTAATTTGGTATGAGTTTGTTTATTATGAGATAGGTTGTCAATCAAGGGTCTGGACCACAAACCACACCTTTTATACTATTGGACGGGTAATAAGTTTGTTTACTTTGAGTTAAGTCTCAATTATGAGTCAGGACTACAAGCCAAACAGACACTGACCAAGGGTATCTTTAAAGGGAGGGCTTAAGAGACTCAACACCCCCAACTTCTTATTTGTTTAATCCATGACAATGTATTGATAGAGAATATAGACATTGACCATTCTTAAGCCAGAATGGATTAACGCAAATTGTTTAGACATATTGACACTGTCTAGAGGTCACTAGATGATGACACTAAGTTTGTTTACTTGGAGAGAAATGTCAATTAGAGCGCTGAACTACAGGACACACCCCTACAAGTATTTTGTTACACAAGCCACAGGTATAAAAGTGGCTTGCAAGGGCATTTTGTAAATTGAAAAGTAATAATAATGGCTGATAAAAAGTCATCACTTATATGGCGTTACTTTAATGTCAAAACACGAGCCTAATGACAAGTTGATTGTGTAAAATACATGAACACAAACATCAACCCACTATACAACTTAGATTGAGAGATTTACGCTATAAAACCAAGATTGAACTTTACCTTTGAAAGATTTACATTAGTTACATTTAAGTTTATATATTCTGCATGAGTTATCCCACATTCTACTTTACAATTAGCGGCCTCATACATACGCACACACCATCTCATGTTACAAAGATTAGTTTATGATAAGCATATCTGTAAAAAAAATGCTGTTGATTTTAATTTATCAATCAGTGCTAGAGTTTAAAGTAAGAAAGTAATAACAAAATAATATGAATATAGGTATGTTATATAGAAGATTTGCAAAAACTTCAGTAAAATGAGCTGTTTGAGTCATGTAGGTATTCGGCTCCGGCCGAATATCTTATTTTACTATCCGGCTCCGGCCAGATATCAAAAAGTACTATCTGGTGCACCCCTAGTATATATATTGTTATGTATCTAGGTAACAATGCCTAGATACTATTGTTTTTTTTTTTCTTGACCTGTAGGTTGTCTGCCCCTTTGTGTAATAAGTTTTTTTTATTTTATTCTTCAAGAGTCAAGCCACACAGACAGTGACCGGTCCTTGACCTATGTGTGTACCTCTGGTTGAAAGGAGGGTGTTGTTTTTTTTTCTTTTCTTCTGTCTCTTTGAAGAGCGTTCTAGATCTGGGTGTTGATGACTTTCTGTTCTAGAAATTACTCGATATCGACGCGCGGTAGATTATATAAAGACCGCTCGCGTAACGTTGACGGACAGACATACGGAGACAGCCGTGAGACAGAATAGCGGAGACATTGCGTGACCCGTGCGTGGTATACCAATTGATCGTGTAAGTTAAGATTTTTCTTTTTTCAAGGCCTTGCTTGTATTTGTAATTATATTTTCAAACTCTTGTATTGTAATATTTTTACATGCCATTTTTGTAAAAGGGCTTTGGTCAACCCTTCCATTTTGTATTGAGTAAATGTTTGTTTTTTTTTTTTCTTGCTTTATGTGATTCAGTTAAAAGTACTATTCGAGTTATATTTGATTAAACATTAAGTTGATATTTTACCTTCCGATTTCTTGTGTCATTTTTTTTTGTTATTCATTGTAAGTCTCTGATTAAATTCAGACTTAAGATAAGTGACACAACAGCTTTTTCTATTGTCACGTTCCCCTAGGCAAGCCATTTAAAAATTAGAATTCAATTCGTAATACGTGACAAAAGAAGTTTGAGGGCTTTCGTCCCGGATATTTTTCTGAACCTATTTTCGTCTTACTTGAGTAATTTTGTAAAGGCGAAGTTGACTTTAACAAAAAAAAAATTTTTTTTTTTTTTGTGTCAAAGAGTCGGAAGTAAAGTATCAATAGTATTGACCAAACTCTCTTAAGGTTTTTTTGTTGTACTGATTTTGTACTGTATATTTACATTGTATACATTTTTTTTTGCTTGTAATAGTTGTTAGTTAGCAATGGATATTCAGGTTTTTCTTGCAAATCCCTCTGTGGAAGAGCTTGATGCTTTTACTAGGAAGGAACTGGTCCTTATTTCTAAACATTTAGGGTTAAAAATAAAATCAAATGCCCTTAAACAAGAAATCAGAGATAACATTGTAATCCATTATGTAGACGAGGAAGTGTTTTCTGAAGACCTTTTAGAAACCCTTAGACCCGATGAGGGTAAATCAGATTTAGAACTTCAGATAAAATTAAAACAAATGGAAATAGAAGCCCAGAAAGAAATTAAACAAAAAGAATTAGAGCTTGCAGCGGCTAGAGAGCAGAAAGAAATAGAAATGAAATTACAAATAGAGTTAAGAAAATTAGAGTTAGCTGCTAATGTAAGACCAGATTCTTCCCCTGCCAGTCATACTGCTGAAGCAACAAAATTTTTGAAAATAATTCCACGCTTTAATGAAGCCACAATTGACAATTATTTTCCACAATTTGAACTTGCTGTGAAAAATTTTAATGTACCTGAAACTTTGTGGCCCACTTTGCTGCAAACAGTTTTGACTGGTAGAGCTGCAGAGGTATTTTGTTCTTTGACCATTGAACAACAAAAAGATTATAATGTTGTTAAGGCCTTAATTCTTAAGGCATATGAACTTGTTCCGGAAGCTTACCGAAAGCAGTTCAGGGATTGTCGCAAATCGGATGGCCAAACCCATGTAGAATTCCTGCGGGAAAAGGAGCGACGCTTTGAGAAATGGCTCACTTCCAGGGAAATCGGCACCGACTTTGCAAAATTCAAGAACCTAATGCTGATGGAAGAGTTCAAGAGTTGTGTGCGGCTGGACGTCCGTACTCATATAGCTGATCGTGGCGAGGAAGATGTGCACAAGGCTGCAGTGTTGGCAGACGATTATATAATATCACATCAATTTGCCAAGTATACGACGGATGTCAAGCCAAAACAAGTCAAACAGCCTGAGTCCACTGCTAGCAACTCCATCAAGAACAGCAGTACAAATGACAGAAAACCTACTACAAGTAAAGCTACTTGTTCCTACTGCAAACGAGAAGGCCATAAAATTGACGATTGCTGGAAATTGAGGAAGAGAAACGAAAAAGCTCCTTCAAAAGTCAGCGCTTGCACAGTACAGTGGTCGGCGAGGTTTACTCCCTCATCATCAAGTCATATCAAGAATACCTCGACACCACCTGTTTCAAATGTATTGACTGTACAAGACTCTCCGAAAATGTCTCCACGATGTTCCAATGACTCAAACAAGAGTTTTTCAAATACATCAAGCCGATGTTCCTATGACTCAAACAAGAGTTTTTCAAATACATCAAGCCGATGTTCCAATGACTCAAACAAGAGTTTACCTAGTACATCACACCGATGTTCCAATGACTTTATCCAGAGTTTCCATAATACATCACCCCGATGTTCCAATGACTCTATCCAGAGTTCCCATAATACATCACCCCGATGTTCCAATGACTCTATCCAGAGTTCCCATAATACATCACCCCGATGTTCCCATGACTCTATCCAGAGTTCCCATAAGACATCACCCCGATGTTCTAATGACTCCATCAAGAGTTCTCCAAATACATCCAAAAGATGTTCTACTGACTCAAGAAAGAGTTTCTCCACTGCGTCTCCTAGAGATGTCAATGACTCCAGCGAGAGTTCGACCCAAGTCCAGTCTGCATCAACCAAAATTGATGTTTTATTAGAGGATTTTAAGCCTTTCATTTCGGAAGGATTCGTATCACTACCCGGTGATTCTACAAGTCTACGACCTATCACCATTTTGAGAGACACAGGTGCCTCACAATCGCTACTTTTAGAGGGTATCTTGCCCTTGTCAAAATCATCATCGACTGGGAAGAGCATCCTGTTACGAGGCGTAGAGCTTGGATGTGTAGATGTGCCTCTACATCTAATCGACATAAAGTCAAATCTCATTACTGGACCGGTTGTTGTAGGTGTCCGACCAACATTACCATTGGAAGGCATCTCGTTGCTGTTAGGCAATGACTTAGCAGGTGGAAAGGTGATAGCCGAACCCATCGTCACTCAAAAACCCGACTTATCTGCCACACCCGAGGAAGACCTAGAGTTATATCCAGCGTGTGCAGTAACAAGGGCAATGAGGTTGAAAGCATCTCAAGAAGAGAACGTCATCAAGGCCAACAGTAACCACGATGATGTGGACTTGAGCACCACATTCTTTGCTTCTCTTGAAGAAGAACCAACGCCAAATTCTGAAAAGCCGGCATCAACTCGAAAACAGTTGATTGAGGACCAAAAGAAGGATCCAGAGCTCGCCGAACTCCGAGAAACCGCAATGACATCACAAGAGGCAGAGCTAGCATCAACGTGCTACTACATCCAAGATGATATGCTCTTCAGGAAATGGAAACCTCCAGACGCATCCAACGAAGAAGAATGGAGAATATGCCATCAAATCGTGTTACCAGAAAGATACCGAGCGTACATCATGAATCTGGCTCATGACACACCAATGTCAGGTCATCTCGGCATCCACAAGACATACCACAAGATTATGTCACACTTCTTCTGGCCACGTTTGAAGAAAGATGTCATCCAGTACTGCCGATCCTGTCATGCCTGTCAGATGGTTGGCAAGCCAAATCAAAAGATCCCTGTTGCTCCTCTGAAGCCGATTCCAGCCTTTGAAGAACCTTTCAGCAGAGTACTTATTGACTGTGTTGGTCCTCTCCCAAGGACAAAAGCTGGCAACCAATACCTGTTGACCATTATGTGTGCTTCAACTCGTTTTCCTGAGGCTATTCCTCTAAGGAACATAAAAGCATCAAACATTGTAAAGGCCTTAATCAAGTTCTTTACTCTATTTGGTCTACCAAAGTCCATCCAATCGGACCAAGGAACGAATTTCACGGCCAATCTTTTCAAGCAAGTCATGACTCAGTTGGGCATCAAACACTGCATGTCGAGTGCGTATCATGCCGAGTCGCAAGGCGCTCTTGAGCGATTCCATCAGACTCTCAAGAACATGATCCGAACCTATTGCTTTGAGCACGAAAAAGACTGGGACGAAGGAATCCACATGCTGCTGTTTGCAACCCGTGAATCCGTCCAGGAATCGTTGGGATTCAGCCCTTTTGACTTAGTCTTTGGCCATTCGGTGCGCGGTCCCTTGAAATGTATAAAAGAGACTTTGTTGTCACCAACAGCCACTGAAGGACTTTTAGACTATGTAAGTAAGTTTAAAACTAGACTTTATGATGCTTGTGTTCTGGCCAAAAATAACTTACAAAACACCCAATCCAGCATGAAACGCTGGTATGATAGAAAGGCCCGTGTTAGAGAATTTTCTCCCGGGGATAAGGTGCTTGTATTTTTGCCCATACCAGGTCAACCCTTGCAAGCCAGATATTTTGGTCCCTATGAAATTGAGACCAAAATTAGTGACCTCAATTACACAATCAAAACCCCTGACCGTAGGAAAAAGACTCAGCTATGTCACATAAACATGCTGAAGCCTTATGTATCTCGGCCAGATCACTCAGAGAAGAGTAATTGTGTTTTAAATACAGTCAAAAGTTGTTCAAATAGCCATGTTTCTCCTATTGATGATGATATTGTAAAGGAGAAATTTGGACAATACAAAATACCTAATTCTTTTGTATTACAGAATTTGGATGTAAAACTGTCTCATCTGTCTTCGACAGAAAGGCCAGTTATCATGAAACTCATTAATGAATTTAATGACATTTTTTCTGATGTACCAAAACAGACTAATGTTATAATGCATGATGTAGATGTTGGCGAGGCTACTCCAGTCAAGCAGCATCCTTACAGGGTCAACCCTGAAAAACTTGCCATACTTAGGTCAGAAATCAAGTATATGCTTGAAAATGACCTCATTGAACCAAGTTCCAGTAGCTGGAGCTCCCCATGTGTCTTGATACCTAAACAGGACAAGACTTATCGTTTTTGTACAGACTACCGTAAGGTAAATGCTGTAACAAAGACCGATTCGTTTCCTATCCCTAGGATAGACGATCTCATAGATCATATTGGTGAAGCTAAGTACATCACCAAAATAGACCTACTTTCAGGTTATTGGCAGGTTCCCCTGACTGATAGGGCAAAGGAAATCTCCGCCTTTGTCACCCCTGATGGTCTGTACCAATACAAAGTGATGCCATTTGGCATGAAGAATGCTCCTGCCACTTTCCAGAGAATGATAAATGCCCTGCTTGCTGACATGGAGAATTGCCACGCATACATAGACGATGTAGTAATTTTTAGCCAAGATTTTTCTAGCCATTGTAAACAACTGCATTGTCTTTTTACTAAACTTTTACATGCAAAAATTACTGTAAACCTGAGTAAGAGTGATTTTTGCCAGGCTTCCATCCAATACTTAGGCCATATTGTAGGACAAGGCCAGGTGAAACCTGTAATGGCCAAAGTAGAAGCTATCCAAGCTTTCCCTATCCCTGCTGATCGGAAACAACTCCGAAGATTTTTGGGAATGTCTGGATATTATAGAAAATTTTGCGAAAATTTTTCTGTCATTGCCAGTCCTTTAACAAACCTCCTGAGAAAGAACGTCCGATTTACTTGGACGGATGAATGTCAGAAAGCCTTTAACCAAATTAAGCAGATATTATCTAGCTCCCCCATTTTGATGGCTCCTGATTTCGGAAAACCTTTTAGGTTAGCTATTGACGCCAGTGACACAGGTGTTGGGTCAGTCCTTTACCAAGAAGATAATTTCCAAGTAGAGCATCCTATTTGTTTCTTTTCCAAGAAATTTAATAGACATCAAAGAAATTATTCTACTGTGGAAAAAGAATGTCTTGGGTTGACTCTTTCTATACAACACTTTGATTTTTATATCAGTGGGTCCAGATGGCCACTGGTTGTATTTACTGACCACAATCCCCTTACATTTATCCACAAAATGTCTGGCAAGAATCAACGAATTCTCAGGTGGAGTTTATTTTTACAAGAGTACAACCTAGATCTTAAACACATAAAAGGCAGCGAAAATGTTATCGCCGATGCCTTATCTAGATTGTAAAAAGTATTTTGATGTATATATTTTTTATATATATCATGATAAATACATTCTGTAATGTAAATATCATTTTTGTAATTATTCTAAAAAGATTTCCATTTCGTGGAAATGTAAACTTTTTATTTTTAGGAGGGAGGTGTTACGTATCTAGGTAACAATGCCTAGATACTATTGTTTTTTTTTTCTTGAACTGTAGGTTGTCTGCCCCTTTGTGTAATAAGTTTTTTTTATTTTATTCTTCAAGAGTCAAGCCACACAGACAGTGACCGGTCCTTGACCTATGTGTGTACCTCTGGTTGAAAGGAGGGTGTTGTTTTTTTTTCTTTTCTTCTGTCTCTTTGAAGAGCGTTCTAGATCTGGGTGTTGATGACTTTCTGTTCTAGAAATTACTCGATATCGACGCGCGGTAGATTATATAAAGACCGCTCGCGTAACGTTGACGGACAGACATACGGAGACAGCCGTGAGACAGAATAGCGGAGACATTGCGTGACCCGTGCGTGGTATACCAATTGATCGTGTAAGTTAAGATTTTTCTTTTTTCAAGGCCTTGCTTGTATTTGTAATTATATTTTCAAACTCTTGTATTGTAATATTTTTACATGCCATTTTTGTAAAAGGGCTTTGGTCAACCCTTCCATTTTGTATTGAGTAAATGTTTGTTGTTTTTTTTTCTTGCTTTATGTGATTCAGTTAAAAGTACTATTCGAGTTATATTTGATTAAACATTAAGTTGATATTTTACCTTCCGATTTCTTGTGTCATTTTTTTTTGTTATTCATTGTAAGTCTCTGATTAAATTCAGACTTAAGATAAGTGACACAACAGCTTTTTCTATTGTCACGTTCCCCTAGGCAAGCCATTTAAAAATTAGAATTCAATTCGTAATACGTGACAATATATATGTATATGTATATATATATGTATATGTATATATATATATATATGTATATATATATATATGTATATATATATATGTATATATATATATATGTATATATATATATGTATATATGTATATGTATATATGTATATGTATATATGTATATGTATATATGTATATGTATATATGTATATGTATATATGTATATGTATATGTGTATATGTATATGTGTATATGTATATGTGTATATGTATATGTATATATGTATATGTATATATGTATATGTATATATGTATATGTATATATGTATATGTATATATGTATATGTATATATGTATATATGTATATGTATATATGTATATGTATATATGTATATGTATATATGTATATGTATATATGTATATGTATATGTATATATGTATATGTATATATGTATATGTATATGTATATATGTATATGTATATATGTATATGTATATATGTATATATGTATATATGTATATGTATATATGTATATGTATATATGTATATATGTATATGTATATATGTATATATATATATATGTATATATATATGTATATGTATATATATATATATATATATCTTTAAATACAAACTATAAATACTAAGCTTTTACTTAAATTACTATAATGTTCATGTATGTTTGAACATTTCATTTTTTTATATATAATATGCACATAGATAGGCCTAACTACTACTATTATATTAGTATAAATAAAACTTTGTAGTACCTATGTTAAAAGTTAACTCTTTTTCAAATAGAAGACTTAATAGATCTAAATATTTGTGCGCTGACAGAGTACAGAACTAGTTAACTGGATCTTCTCACTAATAGTAGCTTAGAGTACTTAGACTGATTTTTATACCAGATATCTAGATCTAGTCAAGATGTCATTTTAATTCTATGATAATAGTAACAGAGCAGATCCATCAATTTACACCTATCTATATCTAGGTCTAATAAAGAAATTAGTAAGTATTAAGTATTAGACATACAATAGTCTCTGAGTCCAAGTCTAGACTTTAACTTGTCTAGACTTTCTGAGACTAGAGCTACTAGTTGACTAGATATTAGATTTTCTCTAGATTTAGTTCTAGATCTTAAAGTTAGATCTAGACACTAATCACTAATCTAGTAATAGTAAATGCTAGATGATAGAAGTCTATAGCGTAAGCTAGAATCATCTACTAGATCTAGTCTTGCCTTTTTTAAAATAAGTTTTTTTATTATTAGATCTAGAATCTAGATTTAATTAGATCTAGACTTTACTAGTAGAATATTATATCTAATAATAGATTAGATATGATCTACTTTTGATCTACAGTACGCTGCTTCTGCCCAGGGAGAGGGACTAGACCTGGTAGTAGATTGTAACTGTAAGATTCTAACTAATTCTAATCTTATACAATACAGACGTTACTTCAAAAAAGAAGATGATTACGTAATAAGGCGTCATGCATTTAGTCATGCATATTAACTATTGACTTAAATTCTACCAAGTCACTGGTTTTCCTGGCTAGCTCAGGCAACCCATTCCATGCTCTAAGTAATAGCACTAGGGAAGAAGAAGTATTTGTACAAATTTGTCCTAGCATATGGGATGAGGAATGTGCCTTTATCTTTGTGTCTTTCAGAGTATTTTATTAAATTTTGTTTTTGTATTTGAAGATTATGGTTCAGTGTTTTATGTATAATTGCTACTTTACTTTTGAGTCTTCTGTCCTGAAGGCTTTCTAAATTTAGTGATTTTACTATAGGTGTTACTCTAGTCAAATGTGAATATTCATTTGTTATGAATCTCACTGCTCTATTTTGTGTCCCAGTTTCTTAATATTTTCTTGAGTTGAGGGGTCCCAAATGGAGGATGCATATTCTATTATTGGCCTAACCAAGGTTAAATAACATTTTAGTTTTATGTTCTTATTTGATTTATAGAAATTTCTTTTAATAAATCCTAATGCTTTGTTTGATTTTTTTTATAGTTTTATCAATATGTGGATTCCATGACAGTTTTTCATTTATTATAACACCTAGGTATTTTGCGTTTTTAGTCTGTGTTACTGGTTTGCCATGAATAAGATAAGTGGAATTAATTTGTTTTAGTTTTTTTGTTACTCTTAACAACTGACATTTTTCTGGGTGGAAAGACATGCTCCAATTTGATTCCCATTTCTGTAATTCATCTAATTCTCTTTGTAAAATATCTGTGTCTTGTGTTGTTTTTATTGTTCTATATATTATGCAATCATCTGCAAATAATCTGACTTTTGTTCCTGAACTAATGCAATTTGGTAAATCATTTATGTAAATTAAAAATAGTAGTGGACCCAAGACTGTTCCTTGAGGTACACCTGAGTTTACTGTTATTGGTGTTGATTTAGAGCCATTTATTATTACAGTTTGTTCTCTCCCTATCAGAAAATCTTTAATCCACTGATGCAGTGGACCATTAATGCCGAAATATTTTAATTTTTAAGCAAACTATGGTGGTGAACTTTGTCAAAAGCCTTGGAAAAATCTAGTAAAATAGCATCTATTTGTTCACTATTATCTAAACCTTTAGAAAAATCTTCAATTAGTCCTATTAGTTGTGTTTCACATGATCTATATTTCCTAAAGCCATGTTGGTATGGGGTGATAACATTATGTTTGTCTAAGTGGTTTATGATGTTGCTACATATTATGTGTTCTAGGATTTTACATGTGATGCTGGTAAGTGATACTGGTCTGTAGTTTCCTGGATCAGATTTTTCTCCTTTTTTAAATAGGGGGGTGACATTAGCTTCTTTCCAGTCCTTTGGTACTCTGCCCTGGTTAAGCGATGCCTGAAAGAGTATTTTGAACACTGGGGCTAGCTCATTGCTTAGTTCTTTGAGTAATCTAGCTGGAATACCATCAGGTCCAGATGCTTTATTTGGTTTGGTGTTGGATAATAGTTTTTGAATTCCATTTTCTTGTACTACTAAATCTTCTATGTTGTCTACTTGGTTCAAATTAAGAAATATGTCTTTGTCTCCTGGGGCTGAGAATGCTGATGCAAAGTATTTGTTTAGGATGTTTGCTTTAGTTTCATTGTCATTATATATTATGTTATGTTCATCTTTTAATGGCGCTATGCCTGTTGTTTCCATTTTCTTAGACTTAATGTATGACCATAGGTTTTTGTTGTTATCTTTAGATATTACATTGTTTATGTATTCACTCTGCAGCTGTCTGCTTACTTTTTGGGTTAGGTGTTTAATTTTTATATACTTTTTGTAAACTCTTTCTGCCTTGGTTTCTTTAAATTTTCTATATAGGTTTTCCTTCTGTTTACAAAGCTTCTTTAGTCTATTATTAAACCAGCATTTATTTATTTTGTTTGATGTGTATTTAGTTGGTATATGATTTTCTATAATGCTTTTAAGATGGTTTTTAATGAACTAATTATCTAGATCTAATAGTTAATACTCATTGATATTGATCTATCATTATCATCAACTGAGATGATCTAGACTATTCTATACTATACCACTAGCCTGACTAGTTAGGTCTAGTCTAGTCCCTGGGCAGAAGCAGCGTAGATCAAAAGTAGATCTTATCTATTATAATCTATTATCAGATATAATATTCGACTAGTAAAGTCTAGATCTAATTAAATCTAAATTCTAGATCTAATAATAAAAAACTTATTTTTAAAAAGCCAAGACTATTATTATATAAGTTTTATAACTTTCAATAATAATACTATCATTATTCATACGGCGATGATACGGTACGTAATTTCGCATTTTCACGTTCAACTTCTAAAATCATTTTAAATGTAGAAATATATCTAGATTTCTAGACTAGATCTAGCCTCTAGGTCTGGTGTAAATTTTTTTGCCGGCAGATCTATCTTATTAGAATTAGATCTACTTACTAAATTAAGCGTCTAAGGCCTTGGCCATACGGATTTGTTTCTAACTTTTGTTTACGTTTTTTCCGAAAGGAAATTAACGCATGCTCTGTAACTTTTGCAACTTCCTGTCTTTCTTTGAATTCGACTTATTAAGTTTTAGTTTGAAAGATCAAAACGTAAATGTGAAAAAAAAAAAAAAAGTCCGATACCGAGCCAGTAATCAGTTGGGCTGGCGTTTGCCAACAAGCTTTTTTTTTACTTCGATTTTGCCAGCATGCCGGCGATCTTGCATCCATAAAATGATATTCAACTAATGCCAAAGTTGTTTCTCCTCAAGTTGCTAACAACAAAAAAAAACAACAACTGAAAATGTTTTTTAGACAAAGATTAGAAACATAAATTGAATAGAAGATTTATAGAGATCGGGTCAAAGACAAAGAAATCCTATGCAGAACATGGATTTCATCACTTCATGAAGTTGTGACTGAGCGTCGCATGAGGTTTGCAGGACATGTCCTCCAACAGAATGAATTGCACATAACAAAAGTTGCAATGACATGGAGGCCAATACAAGGAAGAGCAAACAAGGAAGTACTTGTATAACTTGGTACCACATATTCAAAGAGGACCTCAGAGCAGTGGACAACAGATGGAAAGAGTAGATTTTTCCAGTGACAGATCTTTATGGATGCAGCTTGCTACCCAATGTGCTGAACCGTGCAGGAGGATCTAAGTTTACTCAATTTAAAACCTACATATATTTAAATATTCTTAAAAAAAGAAATTTAATTAAACTTGAGAAAATACCTTCCCCAAGGCTTTGCCTTATTTTGATTTCAAACTGTATCATGTGTTCTCTTTGCTCAAAGGCCATGAGACTGGTAGATTTGTGACATATGATAGCCAAAACATGTAACTCTTTATCAAAGGCAATGCCAGCATCAAGCCCGAAGAATGCCTCCAGGGTAAAAATAGTTTTGGGCTTTGCCTCCTCTTTAACAGCTTGAGAAACATCTTTATACAACAAAACTTGCAGTTGATCTGAAGAAAGACAAAAAAAATGTCAACTACTTACAGCAGTGCAAGTACCTTATGTAACCCTTTTAATATTCATTTATTCCCCCACCAAGTTTGATATGCCTGCAGTTACTTTCTAACTTTTTACAAAACTTTTATCAACTCACTTTGGCTGAAATAAAAAAAAGTTTGTACACACTATTTCTCCATCATCCAATCTTGGATCAAGCTTAAATTTAGCACAAATATTTCTTTTACCTGACAACACAAGAATTAACAATCAATTAACTATTGGTAATTAATTATTTTGTTTGGTAACTCCAACAAGGGAAAGAAATTGTATTTGGCAGATTGTGAAAGAAATTGTATTTGGCTGATGTGGTGGAATTAGTCAAATTAGTCCCCTTTAAAGGTTGCTGCTCTAAATAAATAAAAAAAAATATATTTAACTATAAAATCTTCTTTAGTTATAAATACCTAACTAGCAGAGTGGCTAGCATGCAGGCCAGAGGAGAAGTGAACCAAGAGTTTGAATCCAGCCCCCCCTTTTTTTTCTTAGAGCTTTTCAAAACCAATTACAGTAAAATCCACCCAGATCTCCCTTTCTTTCTCTCCTCTCACCCCATTTACCCAAATAGTCCAGGTAAGTGATAGGATCATAGCGCATCGAGAAAGCTAAAAGCATGAAAAAGCACTAAAAAAAAAATTTGTAAAAATATTATCAATCGCACATATTTATTCTTGTAGGTCTAGATCTATTACAAATTTAATTACATGACTGATCAAAACTAATTGATACAATAACACTTTGTATAAGCTTTGTTTTTTTTATAAAAAGTATTTTTTTTTAAAATGTTTTTCTTATCATTTTAATCATTCAAAGCTTTAAAGACATGTCAACTCCTGATACTTCAACTACTTAAAAACCAACGTTTCAAACAAAAAAAGAAGGCAAATGACCATTTTTTTTTAAAGTTCAACGTGAAGATCTTCATATACTACACAGTTAGTGTACAAAGATAACACAGCCAAGGCTATTACAGTAACTAGAGATTTTTTAAAAATCTATCTACATTTTTAAACTAATTTTTTATGGACTTAGACCAGAGATGTAGTAAAAAAAAAAGATTAAAAAAAGGGGGAAGTTGTTTTTTTTAATCAATATTTTTTCTCTTTAGTTTTTGTTCACTCAATAATACACTTTTGTTTCTTCCCTTAGAAAAAACTCCCAGCTCACTTCAGCTCAGATGCCTCTTTCTTCTTATGGTTGTGATGCGGATATAGAAAATTGGGTGTAACCATCAGACACAAATAACACTAAACGAGCCGCAATTTTTTCAAGAAAAATCTGTTGTGAACACTACTCGTGCCAGTCACGTCAGATGTGGTCATGAGACCATCCAGAAAAGATGGGAGACGTACCGTCAGTTTTGAGAAGGCACCAGAAACCCTATACAAAGAGTTAAGGTGTCAGAGTCCGATAGCTTCCAGCTAAGCAAGAGTTCAGTACTAGACAAAAGAGCCACTAGAGTTAGTTACAGCAGAACTGAGTTTATATGACGGTACATATATAAAGACAGAACATTTGTACAGTCAGTGTTACATGTTGCCACTTCTACAATATTGGCTGTTGATTTATTGCAAATTAAAGTTTTACATTACTTTGAGCTGTGAGTTGTCAAGTTCTTTAAGTTGGTAGCGTTGTGTGGTACAGTGTAGCAGAGTGTCCAAATGGAGAGAGTTATTACAATATGCTATGGGTTCAGGAGTGGGCATGTAATTATAAAACAGCTAAAGAAAATTGAAATAATTTGTAAATATCAACAATTCAAGACAAGGGTAAAGACAGGTTAAGCATCTTTCTTACCCCCCCCCCCCCCTTTTCCCACTTTTTATGTTTTAATACTATCATTGGTGAAAAATATTTTTTTAAATCTCTGTCACCTTGTTTTTAAAAAAAGAAAATCATGTGCACAGAATTTAATTCAAAGAGTCATCTACATTTTATGTGTTTTTCTACAAGTTTTAGTAGTGACCTCCCTTTTAGTCATTCATTTGTAATGGAAATACTTGAAAAAACAAACCCTCAAAACTACTCAATATAGAAAGATATTTCAACTGTCCTTGTCTAGATTTTTAAAAATTCACAAACTATTCCAAGTTTATTTACCAAATTAGAGTTATCCCATCTGCTGATTAATTAATTTGGTATTTCTATTTTTATCTTGATGAAATGTATGTATGAATTTATTAAACAGAGAGAGGTCAGATCTTTAGTCTTGTCTAGTAGGCTTTTTTTTTTACTCATTAAAATAAATTATAATACTAAAAGGCCTACTATTTCTTTTTTTTTTAAATTCTTTACAGCTGCAAAAATTTATAATATTTATTTTAGGAGAACCTTGAACTGCACACTGACAATCTATATTTACACAACAGTAGCAATTAATAATAATGATTGCTGAATAACAATTCAAGGATTCAATTATTTATTTCCTGTATTTTTTCTTTTCCCTCACTCAGAGTTGAAAAAGTCAATAGGAGTAGGATTGCCAACTCAGTGACTCATAAATACAAAAAAATAATTCTACAATCTAGATCTGAAAAATGGGAGATGGTGAGTCAGAGAAAATAAAATACCAAGGCAACAAAGTAAATATAGATCTATATATTCTATTTTTAGATCTGAAGTCTGAGACCTGGTCTAGATTATCTTATCTCATAAATTAAAGAGGTTCCTTCAAAGATATTTACTGAGTATAGTATTATAGTAATGAATAAATGATGGATTTCTTGAATAGATGCAGATCTATTAGTAATTGTTAACATTCCATATCTAAATCTATACCGACATTATAGAGTATATAAAACATATCTCTATTAAATTATCTAGTGTCTATAAATAGATCTGAAAACTGAAAAGCTGAAAGTCTAAGACTTAATCAACAATCTAGCCTCTAGGTCTAGATTTGACTTAATTCTAAGTCTAGGTATTTATTTCTAGACTCTAGACCTCTATCTAGAATCTAGATCTATATTTACTAAAATGTAATTGTACATGTTTTTAAAATAAATTTAAGTGATTTAAAACTAGGTCAATACTCAACTACTGACACTATGACTAGGTCTAGAGTCTAGTCCTAGTTGGTAGAGATTTCATTTATAACTAATATTACTATTATTATTATTACTGTAGTTCTAGATTTTATCGGCACTATATTCTAATTCTGTAATAGCTCTAGATCTACAGTCTAATTTTGTAACAGATTTGGTATGGTAGATCCAGAGTTTCTAGACCTAGATTGCCTAGAGAGATTATTTTTTCTAGATCTAGTCTATACACACCTAGATTAGTCATTAGAATAATTAGATTAATTAGATCTATCTAGAACTAGAATATCTAGACTTCTAGTTCCAGACCTAGTTCAGTAGTAGATCTAGAATCTAGATCTAGTAGTAATGGCAATAGTGACCCCGCCGTAAAATAAAACATTACCCTTCTCCTACTGCACACACTTGAGTGACTTGGACTTGATAAAACTTAGATTAAGACTCACTATTGACTAGAATCACCAGCTAGATCTATTTCTACTTAGATCTAGATTCTACATTAACTAGATATTTAGATTCTATTAAAATAATAAATAATAATATATAATAGTAATAGTATAGATCTAGACTATATTATTAATTATATATATATATATATATATATATATATATAAATCTAAGTGTATATTTAGTTTTAGATTCCATAACAAGATTTAGATCTACTCTAGATTGACTAGATCTAGATCAGTATTAGTACTAGTATGTAGTAGATAAGATCTAGATTATTCTAGATGATAGATCTATAGACTGTAGTATATACTATATTGTATATGGATTATATATAATAGATCTAATGATCTATGTCATTGTCAATCTATGTAATGTAGATCTCTATATTATATGTAATATAATCATAATAATATAGATCTACAATCTAGAATAATCTAGATCTATAACTATTTATAATAATAAATAGATCTAATAATAATTTATAATATTTTATTTAATTTAGAATTTAGATAAGTAGATACTAGGTCTAGATCTAGATCAGTAGATAATATACTTGCGAATACTAGATTGTCAGTAGATATATGATTCTATCTATCTAAATTTTAAATTATAAAAGTCAATAAAAGTAGATCTTGATTAGGATTCAATAATGAATCAACAAATGTTTAAAATAATATGTAGATCTAACAATGTCCAACAATATTTTCTACTGTTCGATTAGTCATAGATTTGATCATTTCTTAAAAATAATAATAACAAAGATTTGGCTTTCAAAACAGTTTGACTTTTTGACTCACCAGCCACTGGGGATGGTTTCTTGATAATGCACCATCGAGGTTTCCACTGCAAAAATAATAGAATAAAATTAATAATGTACAGCGTAACCACAAATGCTTTTAAAAAATGTCATTACAAAATTGTTACATAAACTAGGCCTACTTTTTTGCCTTCGCGAAACTTTATTTTCCCTTCAACTACTTTAATAGCATCGGCCATGTTGGTCCCATGTTCAGCTAATCGTAACAAATTTGCCGACAGCGCTGATTGGCCCAAAAGTTTAGCAAGAACTCGCCCTCGTAGTTGTAGGCCTACTCGTAGATCTTTAGTGCTTCCACTCGGTTTTTTTTTAAATACCCAAATCTGAGTTTCAAAAACTCAGAAATACCAAACTAGAAATTGAAACGTCATTTGTTGTTCCCCCCCCCCCTCCCCCGTTACATAAACGTAAAGTTTACGAGCCATGGTAGGGCCGTAGGGCAGCCTCTTTTACAAAACTTATATCAACTCTGTCTGGTAAAATGTTTGTAAACGTTAATTATCCGACACCCAAGCTGAAATTTTGCACAATTATTTCCTTTCCCTGACAACACAAGAATCACTTTTAAAAAACACCAATTAGTTAGATATCTAATTAACTATTGGTAATTAATTATTTTGTTTGGTATCTCGAAAAAGTGAAATATATTTGACTTGACTGAAGTGGTGGTAGCTTAATTAGCCCCCTTTAAAGGTCCCCTTTAAATTGAAACAAACCTTATATAGGTATATAACTATACAATGTTCTCTAGTCATAAGTAATAACTCAATAACAGAGTGGTTAGCACGTCGGGCCGAGGATACGTGAGCCACGAAGTCGAATTCAGGTCGTTCCGCTCTTTTTTAAATGCTTTTAAAAACCAATTGCGATAAAAATCCACCCAGTATCCCTTAATTCTTTCTTCCTCATCCCATCCATTCTTCCAACTGGTCGAGCCAGATAAGTGATAGGATTATAGCGTATTGAGCAAGATAAAAGCATGAATTAGCGCTAAACAAAAACAATTGATGTTGAATTGTTGATATAATGATCCAATTAATAATAATATAATAATAATTGTTATTGTAAAAAAAATTATAAGAGGGGCCTCGCAAGTATCTATTAAATTGGGCTCCGCCCTGCAGCTGATCAATGCGACAAAATGAATTTAAGTGTTGGAACAGAGACTATAAAAAGGACAATGACTATTCTGGTGATACATCAACGACAGCAAAAATTGTTATCATAATATCTTCTTATCTTATATAATACAGACGTTACTTCAAAAAAGGAGATGATTACGTCCTACGCGTCATGCATTTAGTCATGCATATGACTTAAATTCTGCCAAGTCACTGGTTTTTCTGGCTAGCTCAGGCAACCCATTCCATGCTCTAATAGCACTAGGGAAGAAGGAGTATTTGTACAAATTTGTCCTAGCATATGGGACGAGGAATGTGCCTTTATTTTTGTGTCTTTCAGAGTATTTTATTAAATTTTGTTTTTGTATTTGAAGATTATGGTTCAGTGTTTTATGTATAATTGCTACTTTACTTTTGAGTCTTCTGTCCTGAAGGCTTTCTAAATTTAGTGATTTTACTAACGGTGTTACCCTAGTCAAATGTGAATATTCGTTTGTTATGAATCTCACTGCTCTATTTTGTGTTTGTTCCAGTTTCTTAATGTTTTCTTAGGTTGAGGGGTCCCACACGGTGGATGAATATCATTAGGCCTACAGATATGGACGGACTGACCATATGGGCTTTGGGCAAATTCCCGGTGGGCCGGTACCTAAATGGGCCAGTAAGGCCACCGAAACGACCCCATGGATGCTAGCTACTATGTATTAAATTTTTAAAGCTTTTATAATATTCTCGTATAAAAGCGGCCTTCTGAGCATCGCGTTTAAAAAGAAGTCTCTCTACAGTGTAATACTAATTTGATCTAACAAATTTTCCGAAATAATGTAAAAGCCTACATCAGTAGACAGTGATAGGCCTACACGTAGGCTTCATCATTTTATGACATACACACTTAGCGATTAGTACAAAGCAACATAAGGCCTACATTTCTAATAAAAAATATAGAACTCACTGTATGCTCGTGTACAGTTATTGATACTCAAGCTTAACAATTATTTGAAGTTTGACGACAGGCATGCCTATAATTGGATGCCTATCATATGATATACAATTTATAGGCCTAATTGTATAGAAATGCCTGCACCGATTCTAACACCCAGTCTACATAATTTTAAACAGGTACACTTATAGTGGAAGATGGCTGCTCCCTGTTTACAGTTATCATAGATGAGTTAAATTTTCGTTTTGTCGTATTAAAACCAAACAAAATTCCTTAAAAAAGCTATTCAACTAATAAACTAATATCTTTATATTATAGATTTAACTTAATTCAGCATTATTTCCACTAATTAATTCAAACTCTTAGTTTAGGACTATTTTGTCTCACTAATCCTTATAATTATATCTAATATTATTTAGTCTATATTTATTATTATATCCTTAGATTTTAGATCTAGTCAGGCTTTAGATCTACTAATCATCTACTAATAATAACTACTAGTAATATTCTATATAGTTAGTTAAACACATAAATATATTGATCTAGAATTAGATCTGGATCTAGTCTAGGTCTATATTTTGAATAAACCATTTGATTGTCATTGTAAATTAGCTTTCTCTTTAGACTAAGACTTAAGTTAGGCCGTCTTAGGCATTTTTAACCTTAAACTAGATTTAGACTAGACCTTTAAAAACTAAAATCAACAACAGTCATCATGAAATTGCTTTGGCTATTTATCCTAATAATTACTAAATACACACTAGCTGAACACAGAACTAGATCTACCTCAGTCAACACTAAACTTAAAAAGGAAAAAACAGTCATAATCAATCATCACACTTTAGATCAATGCAACTTCAAAAATAACCTAACATACAAATCCATAACATTAAAGAAGATTACCCATCACAAATGGAAGTTCTCAATCAGACACAGTAGAAATAAATACCTATCACTATTAATATTAATAGCAGGAGATGTAGAGTCAAATCCAGGGCCTAGATCTAAAGATAGATGCAACATCTGCAAAAAAGTATGCACCATGAAACAGAAAGCCATTCAATGTGACACCTGCGATGAATGGTACCATGCTTCATGTCTCCATATGAATACACCTGTGTATTATGCCTTAGGCAACAAAGATGCATCATGGCACTGTGTACCGTGTGGGTTACCTCAGTTTACATCAGGACTGTTTGATTCCTTTGATGCGGACACTTCTAACCCATACAACATCCTAAACACCATCCCAAAACAAACTCACCAACCACTAGCCAGATCCACTCCTGTTAAACCTAAATCTACTAAAATTAATACAACAGCCTCACTAAACAAACCTACTAAAGAAGTAATACCAAAATACCTTAAAACCTTAGTAATAAATTTTCAAAGCATTAGGAACAAAACAGCAGACTTAGAAATTTTATTAGAATGTGAGAAACCAGACATAATTGCAGGAACAGAAACTTGGCTACATCCTGAAATTTATAATGCAGAAATTTTCAATAGTAATTATGAAATTTTTAGAAAAGATAGGGCTGATAATCATGGAGGAGTTCTTTTAGCAATAAAAAACACTCTTATAGCAGAAGAAATTACCTTACCTAACTCAAAAAATATAGAATCTACATTTTGTAAAATTAATACCACCTCAACATCCCTAATAATAGGCAGCATTTACAGACCACCAAATTCTAGTTTAGAATACATGCAGGAACTATGTAATCAGATTACTACACTTAAAGAGACAAATAAAAATGCAGTTTTTTGGATTATGGGTGATTTCAACCTACCTGATATAAATTGGAAAACACTAACCATAGATAAACACCAAAACCTTAAGGACATAAATGAGCTTTTCATAGAAACTTTACACAACCTAAGTTTAGATCAAATCATTAAAAAGCCAACTAGATTAAACAACACATTAGATATCTTCTTAACCAACAGACCTGGATTAGTAGTTGATTATGATATTATCCCTGGTCTATCAGACCATGAGATCATAAAAATACACAGTCAGATAAAAGCAGTAGCCAATACAAAACCCAAAAGAAAAATCTTACTCTGGAATAAATGTAACCTAACACAACTACACCAAGCTGCATTAAACTTTCAACAAACATTCTTATTAGAAAAAGACATTAACCAACCAGTCGATGACCGCTGGAATTTCATTAAAAACCATCTTAAAAGCATTATAGAAAATCATATACCAACTAAATACACATCAAACAAAATAAATAAATGCTGGTTTAATAATAGACTAAAGAAGCTTTGTAAACAGAAGGAAAACCTATATAGAAAATTTAAAGAAACCAAGGCAGAAAGAGTTTACAAAAAGTATATAAAAATTAAACACCTAACCCAAAAAGTAAGCAGACAGCTGCAGAGTGAATACATAAACAATGTAATATCTAAAGATAACAACAAAAACCTATGGTCATACATTAAGTCTAAGAAAATGGAAACAACAGGCATAGCGCCATTAAAAGATGAACATAACATAATATATAATGACAATGAAACTAAAGCAAACATCCTAAACAAATACTTTGCATCAGCATTCTCAGCCCCAGGAGACAAAGACATATTTCTTAATTTGAACCAAGTAGACAACATAGAAGATTTAGTAGTACAAGAAAATGGAATTCAAAAACTATTATCCAACACCAAACCAAATAAAGCATCTGGACCTGATGGTATTCCAGCTAGATTACTCAAAGAACTAAGCAATGAGCTAGCCCCAGTGTTCAAAATACTCTTTCAGGCATCGCTTAACCAGGGCAGAGTACCAAAGGACTGGAAAGAAGCTAATGTCACCCCCCTATTTAAAAAAGGAGAAAAATCTGATCCAGGAAACTACAGACCAGTATCACTTACCAGCATCACATGTAAAATCCTAGAACACATAATATGTAGCAACATCATAAACCACTTAGACAAACATAATGTTATCACCCCATACCAACATGGCTTTAGGAAATATAGATCATGTGAAACACAACTAATAGGACTAATTGAAGATTTTTCTAAAGGTTTAGATAATAGTGAACAAATAGATGCTATTTTACTAGATTTTTCCAAGGCTTTTGACAAAGTTCACCACCATAGTTTGCTTAAAAATTAAAATATTTTGGCATTAATGGTCCACTGCATCAGTGGATTAAAGATTTTCTGATAGGGAGAGAACAAACTGTAATAATAAATGGCTCTAAATCAACACCAATAACAGTAAACTCAGGTGTACCTCAAGGAACAGTCTTGGGTCCACTACTATTTTTAATTTACATAAATGATTTACCAAATTGCATTAGTTCAGGAACAAAAGTCAGATTATTTGCAGATGATTGCATAATATATAGAACAATAAAAACAACACAAGACACAGATATTTTACAAAGAGAATTAGATGAATTACAGAAATGGGAATCAAATTGGAGCATGTCTTTCCACCCAGAAAAATGTCAGTTGTTAAGAGTAACAAAAAAACTAAAACAAATTAATTCCACTTATCTTATTCATGGCAAACCAGTAACACAGACTAAAAACGCAAAATACCTAGGTGTTATAATAAATGAAAAACTGTCATGGAATCCACATATTGATGAAACTACAAAAAAATCCAACAAAGCATTAGGGTTTATTAAAAGAAATTTCTATAAATCAAATAAGAACATAAAACTAAAATGTTATTTAACCTTGGTTAGGCCAATAATAGAATATGCATCCACCGTT
Organism: Biomphalaria pfeifferi; assembly: GCA_030265305.1. Classification (NCBI taxonomy): domain Eukaryota; kingdom Metazoa; phylum Mollusca; class Gastropoda; family Planorbidae; genus Biomphalaria; species Biomphalaria pfeifferi. The sequence continues at coordinate 1,317,191 of JASAOG010000156.1, forward strand.
TGGGACCCCTCAACTCAAGAAAACATTAAGAAACTGGAACAAACACAAAATAGAGCAGTGAGATTCATAACAAACGAATATTCACATTTGACTAGAGTAACACCATTAGTAAAATCACTAAATTTAGAAAGCCTTCAGGACAGAAGACTCAAAAGTAAAGTAGCAATTATACATAAAACACTGAACCATAATCTTCAAATACAAAAACAAAACTTAATAAAATACTCTGAAAGACACAAAAATAAAGGCACATTCCTTGTCCCCTATGCTAGGACAAATACTCCTTCTTCCCTAGTGCTATTAGAGCATGGAATGGGTTGCCTGAGCTAGCCAGAAAAACCAGTGACTTGGCAGAATTTAAGTCATTGGTTAATATGCATGACTAAATGCATGACGCGTAGGACGTAATCATCTTCTTTTTTGAAGTAACGTCTGTATTATATAAGATAAGATAAGAGTTAAATTGTGTTATCTGCTTGGCTTATAAGTTTGTGACTACGTTGTAATGTACCTACACATTTGGCTTGTGAACACATTTTCTGCACGTTAAAATGTATAAAGATAATTTATTAAGACAAAACATGATGACGTAATTATTTTCTGTTTTGAAGTAACGTCTGCAATCTTTAAGGCAAGATGACACAAGAGCACTTGGAAGATTTCATTTTGAAGGCTGTTCTATAAGAAATTGATTTAGACTTAACGACACAATTATAAACATATGCAGTTAGTAGTTCGTTGTATTACAAGCATTAATTAGTGGATGTCAGATGTCTATGAAGATGCAATGATAGATGTCACGTTGAAGATTATCTTAGTCTACATCACACTAACAATGATCGTGATTGCCGAGGATCTTGAAATCTTCTTTTAATAAGATGATCGTATAGAAGTAGCTAGATCTAGTTGATAATACGATCATTCAAAATATTGCCAGTTGATCATCTAGAAGTTGTCTATCGCTAAGTCGATCTAAGTATATTACTGTATTCAATGAAGAAACTTCTCTTCGTCTAAAACAATTACTTTAATTCAGAACTTGAAAAAGCTATTCACAAATAATTACAATGGTTAAACGTACTTGAATAAAATGATAGATCTACACAATAATATAATTGAGTTCTAATACAAGACATTAGTAGATGTTTCCACTTCCAAGTTCCATACAATGACTGCCTAATAAACCAGAACCTTCCCGGGCTCAAGCGATGTCACGTGTCCCACGTAGCTCATTGCAACCAATAAATGCAGCCCAAGTTACACTAATTAACATATCTCCGCGTGAGAAATTACCCGAGGTTGCTGACGAGCTAAATATAGATACTGTGTACGTGACAGTTGATGGGGATCTTTTTATGTTGATATGTTCATGTATAGGCCTACAATAAAAATAATTTTTACGTTAAATAGTCCCTATATTTTTTAAAGTCTTACCTTATCTTATCTTATAAATTACAGACGTTACGTATTCATGTGTCAATCTAGTCATGCATCATGTGATGCATGATAATCATTGACTTAAACTTTGCTAAGTCGTTTGTTATTGCGTTATGCTGTACTATTTTGTTAATATCAAACAATTTCGCAATCATATTATAAAATATTCAATTCCAACTAATAGATTTTGCGCTTGATAAGTACATTTTATGCACAGACTGAGATTTCATACATCATCAGCCTATTTGTATGCGGAGATAACAAGTAGAAAACTCACTAATGACGTATCCATTTGTTTCATTTTCGATGCGCTATCAACATTAACATATTTATGAGGCTAGGTACGAATGGGTGCCCGTCATATAGAACGCGATTTGTTGGATGGATAGTATAGTGTCAGGGCCAATTTTGAAAAGTCCGCTACGTATTTCACATTACGCGGCTACATATAACCGTTCATAAACCAAACTAGCCTAACTGTGCTTTTGAGAATGTTATAAAATTGTATAAAAAAGATTTATTGTTATGCACTATATTACGATTTGATCACTATTACTGATTGAGAAAGTCTGTGTGTCACAGAAGCTAGCAGTCGTGTCAAGCTCGCGTTATCAGCACGAAACCCTATCGTGATGATATTGTGATCGATCGCGGCCCTGGCATTAGCCGCGTAGCTGTAGGCTAACAAAACATTCAGACCACTGATGAACAGTCGAGTCTATCTACTCGTTTATTTCTGTTTGGTACCTTGCTACAGAAACAAGAGCCATAATGAGGTACTAGCCGAGAGTCATTTCACTGACCACACGATATCATTGTATCATAGGCCTACTCGTATGCTATATAACGTTGATGAGATGTAAATAGCAGTGCAAGGTGGGGCGGGGGAGGTAGAAGAAGCTATCTTCAGTTAGTTCTCACAACACTATATTTTGGTGTTCAATTATTAGATTTAGTTGTTTACTATGCACAGTCTAAAACTAGTAGATATTTTTGGCGACCATCTGTTTTTTGGTCTATTATTTTTCATACCACTATGTTGTATCATCGTTGTATTTTTCTCTCCTGAAGTTAGAAAACAAAATATTTTAGATCTAGATGAGGTTGCTGGAAGAGGCCACTAAATTGCTAAACAAATTCTCTAAACCTAACATGATAGCTTTTTCATCATTGCTTTTTTTTTTTAACAACGCTATTAACTCACTTTGCATCTTTCTTGAATGTTTGAATTTTTGCAATCGATTTTTCGACCACTTCTAAGGAAATATTTTAAAATGTATTTTAACGTAAGTGATATTTGGAGTTGTCGTTCTTTGATTTGCCTTCACCAGTTTCCACAAGTCCTTTTTTAAAGTTCTAGATTAAGCATAATATAAACAGTTCAGTTACAGCGCTTCCGAATATTGTTGTCATGATACCCAATACTTTATTTTTTACATTTTCCTTTACCTATCTTTCAGTCTGTTATATCATTGGGGCACAATTCAAGATTTGTCGACCGTCTTTCTCCATTCCTCTCTGTCTTTTGCAATAGAAACTCTTTCAGTGGCAGGCCCGTCCATTCTTTTATATTGTCTTCCCATCGCTTGCTCTGTCTGCCTCTTCTACTTTTTCCTGAAGGAAGGTCTTTGAGAGGAAATACTTACACTGGTTAGTAAGAGTAGCAACGTTTATCAAGTGTTTTATATGTGAGCTTGCGCTCCCAGGGCTATATTTTTGTGTTATCTATTTTTTATAGGCTAGTGCCAAATGTATTATTTGTATTTCCGCTTTTTGTGTAAGTTAGGGTGGGGTGTATAAAAAGTGTGCCACGCTGTTTTAAAAACAGTTCAGTGTACAGTTGACCAGTGGTCAGTATAGTATGTCTGTGTGACAGCCGAAGATCTTTGTGGTCTGTCGTGTACTTATTTTTATTCCTGTACCTGGGACGGCCTGTGTAAGTTTGCTATTGTTACTGCTTTTAGCTGCTGAAAGTAACTGCTGTTTTAACTGTTCTAAGCTGCTGTTGTAGATTTATTTTGTTTCTGTAGATACTAGTGTAGTGTTGCCTTAGAGTTCTATTAGTAAACTTAGTTATAGTCTGTTTCTGTTCTTAGTGAATAGATCTACTAATACTATAGTAAGGTACTAACTAAAGTGTTCTTGTTTTAGTTTTAGTTATGAGTTGGTTGTAGTAGTAGAATATTGTAGATCTAGACTAGTTTATTGTAGTTTGTTAGTGTAGATCTAGGTCTAGACTAGTGTATTAGTTTTAGTGATTTAGTTAGATAGTTGGGTTGATCAGTTTGTGTTAGGTAGTTGGTTAGTTTGTAGTGGTGTAGATTTAGAGGGTTTTAGTTAGTTGATGAGTTCAATAGTAGTGGTTAGTCATTTTAGTGTATATATTTTATTATTGATTTGTTTTTGCATATGTAAATAAAGTTTCGTTTGTTTATTTATCCTAACTAAAGTTTCGTTATCTTGCTTTCCTTCAGTTTAGGTTAGTTATAGCTAGTTGTCTGGTTACTTAGGCGACTCTAGCCCCTTGGTCACCATGCCGAGGTGCACAGATTGAGCCCACCCAGTAGCGCTAACATCTGCCTACTGTTGGTAAATTTTAATGTTGAGCAGAAGAGAATAGGTATCTCCCACTCGCGCCTGCCTGACCTGCTCACATATATTAACAAACAAATGTGTTATTGTATCTATAGTATTACATACATTTGCATTTCAAAACACTTAAACATTTGACAAAATATAAATTAGGCCTGTTAATCGACTTGTATCAAATTTTATTTTTTTAAGTTGATAGCACATCAATATGCTGAAACTGCGTATTTTAAGACCTTCCAACAAGAAAAAAAAATAAAGTGCATCTTTTACGAAACTATTTGCTGTTTGTATTTAGGCTTATAGCTAAATAAAAAGAACAACAAGTGAATGCAACCTGCATTGTATTTTATACCTTCTGTAATTTTGTATCAATTTCAACTTTGAACTGCTGAACAAAATGTCACTTGTGAAGTAAGAAATAACAGGCATGCATACAGACAAAGTTTGATATCCTTATAATTCAAATCCAGTCAAATCTTGCATTGAACATTAGTGTGGATCAACACTCTGTGATTGAATTACTATTAAAGCCTAAATGTTCACGCTTTCAAACTCATTTCACATCTCACTTCATGATATATGTTCTCCAGTTGACTTAAGAGATGTATATATTTTATCCGCCCAGCTTCCAACATTGTTGGCTAGCTTTATTTGTGCTCACATATTTCATTTAACAATAAACAGAACAACGTATCCAATGTTTCTAATTTTTACCAAGATTTATGATGTTTGACATTCTTTGGAGAAAACAAAGTTATTAATGTTAACGCCTTAAGCACATTAAAATATGTAAATTTCATCAATTTTACACCACCATTCATTGACGACCACAGTGCAGAATTCAAATTCTTACAAATAAGACCTTTTATCAATAGGCCTAATTTTTGTAAGTACCCGTTGGTTATGGGCTCGGATTCAATGAACCCCTTTGCGCCTGGTTGCTTTGTCACGGGCTTATACCTGGATTGTGGCTTGAACATTATGTAGAGCTCTAAAAAAAACAACAATTTAAAATTAAAGTCTACTGACTGTTTCTCGTATCTCTCCAACATTGAGCACATCTTGAAGTAAGTCAGTTTCATTGATATTGACAAAAGTGATTGGATCCAGCAGATAGAACTGAGAATTGTATACTTTGGTTAAATCTACTTCATTGATCTGGGAGTAGGTTTCAAATATCTCCCAAATATTTCGACTTTTTCTGGCCGATTTAAAACTCGCAAGACTTCCTGACAGACTTTCAGCAGCTTGTCGTGACTTTATGATTTCCGACTCGATCTTTTCACACTTGCCTGTTCTTTGATTAGCAAACTCTTCGAGTAACGCCTTCTTTCTTTGACTTAGAAGTTCTTCATATCGACTGAATGTTCTATTGATGAGGCCTGCCACATAGTCTGAGTTGGTCATTTGTGTGTCCTTCAGTTCTTGTAGCTCTGAAACACTCCTCTGTAATTTTGATAGATCTTCGTGTTTGCTTTTCTTCAAGCTATCAAAGAGGATGACGCTAGATTCCAAAACCTCTTTAATATCTTTTATCTCGTGACCTTTTGACTTGTCGTGTTCCAGAACAGTGCAATCATGGCACACAGGGACGAAACAAGTTTGACAGAAGAAGTTAAATAGTAAAGGGTGTGCGTGCTTTGAGCAAAACATGTTTCTTTTATTTATAGATAAGTTGGAACGCTTTTTCTTAGTAATTGCACGACTTGTGCTCCTATTTCGGGTGATATCGTGGATAGGCCTGTTTAGAGCAGGGTCATTCTTGTCATCCCTTGCTTCTAGATCTATGTTTTCCTCGAGTCTGGCTGTTCCATTGTTTACTACAGGAAACATCAAGGAATCGCTGTCTTTAGAAGAACTGCTCCCCATTTCGCAGAAATCTAAAATTATAAAGTAGAAAACTATCAATAGAGAAAAAAAAATTGAAGCTTGTTATCAAATATAAATTAGGATGATGGAACGACTCTTCACTCAGGAAATTTAACGGTAATCACAAAGGTTCTTGATGCCTTATTTGGAGGGTGGGAATGATTTATGGGATCACAGGAGTTTGAGACGTTACAGCCTGAACATAATGTATATATTCAATATATATATATACAGTGGCGTAGTTATGGTGGGGAGATGGGTGGGGGAGAATTCGAAAATTCCGCCGGGCCCCCACTACAACTGAGTGTTCAATTTTTTTTTTACATTAAATACTAAATATTACGCCATTATCTCATGTCATGATGTTGAATGTTAAAATGCAAGCCCACGGGTCCCAAATGATGGCGATTCCCTAATTACGCCACTGTATATATATATATATATTAGCAGCACTATGGTACAATAGTTATTGAGAAAAGAAAGTAAAAAAAAAATTAATGAAAGTCAATTAGAAACAAATACCCAGGAACTATCGTCAGTAGAGTTAGCTGGATCCGCAGCGTCACCGAAGGTCACGGGGTTACGCGACTTGCATAGAACCTGCCTCTAGTTAATGTTAGAAACCTCGATGGTTGAGTGAGATTTTAGCCTGGAAGCCTACATGGTCTGCATTTCAATGCTAGGTGATGTGGCTGGTTTGGAGGTCCGTGGTTCGAGTCATGCTTCACCATACGTTTTTCCTAAATAACTTTTGCACACTAATGCTGCTATAATATGCTATACATGGGCGTAGCCTGGGGGTGGGGTTCTACTATCCCCGAAATGAAATCCCCCCCTGCTGGGGAACAAAAGAGTGTTTGTGTCTTGTATCTCTTTTGTGATGCTAGCTTTTTTATAGATGTTTGTTGCAAACAACTGCCCAAATGGGGTTTGTTTTTTGCCAATGATTTTACCTGCAGCATTTAGGATTTTATAAAGTTTATTTTTATTTTTAATGCTCAGATTGCCATACCAGGCAGTGATATTGAAGCTTAGAATATTGCAGATGTGAGCCTGATAAAACATAGCCAAGGTCTTTTCGCTAACATTAAACGAGGACAGTTTTCTTAGTAATCAATCGTTCAATAGTCTCTCCAGCTACAGAAACAATATCATTTTCCTTCTTTTCCCTACGAAAATCGATTATAATTTCTTTTTTTTTTTTTACATTTAATAATAAAAAATTATCTTTACAGTATTTTTCAATGTGTTCTGTTTCTCTGAAATACTCATTTACGTCTGAATTGAGAGCAGCGCAAGAAGAGCCGCATCATCAGCGAATTTTGTGAAGGAGCAAAAAGAACTATCGGATTGAAAATCTGTGGTGTACAAAATGAACCACAATGGCGATGTCACAGCCCCCTGGGGTGCCCCTGTGTTAACTATGCGTGCATTTGATATAACATTGTTTACCCTAACCCTCTGAGATCTCTGGGTCAAAAATTCATTAGCCCATAGTATTATGTATGCACTAATATTCAACACTTTTATCTTTTCAATGAGTAAATGAAGTTGTATAGTGTTAAAAGCGGATGAAAAATCAATAAAGAACAATCTTACATAAGTGTTCGGTAAGTCCAGATGTTTGTAGACATAATTTAAAATATTTAGGATGGCATCATCTACACCTTTAACCTTTTGGTAAGCAAATTGTAAAGGGTCCAACTTACTACAAAGATCATTGTCGCAGTTATCTATGTAACCGTATAGTAGAATTATTTCTCTAATTGATAGTGCGGCGTTGATCACTATATTGATGACGTCATTACACTATTAATATTTTACTTTGTAGACTAGGCGACTGAGCTTTTGTTGCTTGTCACAACTTCTTGTGACGTAAAGTTAGGTGTGTGTGGTTTGCGTCATTTATCGTCTAGTACAGTCTCTCCATTGTTTTGTACGTTTGTACAGATAGACGTGTCTGAAGAGCTCTAGAATTTCTCCTTGGTTATTGTTACTGGATAGCCTTAACATTTGCCTTGGACATTTTCTTGTTGGATTATCTTGACCCTTGTTTAGGGTGAGTTTTATTTTTCATTGTATAGTTTTTCTATTTGAATTCGTTCGTATTTGTAAGTCTATAATTAGACTAGATCTAGATGATTAGAAAAATCCTTTCTTTTATCTTCTATAGGGTTTTAACGACAAGTCTAAGTTTTGGTCGTAGTCTCAGTTCAAGACTCTATTTCAAGTTTTAGCGTCAAGTCTAAGTAGTGATCTTAGCTTGGTGTCAAGTCTATGTGTTAGACTCAGTGTAAAGTCTTGGTGTCAAGACTTGTTTATCCAGTCTCAATTTTCTATATTGAGAATACAACTTTAGGTCCACAGTCTACAGGACCGAGGTCTTCATCTCACTAATCTCAGTTGGTCGTCTGGTGTTCAAGTTGGTTTTTCATGAGTCTGAGGTTCAAGATTCCAGACTGCGGGTTGCCTTGGTCAGACCTGATGTTATAGTATGAACTATAAACTTTTAGAATTGTCGTCAGTGAACAGTATCGGATCTAGAGGCTAGATCTATGTGGATTACCAGTTGTGTTGGAAGTCTATTTGAACAACTTGTAATGAATATATTAAGGTAATGATATTGTTCAAACAATGATCATTTATATGTCGCAAAGAGAATAACTGGATCATTTTAGATTACATATTATTACACATATATCTATTGATATTGATACTATTATTATCATTCATCATACATCAGTTCATTTGTAAATATATCACTGGAATAAATTTTTATTGTTATTTAACATCATACACTTAGTTTATTAATTTATACACATCTGTATGTGTATGGTGTGCTTGTCAGGCTGAACTTGGGCCAAAATATTACAAGTTCAGAAAATAATAAAAATAACACACATTGAAATAATATTAATTTTAAATAAATATTCACATTTGAAATATCTAATAATAGTTTGATAAGTACAAGAAAACAAGAACCTGACAATCATTCAGAAGAAACATTGTAACTAATTTTTCTAAACATTTAGACACAATGGAAGTAAGTGAAACAGGTCTATAGTCATTCATTTCCTTCGGTTTGGAAACCTTTGGCACAGGTACAATTATAGATGACTTCCACACAGGTGGTATCTCATGGTTTAGTAATGAAGTAGAAAAAATATCTTGGAAAGGTTCAGCTAGTTGTTCAGCACATTCTTTTAAGATTCGCCCTTTTATTCCATCAGGCCCACCAGCTTTCATTGGGTTGACGTTTTTGAAAATGTTACAGACTTGCACTTTAGTAATCGCTAATTCTAAACAGTTGTTAACATTGACATCCGCAAGGGCTTTGAGTCTTAGATAATTAAAATCTTTCGTGTCGAAGCGACAATAGAAATCATTTAATTCGTTGGCTAATGTTTTGTCGTCTCTTGTAGCAAGATTATTTTTACTTTTGACTTGTGCTCCTGCCATTTTGTTCAAGATGCCCCACGCCTGTCTCATGTCACTTGTCTTAATCAAGTCTTCCAGCTTGGTGCGGTAGTTTCTCCTCCCTTCCCCAAGAACGACGTTGAGGTTTCGTTGAGCTCTTTTCCTTGTCTGTCCATCGCCACTCATATATGCTCTTTTCTTTTTCATTATTTCTCGTTTTATTTTTGCAGTGACCCATGGTTTATTGTCGGCGTATATCTTGATGCTCTTAGTACTGATACACATGTTTTCACAGAATTTGATGTAATTTGTCACTGTGTCGACCCATTCTTCCAGATGTGAAGTGGTCTCTTTAAACAAACTCGCTTTGTGTTTTTGGGGACATTTACGCATTTGGTGTGGAGCTAAGCTTGGTTTGTAGCACATTTTATGTCAGCAGTGGTTCTTAATTGGATATTAGTTTCACTAAATGCAAGAAATTGATTGAATTTGTGACCTTCTAATACTTCTTTAACTTGTTTGCGATGTCCACGCACGGAGTGCCAGATTTTGCTTTGAGAGAAAACGAATGATGTCCAAGATTCTCTTTAGATAATCTCTTTACTCGTTCCTTATTCTTTAATTAAATATTGCGCCTTGCTGTCAACACTGTTCCCTACAGACGAACTACAAATTCCCTCCCAGCAAGCGATGACTGAATGTGAGCTCTGTTGGTCTCATACTTCTCAATGTTCGTAGACAACCTCCATCACCCTTTGAATCTATTGTTGGATTTAAATATAGATGTAGTAATTGATCTTGGTTAGAAGGGTATGCAGGGGAAGCACAAAAAAGTGTACTGAACATTTAGTAAGAAATGTACCAACACAACTTTGTTCCTCATATATACAGAGCATTGAACAATGAAGTCATACTGCACCATGTATCTCTGAAAAAAAGTGTAAAAGTGCGTTGCCTTCAGAGCTTTAAACAAATGTAATTAATTTGATTCAAGATAATCTACAGCTAACATTTAATGTAAGAAAGCATGTAGGAGAAAAACAAAGCAGCGAAACAAATACATTTGTTTCTTTTTCGTCATGTGTTAAACAAATGTATTGTTTTTACTGACAAAGTTTGTCCTTAGCTTGATGCCCCTCATTATTTGATGGCCCGCACCACCCGCACATGGCATGCTACGCCAATGGTAATGAAACTGATATTTAAACAAAATCTAGCTCAGCTCAATATAAAAACAAAATGTATTTACTTTTCCAAATCACTGGGTCGTCTTCCGTTCTTAGCATAAATTATGACAGACCCTGTCGTGACGTCATCATTCTCTTCGACCACAAATTGAAGCTCCCTTTCTTCATCATCACCTTGGAAACATCCACAAATACATACTCCATAACATGAGCACTAACAAAGGACTTCCGAAGATAATAATTGTTAGCTTTGTTTGAAAATATCAAAACTTATCTTTTTACTACTTTACAGACCTAAGTAAAGAAAATGATGATAAGTGTCTAGTTTTACATTTAAAAAAAAGGTTAGTAAGAAAAAACATATGTTGAGTCTTACCTGCCAGTATTTGCAATACTTGTCCTAATAAAGTACTAGTACTATTAGCCTAAATCTTGTAGGTTAAATAAAACACTATTACAACAGTTAACACCTTAAACAACAATAAAAAATCATATAAGTATAATTTCACAGTATATACATAATATACAATAAATATGCCTTCTATTACAAACTACATAAGCAGGTATGTAATCACTGTTTAACACATTGAAAGCCTATTACACCAGTTCTGCTTACAACTTGGACCTCGCTCCTTATCTTGTGGAGAAACATTTAAGAACTTAATAGGCATTACGTAAGGCCTACTATCAACAATATATATGTGCGCGCATGTGTGTGTGTGTGTCTAGAACTGGTATATATGTTTCTTATTCAGTTAGGGCCTATCATTCTAATTTCTAAATTGATTGTGGTCGGCACTATATCGATCTAGCTCTAGGTCTCGGTCATTGACAACAAAAAAAAAATTAGGTAGGGCCTAATAACAATTTTGTCTACCACTTGAAATCGGGAATATGCAATTTTTTTTCAAATTAACATTTTATTATTAGAAGGCTATAGGTCAACAAAGTGAAGTTTTTTTTTTATTTAAAGATAAGAAATGAAATCTATTTATCACAACGCAGTGCATTGCATAAATTAGTCTCTTAACCCTGGGCTTTGCAGTGCCTGGTTGCAACAGGAACAAGTTTGGGCCTCAAAAGGTGTGTGTGTGTGTGATGGGGTTAGCTTCTTTAATTTGGAAGGTCAATCTACGACATTTGTATTATTGATGGAAATAGTAGGCCTATAACAATGTTGTTATATTAAGAGTGTGCAAGTGATTGCATTAAACTAATTTATAAGATAGGAGGCAACATTATTATGCGAGGGACATTCAAGGCATTACAGCACATTTACGTCTTTAATATGCGTGATCGACGCAAGATCATCTTCATGTGAAGTAAGGCGTCTTGTTGCGGACCTTTTTTACTTGTTAAACAAAAGTTGTCAACACAACAAAATTAACAATGTACAACAGTCAGAAGAATTTCCACAGTTTTGACAAGAGAAATTTTTTTTCATCTTTCAAGATTTAGACCGATTGACTTGACAATATCAAATTGTAAGTTAATAGAATCTTATGGCCGAAAAGGAGTTATAGGCCTATTGCCTTAAATAGTAAGAGGAACTTTTAACGTGGGTGTCATGTGGCCAGCACAATGACCAACCGTCTTTACTTTTCCCAACTAATGTCTGGTACCCATTAGAATTGGACTCAGAGGCGCCCAGAAGATTCCGAAACTAAAAATCCCAGTCTTCATCAGGATTTGAACCCAGGACCAACGGTTCGGAAGCCAAGCGCTTTACCACTCAGCCCCAGGCCTTCGAAAATATTACAGATATTTAAATGAAAAATATAGGGGGAACAAAAGTGGCAACAACTCTAATACAAAGACGCACTGAATTAATAACACCAGCATTTCATGCTCTTATCAAAGTTGATTCGCATGTCTACTTTGTAACGTAAGTAAAATGTGGTTCTTGAGTCTAGATAGTTTTAAATACAGAACTGCTAAAAGGTTACAATAAAAAGAAATTACGAATTGAAACGAAATATCAAAATAGTTATAAACAAAATAAGTCAATCTGCTCATTCCGATATCTCTCCAAGATTCTGCATAGCTTGAACAAAATCAATTTCTCCAGTATTGACAAATGAGATTGGATTCAACAGCTGAGACTGAGCCATGGATCTTTCAGTTAGAACCTGCGTGCTGTTTTGAAGCCTTTGATATGTATCAAATATCTTACGATAGTCTAGAGTCTCTTGGGCTGATCTGAAATTTTGAAGACTAATGGATATAAATTCAGCAGTTTGTTGCGACCTGGTGATTTCAGACCGCATTTGGTTAGGCCTTTCTGCTATTCGATTGACCAGCTCTTCCAGCAGCATCCTCTTCCTTTGATTTAGCATCTCCTCGTATCGATTGAACGTTTCGTTAATGACAAGTTCCAAGGAATCTCTATTGGGCACTTGAGTTTCTAACTGTCCTACAAGCTCTGAGGTACCGCTCTGCAGGCTGGAAAGATTGTGGCTCATAGTTTCGTCGAGGTTTCTAAAGAGGTCAACGCTGGATTCTAATACCTGCCTGAGGTTTCTGATCTCATGACCATTAGAACTTGAATGTTCAAGAGCAATACAGTCACGACAAATTGGTATAGAACAAGTTTGGCAAAAAAAGTTTAACGGCAAACCGATCACGTGGGACGAGCAGACGTTTAATGGATTAGTCCCCGGAATAGTCTCATTCATTTCTTCATTGGTAACGTCTCCTACATTGGCCTGTGTGTTGCCCATGACTGAATTCTGAAAAAAAAAATCAGACAAACTTTGAACTATAAAGAATGACTTTTTAAATTTTTGGCCCGTTTTTTTACTCATCATTGTAGACCTCCTATATCTGTACTTAAGCATATTTACGGTTAGCGCGGGGCCCCATCACGAGTAGGGTCATAGCTTACGAAAGAGGGGTCACGGAATTCACCGTAGGGCCCTGCTCACACCCACTCTAGGCTGGTTGAAGCTGACAACCCTGTTACACAGTGCAAACGAATGACGGCGTTAGATTCGAACATTAGACCATTGAGTCGCGAACAACAAACCAATCAAAGATATTAATATAATACACGGAAAAGAGAAAGAGAGAGAGAAACTATGTTTAGTAATCGATAATTATAACAACAAAATGGCTGTGTGTTGTGCTTTGGACTGTAGGGAGGATGTTCTAACTGAGTTTGTTCTCCTCTGCAGACCAGCAGATAGTTTGAATTAAGACTTAATAATAATCCAGTCCCATTTACAGAAGAAACTAATTAAACGAGCCTTTTATTTAAAATAAAATTAAAAAAAAAAAACTACACACCTTCAAAGAAAAATATGTCGTCACGCTGGAGTTACAGGTTTCTCCAAGGCCTAGACGTCTGTATCAATACGATCTATTATAGTTCCGATGGTTTAGAAAGGAACCGATGAATAATTAAAATATTGAAAATCCTTTAAGGGCTATGTAAGTCTATGATATAATCACACAGAATTAATTCTTTAACATCTGCTATGCGTATAAGATGTCTGATCTAGGCCTAGTTACTTCTGCGAACAGAACACAGTGGTGTTGTAAAAAGTGAGGGGCGGGGGCTATTGCACTGGTTCTGTTTTTTTTTTCCAAGTTTGCATAGAGTCGATAAAATATGAGATAACAAAGTTTGCAAAACATCTTGAAATTTGAAAGCTGGCTAGGGCTAGAGTTGTTTGATTGGAGCTCTGTGAACTTAAATTGTGTGTGTGCTCAAACGGAATATTGCTTGTGTTATGTACTACATCATTTTGTACACAACTACATCCTTTTTTATTCTGTGCAACTGGTTTATAATAATATAATGTTATGAGCATAATAATAGAGTCGAAGAACATGTCCGCTTAGTATGGCTTTAATACACTGAATGACTACACAATTTGCACAACACACATCTCTAGCATTTCGTGAACACATTCTAACGGACAAGTTACACGCACATGTAAACATCCACACATCCCAAAGTGATACCTTGGTTGCAACTAAAAGTTATTAATTGTACTAATTAGTGATTTTGTTTTGTACTTTAGAGAGACTCAGTCGCTAAGAGACCATTTGAAAAAACATTGTTCATCATAACATCTTCTTTTTTTAGTAACGTCTGTATTATATAAGATAAAATAAGATTACAGCTTTCTTTCCATCTTCACTTGAATTGTCATGGCCCACAAAGCCCAGGTCTCCAACATTAGAAGCTACTATAGTCAGCTTCTTGCTGCCTTTCCTGGCTAAACCCTATAGTCAGCTTCTTGTTGCCTTTCCCGGGCAAATCCCTATAGTCAGCTTCTTGTTGCCTTTCCCGGGCTAAACCCTAAAGTCAGCTTCTTGCTGCCTCTACCGGGATAAAACATATAGGCAGCAGCTTGCTGCCTCCCCCGGGCTAAATATGACATAGTCTAACTTTCCCTTTTATTTAGAGTCTAAAGCTTAATTTTTGATTACGTAATGTGTATCAAGGATTGGCTTCTTTGGTCACACAAGAAGTTGCAAAGGGAAAAGATCGACTCCAGAGACGTAAAATGCCACAGAGAGAGAATGACTAAAGAAATTTGTGAGAGACGTCGACATAAACCATGATAAAACGTATCACCTAAAACTATTTAGGAGTGCTCGTTTTTTTGTTTTTGTTTTGTTTTCTAATGCTGGTTATATTTTTGAACATTACTCTCTAGCAAATATTTTTACTTTTATTGCATCACTTCCTCAAACACTGAACCAGAACGTATACTAGAACTGTAATCTAAATACTAAATCTATTTCTTGTAGAGCTGTGTTGATTTGCAGACGTGAAGAGATATTTACTGAAATAGAATGCCTTACATTTACACTTATCTTAGCTCCAGCTACTCTTGGTGCTTTAAAATTGTACGTTTTTAGATCTACATTTTATTATGTTTTGTAAAAATTTATTTTTCATTATTGGATTATTTGAGATTTTCATATATCTTGGGGGAAAAAAAACTGTAAATAGCAAGCATGTTGGCGTATCCGGTGTACAAAATAAAGGAAGTGCTGATATCATGGGCGTAGCCAGAGGGGGTTTGGGTTCAACCCCCCTTGAAATGAATTCCCCTCCCCCTCAGGGGGGGGGGAGATCGGAATTTAGTGACTGATTTTTTGCTTTGATTTTATTTATTATAGGTGAGATTTTAATACTAAACCATCACTTGCCCTAGCACAACCAAGGGGATTATGAGTTTAAAACCCCATACCATGGGATTTTGAGTTTAAAACCCCCTACCAGGGGATTTGAGTTTAAAATCCCCTTCCAGGGTTTTTTCGCAGTTAAATCCCCCTCTTCTATAAAATAAAACAAAGACAAAATGCAAACGACAATCCCCAAATTCCAAGAGCACAGTTAAAGAAGATTTTGATTTTAAAATCCCCTCCAATATTTACGATAAACCCCCTCTTCAATATAAAAAAGCAAATTACACACTCAAAATTCTATGAACGTAGCCAAAGGGGTTTTGAGTTTACCCCCCCCCCTTTTCAGTAGGGTTTGAAGCTAAAAAATACCTCTTCAATATAAAAAAAAAAGCAATTACGCACTCAAAATGTTATGAGCGTAGCTAAATGGGTTTTGAATCAGTCTTGAGTGTAAACCCCCCTTCAGCAGGGTTTGAAGGTAAAAAATACCTCTTGAATAATAAAAACAAAGCAAATTATACACTCAAAATGTTATGAGTGTAGTCAAAGGGGCATTAAGTTGCAACTCCCCTCCATGGGAGTTTGAAGCTAAAACATACATCGTCACTGTAAGAAAAAAGCAAATTACGCACTGAAAATGCTATGAGCGCTGTCTAAAGGGGTTTTGAGTTTAAACCCCACTTCAGAGGGGTTTGATGCTAAAAGAAATACCTCTTCAATATAAAAAAAAAAGCAAATTACAAACTAAAATTATTTGAGCGTAGCCAATCCAATGAGGGGTTTTGAGTTGAAACCCCTCTCCTACAGATATTTTTTTTTTTTAAGTTTAAAACTCCTCCAGATGGTTTTGAGTTTAAAATCCTCTTACAGAGCGTTTTGAGGTGGAAAACCTCTATCTTCAATATTATTCTAAAGCAAACTACAGTTACTAAATTCTATCACCGTAGCTAAATGGGGTTTTGAATTAAAAAAAAAAAAAAAAAAACTCCAGAGATTTTTTAGTTTAAAACCCCCAACAGATGATTTTGACAATAAAACTTCACTTTTCGATATAAAATCTAAAGCAAACTACAGTCAAATAATTCCAAGAGCGTATTCAAGAGAGGTTACACATTTCTACCAGTGGCAGGTCTCCATTAATAAAGTGCAGTGAATAGTCTTCTGTCGAAATTGAAAAACACTAAATGTGGCTCAAAAAAGATGGCTAAGACAGATTTTAGGAGTCAGTTATAGAGATCGGGTCTAAATCAAGGAAATCCTATGCCGAGCTGGGAGTCGACCCCTTAGTAAGATTGACAAAGCGTCGCATGAGGCTTACGGGACATGTTCTCCGACAAAATGAATTACGCATAAGAAGAGTTGCGATGACATCATAATACAACTTGGCTCCACACATTCATGGAGGTCCTCAGAGCAGATTGGAAGAGGCGTCAGACATTACCAGTGACAGATTTTTGTGGAAACAGCTTGACGGCAAATGTGCCCAACGGCGTGGGAGGATCTAAGTCAGTAAGAATAGCACTTTAGGTTTTTGAACTTTTTAATAGCAGGAAAATGCACTGTAGATACCTCAGAATATGCATTTTGTTGGCTTTCAATACCAGAAATAGTGCTTGGCGGCGGGGCTCCTAGCGCTTCCCCAGACCCCATTGCTGGCAATGGCGGGGAATCTACAATTTTTGACTAACTCCAGGAAGAACCTATTCTAGGGCACAATAAACGTCTTCCGAAAGAATGGTCAGAATGTAATAAAGATTATGTTCACACACACACATAAATACATATAAATATTTTTTTTCGCGGGGGGGGGGGGGGGGGTGAGAAAACAATCCCCCACAAACCACCCCCGAAAAAAATCCTGGCTACGCCCATGGTTGATATACTATGTTTTTTAAAAATGTATATGATACATTTTGTGCACATTATTAGAAAGGCAAAATCAAATTTGCGAAGCTAATTCGTTTGTGGCACAAAATAATGTTAATGTCATCTGGAGGAAGCATTAGACTTTCACTTTATGACTTAGTTACACTTATTCAAAAAAGGGGCAACTAACTAGTGGTAATAAAAAGAAATGTGATTTGTGATTCTAATCCAAGATTAACTGCCAGACATTAAGACATTGTTAAAATTAGAGCTAAATTCTATAGTATGTAGGGGCAACAGTGACGTCCAATTCAGCGTCCCTGACATTACTCGGTTTATTGTTCCTATTTAATAGATGTATATATATATATATGGATATACTTCGATGGGCGGGACATGTAGTCCGCATGCCAGACAAACGACTTCTGTATGGGGAGCAGGAAAGCGCTCCCAAGGAGGCCTATACAAGCGCTACAACGACACTCTTAAGAGCTCCTTCAAGGAATGCGATATCGACATTCAAAGCTGGGAAGCACTAGCTCTCGATCGCTCCTCATGGCGTGAAGCTGTGAGTCTCGGAGTCTCAAGATTTGAAGCAAGAAGAGTGGCCTGGGTGAAAGAGCGCCGAACCAACAAAAGGCTGAGAGAAGAAGGCCTATCTGCAACTGACCAAACCTACAGCTTTTTAAAGCGAGGATTGGACTCTACAGTCATCTTAGAGTCCATAGGTAACGAGAAATGTGCTCATCTTCGACAACGAAGGAGTTATATATCTATGGTGTAGGAGATTTTATAATTAAATTAAACACCGAAGATTTAGTATGTTCTTTATTTAAATTTTTTTTGTTGAAAATTTGGCTTACTTTGAAAAGTTATCTCTATAAGCAATACAATACAGTAAGAACAAGAAAAACATTTTTAAAAATACATTATATTAAGTGTAATTGTATCAATTAGTTTGGACAGTGATTTTTTTTTTTTGTAAAAAAAAATAGATGACGGTCCTAATAAATTAATAGTAAACGTTAAAATACAAGAAAAGTAATAATTTTTCACTACATTGTAAAAGGTGCCGGTACGCCATACTGGTGCGTACCGTCACAAAAAAAAAGCACTGAGTTTGGATCAGTCATGTAATTATATATCTTATTGACCTAGACATAATAATACTGTGCGATTAAAAATATTTTTAACGTTTTTGTTCAGCTTTTAGCGTCCTCAATACACTATGATCCTATCACTTGTCTGGACCAGTTGGGAAAGTGGGAGGGAAGAAGGGGGGTATCTTGGTAAATGTTTACATGATCGTTTTTTTTTTAAATGCATAAAAAAAGTTCACTCTACGCCATTGAGTTTTGTGTAGCGAGCCGATTAGATTCCATGTTGTAACCGAAGGTGTTAAGATTTAACCCTAATGGCATTGACGCTAGGATTTTTAATTTGGTATCTTCCACTGAGCTCTATGGAATACTTGACATTAGTTAAGGGAAGTAAAGTCAGTTGTGCTCCCTCATTTTGACATAGAGCTTCTTTTCACCTGCCCAGTAGACGATTTTTTAATTGATCGAATAAGGGACTAAAGCAATCATTTATTCCTGCTATCTTCAAAGTCCATTTTACGATAACTCTGATAGACTTATAGTGTTAAATGCTCCCCAGTTACTTAGATCAAGTTAATCTAGATAAGTTGGCCTATAATTACGCACAAACTACGGTATTTCGGAATTCTATACTTTGGTTATTGGTTGTTAGCTGATTATAGTTGCTAGCTGCCAGTCGTCACGTTTCGGGTCACGTGTTAACATGTCAAGCCGAGACCAATCATCATCACCGCAACATGTGAATAATGGAGATCAATAGCTCGTTGCCACGCCACTGGTCTGTTGGACGTGGCAATAATCTACTGGTCTCCACTGCCCTTAGGTTGCAGCGTCGCAGGTCAGTGTTGAGGCCTAATATGACAAACTGCCTAGAGCCACTAGTCTCCACTGACCACAGGTCGCCACGTCACATGAGTTCAGGCCCACTCTAACGATTGGTCCCGGTCCAGTCCTATCTTTTTTTTTTTTTTGTTCCTTTGTTTAAAAGATCGAAACGACTAAAGTTAATTTGATCCAACGGCCTTCGAGTTTTAATTAAAATTAACACACAACAACGAATCCGTATTTGACTTTTACTTTACAAATGTTGCTCTCGTCTAAACGTACACTCTAGCTCATTAGCTAGGTCTTGTCAATCCAGTATATCCCGGCAAGTTTATGGTTGATTTTTAATTTCAATCTTTAAAAAAAAAAAAGCAAGCTTTTGATGACTTTTGTTTTTGACCAGACTTGTTAAATCGACCCTTGGACTTTGGTTATAGACCAATGTATTTGACCTAGGCCGGTTCAAGCGGAAACCATTCTATACAGCTGCTTTGAAGCGCCAAAGAAGAGTTGCAAGAAGGCGTAAGGGACGGTGTCGTGAAGCGTGGAAAATGCAATTAAGGAAAGAAAGGAAAGAAGTCTTAGCTGATCAGAACAAGGCGTATATGAAATCTTAGCTGATCAGAACACGGCGTATATGAAGTCTTAGCTGATCAGAACACGGCGTATATGAAGTCTTAGCTGATCAGAACAAGGCGTATATGAAATCTTAGCTGATCAGAACACGGCGTATATGAAGTCTTAGCTGATCAGAACACGGCGTATATGAAGTCTTAGCTGATCAGAACACGGCGTATATGAAGTCTTAGCTGATCAGAACAGGGCGTATATGAAGTCTTAGCTGATCAGAACTCGGCGTATATGAAGTCTTAGCTGATCAGAACAAGGCGTATATGAAGTCTTAGCTGATCAGAACAAGGCGTATATGAAGTCTTAGCTGATCAGAACACGGCGTATGTGAAGCCTTAGCTGATCAGAACAAGGCGTATATGAAGTCTTAGCTGATCAGAACACGGCGTATATGAAGTCTTAGCTGTTCAGAACATGGCGTAAATGAAGTCTTAGCTGACCAGCTAAGATCATTGCGGTTGAAAAACATGCGTTAAGTTGGCCTAAGCTTTTGGCATGAAGACGATCGAATAATTTGAGAAGTGCAGAGAGCCAATACTAGACTTTTCGAAGACAAATCTTTCCACTATGAGCATGTATCTGCATATTGAGGTTGGTGAGCATTCTGTCGTCGTCATTTAGTACGATTGGTCTAGAGCAGTGTTTCCCAATCTGTGTTCCGCGAAACCCTAGTGTTCCACGAACTCTGAAAAGGTGTTCTACTAACTTTTGGAATAATTAACTTGTATGTCACCACCTGAGTTAATCTCTCTAAAAAATAAGCAAAGTGACTTGCAAAATAGGCCTACTCAATATATGCGAAGTCTTCCGTTAAGGAAAAAGTTTGGGAATCTCTGGTGTAGGGAGATGTTAAGCCTCTCCAAAATGCGGAGTACGAACCGAACAATTAACAATATTCTCATTGGGCAGATTTATTCTCAAAGAATCGAATACACTCATATTTAATGGAGAGACGCTCAAATCTGAATCTTATCCGAGTAACCGTTTGATTGTCTTCTGAGCTGAGCCGAAGGCTCTTCGAGCTCAAAGTTTGAAAAGAAAAAAACCTGTTAGGTCGTCCAGCCGTAACAGTAAAAAAAGAAAAACAAACCTGTGGAACACAGTTCTGTTTGAGAGCGACCCTAGTCAATGCCTATATAAAGCATTGCTGTATCCAATGTCTTCAGCCTCCGACACATGGCCGAAGGCGTAGGAGCACTGGGAGCCTCCGTCATCTTCCTTCTTTGTACCAAGCTAACCGTGGGGGAACCGCCATTTATGGAACGGTCCTTTGAGGAACGGCGCATGGATGTGTGACAGTTTTTGTGAGGACTTTTTTACAACCCCGCCCGTGCAAGGGGTGGACTCTCGTCTACCCATGGGCATCCCCACGGGAGTTATGTTTTGCCATTCGTTTTGCCTAGCTATCTCCTCAAATAGCCGTTTCCACCCGGGTGCCACGATGAGGCAGAACAGCGAACCCGGGTATCCGAGTAACCTCGGCGTTCTCTTGGACAGATTACCCAGGAAGTAAGACTAAATAGTCTCAAAAGCCTTCTTCAAAGTGGGGATCCGACTGAGAGAGCTCACGCACGATTCGTTTTTAAATCATATAACCACTCACCTTTTTGGTTCAGGGCATTGTTTTATTATTCGAGGACTTATGGGGACTTGCTTTTAGTTAAAAATGTATCAATAAATGTACGCTGTCCCCAGAGGACACAAAACGGATCAAAGCTGTTATACAAAAACAAAGATACAAAACGAACAAAAAATCACATACCTATGTAACAAGAAGATAAATAATAGCTTGGATATATCTCTTATTTTTTAAACACCTTGCCTCCAAATTAAACCCCTTAGCTAAGTGCGTGTATTTTGTCTTGATTCTTTATAGATAAAAATTGTTACTATTTTTTTTATTTTTTTTGTAGTTGTGTCCTGTCATTTATTTACCAGCTGCCATGCGCGGGAAACTGAAGGAAGAAGCAATGTAAATATTCTTACCTTTCTATATTTATCAGTCTTTCTTTTAATATAGTTTGTTTCACTTTTCTTTACGTCTCAAGTTTTTAGATTAACCGTTTAACGCGTTAGCAAAAAAGTGGTTGTATGCTAACGCCGAGTCAACGTTCTGTTACCGTTATCTGTATTTAGTATCTTACTAAACTTATCACACGAGAATCTTTTGAGGCAAGCTTTCTTAGTAATCGTAAAACTTGACACAAGAATAGTGCTATCTGGTACACAACTTAAGCCAGAGGTGTTTATATTTGTCTGCATTAGCACGCGGACATTTGTCAACCTTTTTTAAAACTCTGTAGAGGAAGAGTTCAGGCCTTTATCTATTACTCGTGATATCCTACAGTAGCCTAAATCGCACTAAATGTAACTTCCTCTGCCTAACCCCTACTGTTGTAATGTTTCGTTCCACTTCACTGCCACCTCTTGCTTTTTAGGCAACATATTAAATAGGAACTTTTCCATCGTGTTGCTATCCTCAAACTAAACAAATATATAACGATAAACCCAAACACGAGACAATGTCTACATGTGAACATTAAATACAAGCATTTGATTCTTTAGTTCGTACACCAACTTGGGCAGTGACAACCCTCTGTCTCAACTCGACACTGGAAAACATTTTCTATCAAGAGTAAAAAAAGGTGCGTAGTGTAATTTGTTACTTCCCCTTCTCAAAATTGTCCAGATCTTATCTGCATAATTCAGTAAGATGATGAAAAAATAAGTAAGCATGAATTAGAGTTGGAGAATAAATGTTGTTGAACCGACTTTTTAAAATGTTATTAGAGTACCCTTTAACAAATTTATATATATATACATAAAAAAAAAGCATTTCCACGAATAAAAAAAAATCCATTCGTAGTTACTCCCCTTTCTTACCATACCGTAGATTATATCGTATGCTGATTTTTTTTTTCAATGTTAAAAGGTAATTGGACTATATAAATTTGTATAAGTTTCTCCATTTGCATTTCTAAGTTATTCTATTATGCAATAGATATTTTGGCCAAGCTAGTCCCCTGTTACAAGCTTATCGCTTGTTCTTTTATTCATAATTCATTAAATCTTTTAAAAATTTCATACATTAATGTCATAAAGTTATCGCTAGATAATTAAATGATACTCCCCAGGGATTCAATGTAAAGGTCATTTATTTACAAAAGGGTCGGCCACTAGTCCTCAGTTACAAATTTTTAAATCTTAAGAAAAATGGTTTGCAACATAATGATTTCACTATGTGTTTCTTAATTTGTATCTGTCATGGGACTGAGTTTTATGTCATTTATATGTCTTTAGGTAGTTCTACCATCACACCCAGGGGACTGAGTTTCATGTCATTTATATGTCTTTAGGTAGCCCTACCATCACACCTAGGGGACTGAGTTTCATGTCATCAAGGATTGATGAGAACACAGACAAAAAGTAGAGGGCGTCAGCAACACATGCTGCTTTTTGGTGAAAAAAAAAACCCATTGTTTTCCTGGATATCATCTGATCCAAAGTGTTGAAAGTTGAACATTCCAATAGATCAGTTATGATAAAGCTTTAGTTCATTTCAATTTCTTTTTGTATTTTTTTTCATGATTATGTAGTGACAATAAATTGTTCTGCACTAACATTTCTAAACCTTTTTTTTATGCTAAATAATTACAATACCTTAATTTACTTAATAATTAGTGATTGCAGTAATTAATGAAAAACTATAGACTTTTGGTTATTTTACCAATGATAGCAGTCTGCAATGGATAAAATGAAAATGTACCATAATGGTATTTAATATGCACATAATCACACTTAAGTTGTATTTGGAAATAAATAATAATGTAGCAGTAATAGTTCTTTGTTGTAATACAATATTAAAACTAGATGTTGTTATAAACATCAAACTAAAGCTGAAGCCCACAATAAAATATTTTAGTTCATGGTTCAGGTCTACACATTGAAGCAATCACACTGGTAAGTCAATCTTACTAACTTGTAATGACAAATCAAAACATGCCAGAAATGAGTAGTAAAATATAACAAGTGTTATTCCTGTTATTTGTTCTTCATTAGATTGGAATGGGTTTATCACATCAACTCCCACAACTGTAATAAGAAGCTCAATAGTGCTTGAATTTGCTAATGCTCTATATAAATTTTCTCTGAGGTTTTTCAAAGTCAATGTCTAGTTTGTTAACAGTCTGTAACAGTTAAAGGAATTGAGCACAACATAATTGATAAATGCCTTGTAATTCACTTTGACTGGCAAAAGAAAAGAAGTTGAATAAAAAAATCAAAACATTCTTGTAAACACGTCTAAGTAAATTTACTTGCAAATTTAAACAAAATTTGAGTAAAAAATAATCTTCTACAAATGCAAAAGTAAATTTACTCACAAAATAACAAATTGAAATAAAAAAATCAAAACATTGTTGTAAAATTGAATAAGTTAATTTATTTAATTCAAAAATACAGTTTTCCTTTGATTAAATTTCATTATATAATAAATATTTTTCTATTTCTTTTAATATCTTCATCCAACAATTTTACTATCATCCTTATGTTCCTTAAAAAAAAAAAGAAAGAAAAAAGTGTTTTAGTTAAAAGTACTTATCTGAAAATACCATAAATATTTATATTAAAAATAACTAGCAATTAAAATATGTTTTTATAATGACATGATACTTTGTAAATAAAGGTTTAAAAAATATAAACATTTTTGTGATATTTCCTTTGTTATATCTAACAAGGAGAATTAAAAATCTCAATTATTTCAAAATTCTATGTCTTTGGTTAATCAACATTGTAACAAAGTATGAAGGTCTTATCAATTTCATTAAACATAGGGTATTTCAGCAGTGGCATAAATAGGGTGAGGAGAGAGATGGGGTCCAAATGAAGACCCCAAATGAGTTACATTAAATATTAAGCAATTATCGCATGTCATGATGCAGGGACCCCTAAAGAGGTCAAGCTCTTCAGGCATACAAATACCTAGCTACGCCACTGTATTTAGTGTCAAAACAATGATTCATGCACGCATTGGTTATATACAAATGGAACACATGGACTCAAACAGTAAAGGTAAAATGATGTAAAAACTATTCACACAAGCAGCAAAGACACACAAAAAAATAACCGCCAGAGGATAGAAAAAAAACAAAAGGGGGGGGGGGTTGAACTTAAAAACACAAAAAAAAGGAGTGGTGTACACATAACTTTCTCTCTTCAAACATTTTTTGCTTCTAAATGAACTTACATGGCAATGTCACTGAGTTGTTTCTGATTTATAAGTGCTATTGAGAAACTCATTGAAAGAACTCCTAGTAGCAATGCACCACAGAGCACCAAGCCCAAGTTGTAAGCTGAAAAAGATGACCATTAAACCTGGTACCACTTGCAGCTTGAGCTTATGTAACAAAATTACAAACAATGTCCATTATCAGCCTACCTTCTGTGCAAGTTAACAGATATTTTCTTAAAGAAGTGTTTCACACTTCCGCCTAAGATTGGTACACTGGTCTGGCTGGTTTCCTCTTTGTCATCACCATCAAAGTCCATTTCTGGACTGCTTCTTTCTGAAATATTCACATAAAACAAAGACTAGGCAAGTATGTTAGTTTTCTAAAATAATAATAATAATAAAAAGAAGAAATGCTAGCTTAAAACCTACTAAAGGTTTTTTTATTGTCAAGATCTAGATAATTAAAAAAAAGATACTTGTTTTAAATTTTCACAGAAAATTGCAAAACTTAGCCTCATTTGACCTTGTTTCTTTTTTATATTTTTTTTTAATCATATAAAAAAAACATCCAATAAGAAAGTCCGCTTTTTCAGGCTTTTATACTATCTTGTAGATGTTTACAGTAGAGTTGAACTCAAGTAATTATTTACAGACAAAACAGTTTGAATAATGAAAAAAAAAACAACTTTACCTTCAACAGAGTCATCTGAGTAATTCAGATTGGCTTGAGTGGTGTTGACAAACAAGTACATGAAACAAGATGGTGTCTCAGAGACAGTGTACACTTTATGAAATACATCGGCTGGAATCTAAACCAAACAAAATAAAAAATCAAGAATAAATGATACACCTAATGATACCCACACTCCTCTTAAGATTGAAAAAGTGATGCAAGTGGAAGGGAAATTTCTTGAAAAATGTGATAGAAAAGGAAGTGCAAGATGTGACTTATATTGATCTAGTTATTTGAAAAAGCAATTAAAAAATTAATGTAATAACTTGATAGTGATGCTGGCAATGAAAAGGCTGGAGAATAGACCACTGAAGTTTTTTTTAGTTCTTGCTAATTGCTGAAATAAATTCAGCAAATTAAAAAAAATGTCAATATTGTGCAAAAAAAAAGATACATACATTTTTTTCTTTCTAAATTATATTTGTAAGTCCTAATTTAACTCAATACTTATAAAATAGACAGGACCTTAATAAATTAATCAATAGTCTAAACTTTCATTAAATCTGTTTCTCTCTTTAAAACATATAATCAGATTAGAGAAACAGAGGTAGAAGCGACCATGTTTCTTGTTTTAGAAGACTTTGAACCTAGAAATTGTGTATTTTATGAAAAATAATTTTGTTTGTATATTTATATATAAGATATATATTTAAGTATATAAGACTGATAGTATTAGCAGTTATTATTAAACTATATTTAGTATCATTATTCATTGTTGTTTTAAACACAAGGATTCTAAATAAACAAAATTTTATTGGACCTGTTTAAATAACAATTATTTATGAAATAATAAGTATATCTTTTTTGTTTGACACTATTCATAGATGAAAAGTTAACTGTTTCACACCACTACATTCTAATTGACAAGGAAATAGGAGATCACCTGAAGAGATTCATTTGTTTTCACAGTTATGTTGAAGTCTTCCAGCTCCACAATTACTCTCCCCTTGAGAACTGTTAATGTTGTGTTGCTAAAGTCTGGCTGGACATAGTTCTCTAACATCAAGCCTTAGGAACAATATAAAATAGAAATCCATTTTCAGGCTAGCATTGTCTTGGGGAAAAAGTAACACAGTGTAAACACAATCACATAAGCCACATTCAAATAACAAATAAGCCACATTCAAATAACAAATAAGCCACATTCAAATAACAAATCAGCCACATTCAAATAAATAAGCCACATTCAAATAACAAATAAGTCACATTCAAATAACAAAGACATCTTCTTATCTTATATAATACAGATGCTACTTCAAAAAAGATGATTACGTCCTACGCCTCATGCACACACTCAAGAAAATAAAGCACACACTTGCCATACCCTTTGACATAAAACACACAAGCAAATAATACACAAAAGACACAATCATACAGTGCACAAAACACATTACATAAAACACAATTGCACAGTACACAAAACAATTAGTACACAAAACAATTAGTACACAAAACAATTAGTACACAAAACACACAATCACTCAGTACAAAGAACATGCATTACACAAAACACAATCATACTGTACACAAAACACACAGCACATAAAACAATCACACAACACACAAAAAATACAATCATACAATGCAATAAAAAATCCAGTACACAAAACATACAATTACACAAAACACAATAACACAGTACAAGTAAAAAAAAAAACACTCTCAATAGACAATCTTTGGTCACGTGACTAGGCAAAAGTGCTGAGAAAATTTTTTAGAAAATATATTTAAAAAAAACGCATCAATTGGAAACAAAAGAAACTGTTGAAGTGAGAGAAATCTGTAATCTGTACAACTCTGGTAAAAGGTGCTAATAGAACATACCTGGGAAATCTGCCATGAAAATCACATTTGTATTCTTGTTGTTGTCATTGATCAAAGCTGCTTCCATCTGATCCAGTTTCTCTCTCCAGTTTGACAAATCAACAATCAATGGCATTATATAAGATGGTGTTTCAAAGGGACTCCACTCTGCAGTTAATATGTCCACATTTGGATTAACCATCCTATCAAAATAGGTTTGAAATGTTTATAATTACAATCGAAGTGTATGAAACTAGAGAGTGGAAGTAAATAATAAATGTTTTTTCAACCAAATCAACAAAAAATTGATACTACTAAAAACAAGTCAAAAAGAATGTATTGAGAGGTTCAGAAACCACCAACATTCATCTTGGATAAATGTCAACCAAAATCCAAAAAATGAACAAAAAAATTGATGTCACATTATACTCTTATCTTTGGGAATAGTGGTAGTTTGTGTGAATTTTTTGGCTTTTAAAAACTATACAACTGCTATATAGATATACAGTTGTTTAAGTGACTATTAGTGGTATGCAGGGTCTTATGCCACTGCAACCTATGCAGCCACAGTGGGCCCCGCACTTTCATAGGCCTAGTGCGAATTCTAGGAGTAAATTATTGAGTTAAACCATTTTAACTTATTATTAAAGGGTTCCTAGAATTCTTCTGAAATTGTAAAATATAGGAAAAAGTCATGAAAATCTCATGAAATTATTAAAATCTTCTGAAAACTGATGCAAATCTCCTTAAAAACTGACAAAATTGTCATTTCAGGGTGTCATTCAATATTGACGACACCAATTAAAAAAAACGGTATTGTCAGCTTTGATTTAATAAAAATGTAATAATAATAAGAATTTTAACTAAAACAAGAAGATCAAATTCTTAATTTACTTTAATAGTCACTGGCATATAAATATAGATCTTAATCAATATTTTATGTCTATGTCTTAATCTATCTCGAACTCTAAAATATAAAAAAAAAGCGTTATTTTGCTAGTCGATAGTAAATCCAAAAAGCAGATCTGAATGTTTATCAGCTTTTTGTTGGAAAATTACTATCTTCTGTAGATGGCTCATAAAGTGATTTTGTACTTCATTAAGTATGAATAAAATGCAAAGACGAATTTATTTTCTAATACAAAATCTTATTTTTTACTTATTATCCTTATCACAACCCAAAATGGGCCCTACGCAATCCATTTTGCATAGGGCTCTGCAATCTGTAGGACCAGCCATGGTGGTATGGGTTCTGGACTATTGTCTCGATGGTCCAGGATTTAAATTCTGTCTGCTACTATTCCTTGCCATCTTGCATGAGGTTTAAGCTCGGATGTATTAATCTTCAATTCTGAAGAAACATTTCAAAACATGTAAAAAAACAAAAGTGTTTTTTCCTTAGCTTAGGATCTTAATTTGCTTTGTTTGTGCGCTTTTTGGTTCTTTGATACTTTTTATATCTTTATTCATTAAGAACTGGATGAGTAAGAGGTTGACTTTCACCTCGTCAGATGTTTCAATGGAATAGTTATCAAAATTATTTTTACCTTTGCTGAAATCTCCCATTCAACGATTGCCAAATGTCAAAGTAAAGCTCCACATTGCTAACATTGAATTTCTGAAGATTTCTAGCAATGCACACAGCATACTGTTTGATCATGTCTCCATGGGCTGCCCACCTTCTGTTGTTATAACTCCACACCTGATGAATAACCAAATGATATACAGCAATAATAAAAGGCCTAATAAAATCTATGTATATGTGCTATAGGAAACTTCAATTTGAAACCAAGTCAGCGTAACTACTATAACAATAACAATATACATGCAAATACGAACAACATTCACACACAAAACATATACATGCTCACAACCAGCCCATTATGAATTAAACTTCTATGTACTTCTCAGTGTAACACTCTGACCAAAAGTGGGATAAAGTTCTTAAATCTTTCTGTTTTAGTCCTAATGGAAAGGAGATGATAACTTCATCCAGATCTGATGTAAATGGTGTAATGGGTGCAGGTTGTCTTTAAGGATCATGTGTGTTTTGGAAAGGAATCTTTCATGAAAAATTCTGCAAGAGATGGTAGCTGTTTTTCAAGTGATATGCGATGCTTTTTTAATTAATCTATTTAGTTTATGTCTTTGTGCCAGTGAAGTATTACTATGCCAGCAGCTGATGGGAAAGTTCATTAGATTACAGATGGTTGCTGTATACAAAAATTTAATTATTGTTTTAAGGTAGAAGAGTCATTGATGAAGTTTGGTGTAAAGGTTTTGGAGTGAACATTGTAAAATAACATTTTTAATTTGTTTTTTTTTTAATTTTAAAAATATAAATGAACAGGTTTATAACCTACCATAGGATCTAAATATCCAGTGTCACCGGTATCTTTATTATGGTAAGATATGCGGACATGCTGTATTTTCCAACGATGCACCATCATATCCCATGAATAGCCATACAAGCCATTGGTCCAATTATTGTAACCCTAAAAGAAAAACATTTTAATTCACAAAAGCATAGACAAATAGCATAGTAGTTTTAGTGTAATTTGTAATAGTAGAGATAACTGATTTCTAAATTTAAAAAATGTACAAAATACATTTGTTGTTCTTCTTCTAGCCAGCTTTTTAATGGTCATCTGTAATCTTTTTTGCAGTCTGTCCCAAGGAAAAATAGCACAGTGTTTTCTTTTCACCTGTCAAGACTGTCTCTGCTATGCTACGTTGATGTGGCAATAAGGTTTAAGTGTTTTAAATTTTTTTAAGGGTGGGCGCAATGTCAAGAAGGGTGGGTGTCAAATTGATTTGGTTTAGACTTAACTTTTCAATATTACAAGCTGCCTCACATAACCAAATTCTAAGATTCCTCATGTCAGGTAAACCATTAGAACTAGTTGCAAGTAGGAACATGATGGCCATGATAATGCATACTTGTCATAAAGCAAATATTCAAGAAACCTTAACTGTTTATATCTATATATAGGACTATGCACAATGTCCTAAAGCAAACATTAACCCTGTTTATTGCAAATTTTCATGTAAAAAGACACCAATTCATTGTAAACACATGTGCACAGCCATTTGCAAAGCTTAACATGTGGTTTAATTACAATTGGTTGGTTATTTTTAGATTCTGATTCATTTTTTTTCATAAGATAGGCAATTACCAAAAAAAAGTGGCCCACCAGCACAGTGGCAATTTTGGAAATTACTGAAAAAGCAGTACACCAGTCTGGTAGTGCTATTGTATTTTGTATTAATATTTCGTCACATGGTGTGAAGCACAACATGAAAGAGGGAACATGACTGGGGAATGCTTCAAGTCTTACAAAATGACATTAAAACAATGTGAATGAGAATAGGATGGCAGAATAGTCTCTAGACGAGTCTTTTTTTTTTTTACCTTTGTAATGCCATGGGAGTATGGAAGGAAACACTGTAAGGCAAGGAACAGAATCGTAAACACAGATACTGCTTGATGAAGAAAACTTGGCTTTGTTGGCGGTGTCATTTCAGAATGTTCTTTCAAATCTTTGCCAGTAGAAGTCTGCAAAGCATGAATCTCTTATTTATAAATAAATAAAAAAAATTATAAAAAAAACAGATTGACTTCAACTCAACTTCATTTTTCCAGCAATAAAATAAATCTAGAGATTGAATGATTTCTATTAGAAAACAAATTGGATCAATATTAGTTTTAATTGTATTGGAGAAAGTTTCACCTAAGGTCATTATTTTAAAGAAAAAGTCATCTAATATAATTATGATCTGACAGAATGTAGAGTATTTCTCCTACCAACATCTAATTGTGATATAGTCATTCTAGTTAATTAGGTGTTTTTTTTTCTAGAAGGCATTCTATGTTATGATTGAAAAGCAATTTCTGAAATCATCCTAACTTATGAGAAAAATATTGTTTTCTTGAAATCTTTTTTTTTTTAATTAGGGTAACATTTTTGTAATTCTAAGATATATTTGAGAGTTTGATTTATTATTTTCTAATTCCCTTTGTAACTTTCTTTACCCAAAATGTCTCAGACTTATTTGATTTCACTAATGGCTAGATTCTTAACAGTCAACATTTGTTTGTAATCTGCAGTTCTGTTTTATTTATCTTGGGTCACACACACAACAAAGCATGCATATACAGTGTTCTAGTAATGACTTAAAAGGATTAGATAGCATTTTTTAAATAGTTCTTATAAAATTAAGAAATATTCAAAATAAAATGTTTTAGTTAGTATAATCAATTTATGAAATTAAGAAATATTCAAAATAAAATGTTAATGTATAATCAATGCACAAATAATTTTTAACAAATGTTTTGCGATAAAACTGAAAATATTGATGTTTATAAATGTATATGTTTTCAAATTCAATGAATTTTTGTCAGCCATTATACACTTTTTTTTTTACCATCTAAATGAAGCAAATGTTCCAGTTTATAATTCTTTTTCATCAATCATTCAATTAAAATTATTGCATTCAGATTGATTCAAATAAAGTGTATTGGCAGAATAACTATGAATAGATTGCTGTATCTAGTGTACAAAATAATGGCAGTGTTGATAAGCTATGTGTTTCTTAATAATAATATTTTCTGCACTTTTTAGTACTGCATAATCCAATGTTCTAAGCTTTCCATTTCTAGCACAAAATAATTTCAGTATGAAGCAGTCAATAGAATTGTACACTTCATTGGTAACAAATTTGATTTGATACAAAGATCAACTGCCACACATTGAGATTTAAATTAGAGCTGAATTCTTTTTTCATTTAGTTAGCAACTGTTAACATGAAGGTTATAAAACTAGGGAAAAATTTGACTCTCTGATGTTGTCACGAGTCGAGTCTGTGACCTATTTCAACCAGTTTCTAGAAGCTCGAGTTCAAACCAGTGCAAGTGTCCAGCGTAAACAAGTTAATTTTAGGTATCCAATCAAAGAAAGGGGTTAAGGAAAAAAATAGCACACGTCAGCTTCTAGAAGGTCAAAGTTACTAAAATAATTGTCTGAGAAGGTTCCATGATTCTGGAACATACGATTAAGAAAGGTATAAATTAAGGGAAAGTCAGTTAGACGGGGTCCTCGCTCAGTCCTCGATTAGTAATAAGTTTTGTGATATTAGGGGGTCCATTAAGTAAAGTTTTATTAGTTGAAGTTGAAGTTATACTAAAAGAAGTTTTATGTATCTTTCAGTTTTATTTATGAAGTATCAAGCCAAGTTGTTATTGTATTGAGAAGTCATTTTATGTGAAAGTTGAAGAAGTATTATTAAAGAAGTTTTAAGAAAATACAGACAGATCTTTCTTTCTTCATTTCATTGAATTGTCAAGTTTCATAATATAATCCCCGGCAAGTGTGATCGTCACAGATGTTATAAATATGGATAAAATTGCGTTAGTGACAATTTATTGAAATATCTTCTTTGAAAAATCATTTTTTAGATATTGGAATATTACATTTTATAAATTTTAAAATCCATTGGTAATATGGTTGTTTTTACTTAATTACTTGAAAAAAATATGACCCATTTATGTCCCCTTTAGAAACACATATTACACTATAGGTTATGAAATTCTGTGATAAGATGAAATACCAACAAGGGAGACAACTACTTAGAACACACTGATATGAATTAAAAAATAAAGGTGAAAAAAGATAAGTAAGAATAAAAAATCTTTTTGCTACTTTACTTTTAACAACAAAATAAAAAAAAAACAACTTACTCTCACGTTTGATTCTGTCAGGTGATCTTGATAAACACAATGTGAACTTGGCTGGAGCTCTTGCTCATATCTTAGAAATATGCTGAAACAGTTAGGAATGTACCGTGACAGCTTTCTAGGCCAACTTGGTGAGCAAAACAGAAGATTGGTGGTCAGCATGACATAAGGAAACATCCCTGGCAAATAAATAGAAAATATCATAAACCTAGTCTACTTAGTACTTACAGTAGAAAAAGAACTGATGCCTGTGTAGTGACTTCCTAGGACAATCAGAAGGGTTGAAAATCATTGATGAACAAGATGTTTTGAAGTTAGGAATGATGGGTGGCAAGTGGTTGAATGATATCAACTGATAGACTATCTAACTGAAGAGACTGGGAATGTTTTGAAGTTAGGAATGATGGGTGGCAAGTGGTTGAATGATATCAACTGATAGACTATCTAACTGAAGAGACTGGGAATTTGTAATCTGAGAAATTGATTTGATAACCCAACTCTAGTTGTACTTGCTAAGAGCCTAAAGACAGCATGGAAACTTGTTTCAAGATACCAAAAAGGGGAGATCCTCATATCCTCACACATCTAATGAATTGAGAGACATGTTGTTGACATAAGCTGCAAGACTATCTAGCAGCGGAGACTAAAATCATTTTTTTTATAGAAATTAATTTGATAATTCAACTTCAGTTGTGTAAGCTAAGTGCCTAAACGCAGCATGGAAACATTGTTGTGATGCCTCATCCCACATGTCAAACAAAAGCACATCACACATGCTAAAGTAGCATGTAGCATTATACACAAATTTATAATAGTAAAAGTAATCCTAATAAGCTGAGCGGTAAAGCAATTGGCTTCTGAACAAAGATTCCCAGTTCGAATCCTGGTGAAGACTGTGATTTTAAATTCTGGGATCTTTTGGCACCTCAAAGTACACCCAGCTCTAATGGGTACCTGACATTAGTTGCGTAAAGAAAAGGCGGTTGGTCATTGTGCTACCACATGACACCCTTGTTAACCATGGGCCACAGAAACAGATGAACTTTACATCATCTGCCCTAAAGATCGCAAGGTCTGAAAGGGGAACTTTTAATCCAAATAAATTAGTTAAGACTACTCTAATGTGTAATGAAACTTACCAATGGGAAAGATCTGAGAGTTCATGAAATGAAATGAAGTAGAAATCAATAAACCCAGAGGCTTGGTCTTGTTGATGAAGAGCAGGAAGCCAACAAAGAGATCAATGAATAAACCTCCAAGATGAACTATAATCAGATCAATCTTTTCATCACTCAGAAATAATCTAAAAAAACATATAAAAGACAAATGTTGATAATTTATAATGAAGAGTGTGCCACGTGGGAGTGGGTGTGGCTTTTTAAAAATTTCCCAACCTCTTCCGTGGATACATGGAAAGAAACAAGGCTTTTATTGATACAAACTCACTGCACAAAAATTAAGTCCCTATTTTTTTAAATATTGGCTTCTAGACTTTTTATTTGCTGAAAACATCCTCTCTACACTAAATACTAAGATAGAAATAAAGACTGTTAAAATTGAAAAACTCATACACAAGTTCAGTTCTATTTAAGCATAAATAGACTAATACATGTGTTCTATGAAGAGATTATTGCCTAATGTAATCATAGAAGCAAAGATTTAAAAAAAAAAAATTACTGGAACATTTTTGCAATGATTCAGGAAAAAGAGTAATTATCTATTTGCATTGGCAGTTTCTTTCAAGGGCTAACAGATGCTCATCATGCATAATATAAAAATAAATAAGATTTTGAAAGATTTCATGTAGAGGTCTTGTGCTCCAGTCTCTGAAGAGTTGTAGTTAGTATCAAGGCTGTGAATGCACCAGTCCAGAGTTTTGATCCAGGAGAAATATTTATAGCTTTTAAAACATCCCATTTGTCTCTCTACTAACTTGAGGCTCAATAATGTTAAAAGCTATCAGTTAGCTTACTGCACATCACACAATAAGTGGTTATAATAATTTAACAAATAAATGTAAAACTAATTAAATCAAATATTATCATTAAAAAAACTGCAACAGTCTTACTTGAAAGGCATGAAAACCCAGTGAACTGACAGTGACCTCATTGAATAGCCAAAGACCCAGTCATGGTCAAGTTTCTTTAATCCAGCAATGAAGTAAACCAGAAATATCTGAAATATCATTTAATGTTCCCTTAGTGGGTTCATACAAATAGTGCACATGCATCACACATAAAGAATATCATTTTAAATTCAATGTCAAACAATACCCAATGTAAAGTAGTGAATATATCTTGAACAGTAGAAGCTAACTTTCCTTG
Source organism: Biomphalaria pfeifferi (assembly GCA_030265305.1). Lineage (NCBI taxonomy): Eukaryota > Metazoa > Mollusca > Gastropoda > Planorbidae > Biomphalaria > Biomphalaria pfeifferi. The sequence continues at coordinate 1,353,083 of JASAOG010000156.1, forward strand.
GTAATGGCAATTTATTAAATATTGTATTCCTACATTTTTCTAATGCTCCAACACTTTCTCAAATAAGACTTATTTCTTGTTACCATTTTGGCCCAAAACTTATACAGAGAGGCAGTTGTTGAATGCAATAAGATTGGAACCTTGGACCATCATTTCAAAAAGAAAGTATGAAAAAAAAAAAAAACAGCATGAAAAGATGATAGAAATATGTATCAAAAGCATAATTTTCTAGACAAGGTTAAATGTCATGTAATAAGAGTCAAGGTCAAGATTTTTTACTGCATTAACAACAAACAACATTGATTTTCCTATAGAGCTAAAAACAAGTCAAGGAAGTTAAAATTAAGCATGGATCTATCCAATAGAAAATTCTGTTTCTTTCCTGTCTATTGGAGAAGTTAATTTTATGCAAGGGAAGAAATAAGCAGGATCAGTCATAAGTTTCAAGCTTCATGGTAAGTTTACTTTTGAGAATCCATTATTGTAATGAAATTCAAGCGTGTGCAAATAATGTGAGTTTATTCTTTTCGTGATCTCCTCTTGCAGAATAAAATTGTTAAACTCTGGTACTTCTTCACTTCTATGGTAATTTGTGTTATGACAATTCAAATACATTTTAAATGTAGACTAGCCAATTCAAGCCTGAGAAACAACACAGCTCATCTTAAATAGGTCCAAGTAATCTTGACACTAAGTAATGAAAAGCAGATCTTGTTTCAATTTTAAAAATTATAAGAAAAAAAAAGAAAAACTTTAGCTGACATGAAAAATTTATAAATAAAATATAACACCAGTAAGCTCCTTACATGCAATGTTACTCCAGTTACTGCACAGTACAATAAAAAAAGAAGTTAACGGCATAATAAAAACAATGAAACAATACAATCTCTTTTACTTATTGCAAGAAAAATCTTTACATTTTCATCTTATTTTGAGAATATTTAATAAATTGAAATAAATTAGTTTATTTGTGTAGTCCTTTGGGTTGGTGCTTAAGTATTTTTATTATTAGTGTAGTAAAAAAATGTTTCTTACATTTCTAAGAACTTTCAGATTTAACCCATTCACTTGTATTTTCATTTTTTAAAAATTGTGCTTCAAAAAATATAATTAAAAAGTGTTTTTTTTTTAAAATATACAATTATTATGATCTTGTTTCAAATAATGCATACTTTAAATAATTTTAGAACAAAAAACAGCCTCATAAACATTCCATTTCTCTTTGGCCTTACACACTGCAGTATCAGAACATTCATTGACAAAATGTGTAGAAAAAAAAACACCACAAGATAGACATCTGGTTTTCACTACAAAAAACAACAACCTATAAGTGTTATCTTTTCATTCTGTACAAAACAGCAAGAGCCCTTTTAACGCATACGTTAAATAAAATGAATCGCTGAGAAATTCCTATGGCATTGTATAGCATATATTGTATAGTTAACAGCAAATACTGTATTTTATCACAACAGGAGTGAATGAGTTGAGGTCTGACATAAAATATCCTTTAGTATCTCCTTAGAAACTAATAATCTCAACTTAAAGTAATTAGAAAAAGTTACCTTCAAAACAAAGCATGCAGATGGCTAACACTAAAACCACACTGTAATACAACCTGAGCCTGCATTAGGAAGTAGTTCCAGTAAGGAATGTGAGCATTATTAATAGAAGGTTTCAGCAGTCCATCTAGTGAACTAAAACAAATTTAATATTTACTGACAGAAGGCTATACAAGTGCATCTAAAAAACTACAATAAAGAAATATACAAAAATAAAAACAGATATATTTTTTTAAAATAAAAAAACAACAACTTTTGTTAAAATTTTAAATGTAGTTGATCATATTAAAAATGAAAATATAACTAATGAAATTTTGAAAAAAAAAAAAAAAATTAAATCACATACCAATACCGATTTGCATCCGACATGAAAAAGTGAAAAGCAATTATCCCAAATAAATATGAATGGTTGTTCCAAGCAGTTTTTTCCAGGAAAAAAATATACCAATAGCAAACTAAATAGATGCTGCAACTGTATCGAAATTTGAACCCAATCAGAATACCTACAGCACCTAAAAAAAATTAAGCAAAAGATTATTAAATTACTGCAAAATGTGATTGGAACAGAAATTATTCTAGAATGGAATAGAAGATAAGTGAATAAATCTTGTAATAGTTTGAAGAGATTCTTTTCAGCAGCATTAGCTCAGTTATATATATTTTTAAGTGTATTTTATAACAATTCTAAGTAGCAGGAATTGATACACTTTTAAAGTGGACTGCAGTTTCTGACCTGGTTTAGAGTGATCAGCAAGAGAACCAAATTTTCTATTAGGAGCATACTTAGAGTCGTAGAGTGAAATGGGAGAAGGAATGAGGATAGAAGAATTATGTCAAGGACTGCATGTAGTTCAATCATTTTAAAATTTCCAGAAAGCTTTCATCTGTGTATTTTTAAATTGGAAACAGCAGCATTGAGCAACAGCAAACAGAAGCAATCCAAATAAAGTTAAATGAAAGCCAGAAACAAATCTATCCTTAAAATTAAGCCGATTTTAAATTTAAAAAATTATAAAGGTGCAATGTGGACCAACAATTTATTAGAACAATTTATTATTAATGAGTGTCAGATACCTAATGATTCTACTTTTATCTTTACAAGGAGGATCAATCCAGAACCTGGCTTCAAGAACCAACATCTGAAACCCTCATCTACATCCACAATTTTTGACATAAAAATAATGGCTAAAATTTCTATGGAATTAGAAGACAAGAGAAATTATTTTACACTTTTTGAAACAAGGCTGATACTGAAGTCAAGTAACAGTTATGTTTAATACACCTACCTACTAACATGGCCATGTAAACCAAGCACATCCATTCCAAAGGCAGTGGTTGTAAAAATGAGAACAAGGGAAACCTGCAGGTATCTACATTGCCCCAAATACCATCAGCTAAACTCATTCCACGTTCCATCAGGGTATCAATCACCATGAGAAATCCTACCAGAAAACAGAAGAGCTCATATTACTGTTGTTGCTAAATTAAATTTAAAAAAATCAAATCTTGATATGTGTCATAAAACAAATCCTAATCACAGCAGTAAGTTTCAGTTCAAGAGTTATTTTCATTACTGAAGTCAGTAAAGGTACATGGGTCCAAACAAAACAGAAAAAAAAAAGGATGGGGCAGTTAAAAAAAAAAGGACATTAAAGAGGGTGTCAGAAAATGTACAGAAAGAGTGATTGTTAAGGGACATGAGTAACTAGAGAAACAAAAAAAAATAAACAAGGAAGGGAAGGTCAAAGCTATTTAGAAACTGGCGAGCTTCTTCACTTGCCAGTCTTAAAGAACACATTCCAAACTATAGTGTCTGTGGACTAACTGTGCTTGTCTGCCATTACCATCCTTATAGAAAATTTAATACACATGACTATTTGATGGGTTATTGGCACCATTTTTTATTGTAGTAATTCAAGTAACCAGGAACATTTTGTTTCAGACATTCAAAAAGATTGAGAAACTCTAGCTGGCTCAAAACTACTAAATTAACTATTATTTAGTTTTAACAAATGTGTTACATACAAGTATTTTTTATTCAAGTTTGCTCAATTAAAAAAAAACATGTACCCTTCTATGAATGCTTTTCTTCATTACAAGTTTTAATTTGTTCAGATTTTTTTCTAATTCAACTGTTTAAAAAGAAGTAATACCAAATATGATTCGTACAATCCCTAGACAGGCTGGGTCTGATGGCTGGCAGAGAAGTCCTACAAGTTGTTCCCAAAGTTGAAAGCCATACACTATAATGGACCTGCTGTCATGTTTGATGTCACGAGATTCACTTTTATGGCATCCTGAGTTGGCAGCTTTATCTCTCTCTTGATTTTTTATGTGAGTTTCATGAGAACCAGAGTTTTCAATTCTCCTTCTTAGCATTTCCTAATAAATAAATAAATATATTAATTTATATACATATATATGGTACCAGTAAAGTACAAAATGCAGGCATTCTATAGAACACTTCATGTTTTCAGGCAAAATGATTCATTTGCTTGCATTACAGTGAGACTTATTGTAACCATTTTGTACTTTGCCTATGGAATATGGAATAACTAGGCATTCCAATCAGATGTCTTAATTTATATAATGAAAGAGTAAAAAAAAATCTGTTGATAAAGAAAAGTAAAGAAACAAAAAGTGTCGTCTACAACATGTTCTGTTTTTACACATTTTTTATTGCATTTCCAAATCTTCCTCAGTCTTTGATTTTTGTAAATTATCTTATGTTTAGAAAAAAACAAACAATGGGAGACCCACTAAGGCTTACAAGGCAGCTTTATAGATTTTAACCAAAGAAATAAAAACAAAATTTCTTGACTTTTAAGAAATGTTTGACCAATGCAACTATTTTAGTGTATAGGTAGATCTTCGTAATTATCTATTTACATATGCTTGACTAACTAGACCAATGAGTTATTTTCTTATCTGACCACTGAACATACAACAAACACTATTGCATAACAGGCAAAGGAAAAAAATGCAGTTTGTCTTGTCATCATCTACACTACAGTACAATAGGCCTACATGTGTACATCTGACCAGGCTGTTAGAATCAGTTGGACACAGACTATTTACTCTTTGGACAGAGATGGTGTGGATTAAACTTTTTTTCTCTAGAGTTGGTTATCCTAATGCTCTTATCTACATAAGCCTAACTTTAGATTTAGACCTAGATCTCAACAATAGGTCTAATAAAGACTATTATCTATTTTACGCTTTGGTTTCATCTAAGGTTTAAGCTATAAAAGGGTGTACTTGATGTTCCTGAAGTTAATAAATTTATCACTAAATATTGACATAACCCGCTTATTCAATTCCTACTATGAACTAAAAGAAATTAAACACCACCATGTGACTCAAAAAAATTCTGAACAACGCCATTCATAATATTGCACAGAAGCTTTTGGCAAAAAATGTTTAAAAACATTTATAGTGCTGCTACGTTCAACTTCAACATAACTTCTACCACCATCTTATTTTAGCAATCCCTCTTCAAATGTGACTAAATATTTCTTAAATGCAACATTTTATTTTAGAATGAAGGCCGTTGATAGCATGTGCATGATAAGAAAACAGGGAAGTGCATTTCAACCTCTACAACATGTTTTACACATTTTAATTGAGCTTTTAAGTTTGTAACTAAAAAAAAATTAATTAAACTACAATTTTAACTAGAACTTTAAAAAAAAATTAAACTTAGGACTTAATTATTATTTTTTTTATTTAAACTAAAAATTTCTAGCTTTTTAGTTAACTTTTCCCCATTGTTTTTATTTTTATCTGGATGGAATTTAAGTCAATCAGATCAACCTGACCACAGGAATTTAAATGAGAATAATAACATTATTTTAAACATTATTTCTTTTTTATAGCATACCTTATTGAGTGGATTATAATGTTCAATTTTGAGATGAGTAAAGTTATTGTACAAGCTCTTTTTTTTATGAGTAAATCTGTATAAATTAATTAAATTGTGTTTTCCTAAAAATCACAACAAAACCTTGGATCAGCTTATAAATTAAGATCTAGTCAAGTGGTACCTTCTTAGAATTCATATTTGCCTTGAACAAAGACTACACAATACAAACCATCTATATAAGTGTCAACAATTTACCTAACACAATAAAGTTGTACATAGCATACACACTTAGACAATCATAACAAATTCTACACTTTAAGGAACAGGGCTAAATTATTTACGTTAATGGCAAATAGAAATATTATCCAGATAAACTTATTTTATTAATAAAATACTTTAAATCAACATTTCACACTTTGCCTGTGTTACAAATAAATGATATTATTGCTTGACATTGCTAACATGAGCACTAATTATACATAAATAGAATTTAAAATAAAAACAAGAAAGCTCTAGAGAGAACCTGGGCCTCAAGGGATGATGGTTAGTAGAGCAAACAAAGGTAGTAATCACCTAGTTCTCTATGAGGAGACATGTTTGTTAAACTCAAGTGTATAACTGTGAAATTCTATAATAAATGTTTCTGGATATAGATTTTAAGATACAGTAATGTGAAGAGGAAGTTCAATATTATATCATCTACTAATCTGTGATGTGATAGTCAAGCAAATTATGCTTTGAATGCAACAAGAATATTCTGATATGTTATTGAATATTTTACTCTGTGCTAAATGTTCATCTTCTAAGTTGGAACTTTGTTTGCTGTGTTAATGAATAAGCAATAAGTAATAAGCAATGTCAACATAATTAATGAGTCAACAGCCTGAGGCAGTTCTAGTCATTCTATAGAATGCCAAGAGAAAGTTGGAAATGGAGAAATCATTTCCTACTTTGCCTGAAATCTTCTGGCGCTTTATAGAATGCTCAGATGAATTTCACACTTTGCTGGTAACATTTTTATAGATATTTAAACTGGTCATGTTAAAATGCAAAATTCTTGCATAACAATATGCCATTTCAATTAATATATCTTTTATATTATTCGAAGTTTTTTCCTGAAACTAATTGTTTTAGCTGCTTCTAAGGGGAAACATTTGAGACATAAAAGTTGTCTGTCAAAATTGAGAAAAGACTAAATGTGACTCAACAAAAATGGCTGAGACGAATTTGGCAGTCAGAATGGATCTCAAACAAGGAAATCCTATGCCAAACTGGGAGTCGAACACTTGGTGAGGTTGTGACTGAGAATCGCATGACGTTTGTGGGACATGTTCTCCGAGATTCATTGTTATAAAGTGATTCTATCTGTGGTTTTGCTTTCTGATTGAAAATAAATTTTTAGTTCATTAAAAAGATCAAAAGGACTTTTTAGACTTTTGCCTCTTGACAACTATCTCACTTAGTGTGAAATAGCAAAACACTAACACTACTGTTCAACTTTCCCTTTCACAAAAGTGACTTAACTAACAATGTTTTTATTGCATCATGTGAATCTTTTGGCTGCATCTTCATTGCTAATATTTGTCAATTAGCAGGTCTCTAATGCAGTCAAATTTTACTTTGGTCCTTGCCTTCAGCCTCTGAGCACTGAATAGACTTGAATCAGTGCAAAATCCTATGCCAACTCCAATGGTCTTAGATGACCTCTAGGAAATGACTCACTGGTTGAAAACCAGGGATATAGATTTAATAGATCTACATAGATCCTACATATTCCAATAACTAGTCTCTAGAAGCTAATATACTTAAGGCTAGGTGTAGTTGTAATACACTCTCACTACAGTGTCTATAGCTACAGCTCTATAATATAGATCAACAGACCTTATATTTTAGGTCATAATTATTATTGCCATATAGGTTCTAGAGCAGTGTTCCCAAACTTTTTTGTCTCATAGACCCCTTACCATGTTTTCCAGTTTCGGTAGACCCCCAGATACTTAGCTAATTATGCAATTTTCAAAATTCATCAACATCAAATGTCTATTTTTTTTTTCTAAGTTGTGTGCATTTATTAAGAAATAATTCAAACTGAAGCTAAATAAAATGTAATAGTTATTACATGAATTTACAGAGCAAAAAATATATGCCTATAAGTGCTTTGATAAAATTTCAAATTTGGGCTTCAACTCATTTAGGTTTCTTATTAAAACTTCCCAGTTAGTGATGTTCATTTTTTTTAGAATTATCATTAGAAGATTGGCAACCTTCTTGAAACCTTTTTTTTTCCCCACTAGATATGAAGATAGCAGAATAACAATAAAACTCTTTGAGATAATATTCTGATAAGTATCAGGTATTATCTAAAAGAACAGATTTCCATTTTTTAAATTGTACTTTAAGCTCTTCATTAGCACTTATTCCAAACAGTTCTTGTAATGTTACATCCCTTTTTCCTACATTATCATTATATGGATTGATTATCCATTCAAGTTTGACCCTATTTAGAATCTCCTGAAACCTTAGCTGAAAATTAGAATAGAAGACGAAAAAAAAACTTAAAAAGACTGTCAGCTGACAATGGCTTTGACTAAACATGGGTTTGCGTAGTCCTGAGAAACACTTCACTTATCCTTCATCTTCGGAATTGAAGACATTGCCATTATTATTATTGTCTCAAATGATCTCCAAGCTTAGATGATTTTATAGTGTCATTACTTTGTTGCATAATAGACACACAGGCAATGAAGATAGGAATGAAGTCAAATTTTAAATAATCAACACTGTGCTATCTACAGTTCTTTTTGGATTCGGCAATCTTTCACAAAGACAGAATTAAGATATATTTAAATACAATGTCAACATTTACAAATTATAAAATTCATTTGAATATCAGGATTAATTCAAAGGATTTATTAAGGTACAAATCATGAGTTTACGACTTAATTCCATTAATAGGAAAGACTGGACCTGGTTATATAAGATCCACTATCGTAGACCCCCATTTACATCTCATAGACCCCCATTTCATTTTTATCTCTCGTAGACTCCTTGGAAGTTGTGTTGGGAATCATGTTCTAAAGGTTAGATATACTGATATATATATAGCCTAATAATCTAGGTCAAAGTTTCTACTGTATATAGACATAGACCTTTATAAGCCAGTATTTTCCAAACTTTTCCCATGATGGAACACTATATGCACATTCTGTATTTAGCAGAACATTTTGCTTATTTTTTTAGAAAGATTAATTCACATGGTGGCCTACTAGTTAATTATTATATAGACTTTTTTTTTAGATATAGGCCTATAGAATTTATTTGTGGATCTATAAAAATAAGATACATACTTTAGTTAATCTAGACTGAATTATATTTTTTAGACAGACTAGATGATTATGTTACATTAATAGATTCATTCTAGATCTAAATTGACATAGAAGAGAGCCTCTGGTTGCATGTGGCTTCAGAACAAGACAGCTGGAGGTCACTCACAAAAGCTGCAGGCTACACATTTGAGACCAAAAGAAAATCTGCTGTTGGGGACAGACGCAGACAGCGAAAAGAAAATCTTAATATTGACCACTGGTGGACAATGGTTTTATGCTTGCCCTGGATGTGGCAGAATATGTAGGTCACAGCTAGAATTTAGATTCAGTGGTCTAGATAATTCTAGCATACTTCTAGATCAGAATTAATAGAATCTATTTTTTTACAAAATCTACACTACAATCTACAGAGCATAACTAGATTACATTTAACACAGATTATCTATCATTATAGGAAGCAATCATCTTTTTTTTTAAAGTAATTTTCTATATATATATGTCTGTATTTTATAAGATAAGATAATAAGTCTATACAAATACAAGTAACTAGAGACAGTTACGCGCTCTTGACAAGATGGCTGCTCCCTGTTTACAGTTATCATAGATGAGTTAAATTTTCGTTTTGTCGTATTAAAACCAAACAAAATTCCTTAAAAAAGCTATTCAACTAATAAACTAATATCTTTATATTATAGATTTAACTTAATTCAGCATTATTTCCACTAATTAATTCAAACTCTTAGTTTAGGACTATTTTGTCTCACTAATCCTTATAATTATATCTAATATTATTTAGTATATATTTATTATTATATCCTTAAATTTTAGATCTAGTCAGTCTTAGACTTAGACTTTAATTAAGGCTTTAGATCTACTAATCATCTACTAATAATAACTAATAGTAATATTCTATATAGTTAGTTAAACACATAAATATATTGATCTAGAATTAGATCTGGATCTAGTCTAGGTCTATATTTTGAATAAACCATTTGATTGTCATTGTAAATTAGCTTTCACTTTAGACTTAACTTAGGCGGTCTTAGGCATTTTTAACCTTTAACTAGATTTAGACTAGACCTTTAAAAACTAAAATCAACAACAGTCATCATGAAATTGCTTTGGCTATTTATCCTAATAATTACTAAATACACACTAGCTGAACACAGAACTAGATCTACCTCAGTCAACACTAAACTTAAAAAGGAAAAAACAGTCATAATCAATCATCACACTTTAGATCAATGCAACTTCAAAAATAACCTAACATACACATCCATAACATTAAAGAAGATTACCCATCACAAATGGAAGTTCTCAATCAGACACAGTAGAAATAAATACCTATCACTATTAATATTAATAGCAGGAGATAAAGAGTCAAATCCAGGGCCTAGATCTAAAGATAGATGCAACATCTGCAAAAAAGTATGCACCATGAAACAGAAAGCCATTCAATGTGACACCTGCGATGAATGGTACCATGCTTCATGTCTCCATATGAATACACCTGTGTATTATGCCTTAGGCAACAAAGATGCATCATGGCACTGTGTACCGTGTGGGTTACCTCAGTTTACATCAGGACTGTTTGATTCCTTTGATGCGGACACTTCTAACCCATACAACATCCTAAACACCATCCCAAAACAAACTCACCAACCACTAGCCAGATCCACTCCTGTTAAACCTAAATCTACTAAAATTAATACAACAGCCTCACTAAACAAGCCTACTAAAGAAGTAATACCAAAGTACCTTAAAACCTTAGTAATAAATTTTCAAAGCATTAGGAACAAAACAGCAGACTTAGAAATTTTATTAGAATGTGAGAAACCAGACATAATTGCAGGAACAGAAACTTGGCTACATCCTGAAATTAATAATGCAGAAATTTTCAATAGTAATTATGAAATTTTTAGAAAAGATAGGGCTGATAATCATGGAGGAGTTCTTTTAGCAATAAAAAACACTCTTATAGCAGAAGAAATTACCTTACCTAACTCAAAAAATATAGAATCTACATTTTGTAAAATTAATACCACCTCAACATCCCTAATAATAGGCAGCATTTACAGACCACCAAATTCTAGTTTAGAATACATGCAGGAACTATGTAATCAGATTACTACACTTAAAGAGACAAATAAAAATGCAGTTTTTTGGATTATGGGTGATTTCAACCTACCTGATATAAATTGGAAAACACTAACCATAGATAAACACCAAAACCTTAAGGACATAAATGAGCTTTTCATAGAAACTTTACACAACCTAAGTTTAGATCAAATCATCAAAAAGCCAACTAGATTAAACAACACATTAGATATCTTCTTAACCAACAGACCTGGATTAGTAGTTGATAATGATATTATCCCTGGTCTATCAGACCATGAGATCATAAAAATACACAGTCAGATAAAAGCAGTAGCCAATACAAAACCCAAAAGAAAAATCTTACTCTGGAATAAATGTAACCTAACACAACTACACCAAGCTGCATTAAACTTTCAACAAACATTCTTATTAGAAAAAGACATTAACCAACCAGTCGATGACCTCTGGAATTTCATTAAAAACCGTCTTAAAAGCATTATACAACATCATATACCAACTAAATACACATCAAACAAAATAAATAAATGCTGGTTTAATAATAGACTAAAGAAGCTTTGTAAACAGAAGGAAAACATATATAGAAAATTTAAAGAAACCAAGGCAGAAAGAGTTTACAAAAAGTATATAAAAATTAAACACTTAACCCAAAAAGTAAGCAGACAGCTGCAGAGTGAATACATAAACAATGTAATATCTAAAGATAACAACAAAAACCTATGGTCATACATTAAGTCTAAGAAAATGGAAACAACAGGCATAGCGCCATTAAAAGATGAACATAACATAATACATAATGATAATGAAACTAAAGCAAACATCCTAAACAAATACTTTGCATCAGCATTCTCAGCCCCTTGAGACGAAGACATATTTCTTAATTTGAACCAAGTAGACAACATAGAAGATTTAGTAGTACAAGAAAATGGAATTCAAAAACTATTATCCAACAACAAACCAAATAAAGCGTCTGGACCTGATTGTATTCCAGCTAGATTACTCAAAGAACTAAGCAATGAGCTAGCCCCAGTGTTCAAAATACTCTTTCAAGCATCGCTTAACCAGGGCAGAGTACCAAAGGACTGGAAAGAAGCTAATGTCACCCCCCTATTTAAAAAAGGAGAAAAATCTGACCCAGGAAACTACAGACCAGTATCACTTACCAGCATCACATGTAAAATCCTAGAACACATAATATGTAGCAACATCATAAACCACTTAGACAAACATAATGTCCTCACCCCATACCAACATGGCTTTAGGAAATATAGATCATGTGAAACACAACTAATAGGACTAATTGATGATTTTTCTAAAGGTTTAGATAAAGTGAACAAATAGATGCTATCTTACTAGATTTTTCTAAGGCTTTTGACAAAGTTCACCACCATAGTTTGCTTAAAAAATTAAAATATTTCGGCATTAATGGTCCACTGCATCAGTGGATTAAAGATTTTCTGATAGGGAGAGAACAAACTGTAATAATAAATGGCTCTAAATCAACACCAATAACAGTAAACTCAGGTGTACCTCAAGGAACAGTCTTTGGTCCACAACTATTTTTAATTTACATAAATGATTTACCAAATTGCATTAGTTCAGGAACAAAAGTCAGATTATTTGCAGATGATTGCATATTATATAGAACAATAAAAACAACACAAGACACAGATATTTTACAAAGAGAATTAGATGAATTACAGAAATGGGAATCAAATTGGAGCATGTCTTTCCACCCAGAAAAATGTCAGATGTTAAGAGTAACAAAAAAACTAAAACAAATTAATTCCACTTATCTTATTCATGGCAAACCAGTAACACAGACTAAAAACGCAAAATACCTAGGTGTTATAATAAATGAAAAACTGTCATGGAATCCACATATTGATGAAACTATAAAAAAATCCAACAAAGCATTAGGGTTTATTAAAAGAAATTTCTATAAATCAAATAAGAACTTAAAACTAAAATGTTATTTAACCTTGGTTAGGCCAATAATAGAATATGCATCCACCGTTTGGGACCCTTCAACTCAAGAAAACATTAAGAAACTGGAACAAACACAAAATAGAGCAGTGAGATTCATAACAAGTGAATATTCACATTTGACTAGAGTAACACCATTAGTAAAATCACTAAATTTAGAAAGCCTTCAGGACAGAAGACTCAAAAGTAAAGTAGCAATTATACATAAAACACTGAACCATAATCTTCAAATACAAAAACAAAATTTAATAAAATACTCTGAAAGACACAAAGATTAAGGAACATTCCTCGTCCCATATGCAAGGACAAATTTGTACAAATACTCCTTCTTCCCTAGTGCTATTAGAGCATGGAATGGATTGCCTGAGCTAGCCAGAAAAACCATTGACTTGGCAGAATTTAAGTCATTGGTTAATATGCATGACTAAATGCATGACGCGTAGGACGTAATCTTCTTTTTTGAAGTAACGTCTATATTATATAAGATAAGATAGTAGAATATGTACTATGTCTATGTATAAGGATCTATAGATATTTAGTCAATTTAGATATATTACTAAGTTCTAGTACTAGACTACTATAACTATAATAGGGTATACTATTACTATATTAGATAATTATAATTAGACTAATTAGTCTATAGATCTAGTATACTAGTCTGACTATAGTAAAGTATAGATCTAGATTAATTATTATATAATTAGACTATAGACTACTTACCGCTAAGCACCAACGGCCAAAGGTCTAAATAAGTTAATCTTTATTATTATTAATAACTGTACACTAGATATAAATCTATAATTAGTATAATAATCAATTTAATAGAGCTCTCTAACTCTTACGTTGCCTATGGATGGAATGGCAAGGTAAGTAAGTAAGGTGAGCTAGACAAGATGAAAATTCGTTAGTTTAGTTTAGATCACTCATCATCACTGCATTCTCTATCTTCGAGATTTGATAGAAATAAGAATCTAATCTGGATCTGCTGTTTCTAATTTTAAACCGTACAGTGGAGTAGCGAAGGTAATTAAGATAAAGGATCTAGATCTACATATTGATTTTAGTTTCTCATCGCACCCACAAAGAAAACGCGAGCCATCGTCTCTAGGGCTTCAAGTGGAAGCTAGCAGACAATGCGTGTGGACTAATAAAAGGGAGGGGGTTCTGCAGTTTCACTTCATCAACAGTCAAGACGAGGCGGAAGAAGAGCATAAAACCCGTAGCTATAGTACCGGTCAAGGCGTACTGTGTTGCTAAGCAGAAAATAGGTGATAACGGTACGCTGTATGGCAATGTAAGGATTACGCGGTACGTGCCATCACTTAGATCACTGCTTCTTTTTTATCCGAAGTCTCATCGTTCAATTTAAATCTAGAGATAGACCTAGTATATAATGTTAATCTTAGCCTATATATATATATATATATATATATATATATATATATATAATCTTACATTAAACTTTAAAAACCTAATTAAAATGCATATAGAATATTGTAGGCCTCCTTCAGTCGTAGAACGACTATGGTTCATCTGGCACACTTCCTCATGTGTCTGAGGAGCCCTATTTTGGAGACACTCCCGTCCACAAATATCGCAGGTTAAGGTGGCTTTTGCTTCGGTGGTAGAGGAGCTGGCCATTTTTCGTATTGTACGTTTTTCTTCCTTAGCTGAGAACCATGTTCTTTCACTGTCCATAGCTTTCTTAAATTGGTCATTGTCTGTTTCCATCTGGTGCAGTCTAGAGCTATGTGTTTCCAATGGTCAGTATTGATGTTCATTGATTTGAGGTCCCGTTTTATTACGTCTATGTAACGGAGGTGGGGGTGACCAGTTTTTCTTAAACCAGTCGCAAGTTGTCCGTAGAGGATGACTTTCGGGATGCGATTGTCCTCCATCCGGCGAACATGTCCAAGCCATCGCAAGCGGCGTTGTCTGAGGGCTGTAAAGACGCTGGGAATACCTGTTCGCGCAAGGATCTTAGTATTGCACACTTTTTCTTTCCATGTGACATTCAAGATCCTACGGAGACATCGTAAATGGAATGAGTTTAGTTTTCTCTCTTGCTTTGTGAAGGTGGTCCATGATTTACTGCCATACAGTAGGGTACTCATAACGCATGCCTTGTAGACTTCCATTTTGGTCACTGTAGTGAGCTTCTGGTTGGGGTTAGGCCTGAGTTTAGCGAAGGTCGAGGCAGCCTTCCCTAGGCGTTTTTTTAAAATCTCCTCTTCTAGAGACAGGTCATCTTGAATTGTGGATCCCAGATAGCAGAATTCATTTACGGCGTCCAGCTTGTCTATGAGGTTGGAGGGTGGTGCTGTAGCAGGTGGTCCCATAACGTTTGTTCTTCGTGCTAATAGTTAAGCCATATTCTTTACAGGCCTGAGAGAAGCGGGACATTAGTGACTGAAGTTCCTCTTGTGTGTGTGCCACTACTGCTGCGTCATCCGCGAATAACATATCTCTTACGAGGGTGGTTCTGATTTTAGTTTTGGCCCTCAGTCTGGCAACATTTAGGAGTTTGCCATATATATATAGAATATACAGCTTAGCATATATTGATACAAGTCAATGGGTAGCAGTGGTGTAGCTTGGGGAGGGGGATTAAATCCCCATGGGCCCCCCACTTAAAGGGGGCCCACAAATGAGTGTTCGAAATTTTTTATTACATTAAATATTACGCAAAATGCAGGGGCCCCCAAAAGTGGTCAAGCCCCCGGGCCCTCAAATGATGGCAACTTCGTTTAGTTACTCCAATGCTGATTAGCATGACTAGATTAGTAGATGGACAAGCGTAAAACGTAAATTAATGATCTTCTCTTTTGAAGTAACAGCTGTAATTTATAAGATGAGATAATTAAGAAAGTAAGTTTTACTTCCGCTTATACGATCTGCAAGAAATGTCAACATAAAGGGTCATAAAATATGAGACAAGCTACCCATGATCCTTCCGTCACAGATGCTTCAATCGTCACAAATGCTTCAATCGAGACCATTTCTTATAGATGGCCTCAACACTGACCTTCAACGTCACACAATGTGGGATTTTAGACCAATAGCTCGTTACCACGTCGTACAGACCTGCGATGTGGCAACGAGCTATTGGTCTAAACTGCTCACAGGTTGTACATGTGACGTTGCAGGTCAGTGTTCCGCCTTTCTATAACGACTGGTCTCGCTATAATAATTTCAACAACAACAACAACAACAACAAAAAAGACGATTCAAATTGTAGATGATTATGTCAAACGTTTACCATACATTGTTTTTATTTTCACTCTTTGTTCTGGTGATTTAGTTATATTAAGGTTAACACTATCATGCATGCACATCGCCGTCATCTATGCGTTCCAGATACGCTCATGTCAAACCATGCCACTGCGCAGCCCAAAATGTCTTTTAATGTTATCCCGTGTTCCTCTCTTCTATCTCACCCAGCAGCATGTAGGCCGCCCAGTGTGCTGTGATGGTCTTCTGTTTCTTGTGCCCTGTCGATACTTCATCAAAACAGTTACTTTGGCTACATAAAACATTCAACCCTATAACTTACAAACGCAAAAAAAACAGACCCTATAGCCCCTCTTTAGAAAGACACAAAATAAAAGCACTTTGTATAGGCCCAATGATAGGCTCGTATACGTGCTTTTTCTTTTCTCGTGTCATTTAGAGCCCAGGCAGTGGACACGAATCATCCAAGAAAACCAATATATGACTTAGTAGTGTGAGTCTAATTAACACGTAGGTGCTACGACTAGGTTGACATATGGGTTGTAGCAGGACGTATTATAGGCCCCTATAATAATTAAGAATTGTTTTTCTAGGCGTAATTTTTAATACATAAGCCGTATCATTTATAAAACCAAGATTTGCATTGATACGTTCACTGTACAATATTTTCTAAAATTTCATCACTTCATTTATTGTAGGCCTTTTAACTTTGTGCTTCTATAAGGCTTTGTAGAGAGGAACATGACAAGGAAAACAAGAAAAAATAGAAAAATACTTTTTTAAAAATCTTATGTGAAGTGTAGGCCTAATTGTATCAATTAGTTTGAATCAGTCTAGCAATTAAATTTGTAATAGATCTAGACTACAAATAATAAATCATCTTATCTTATAAATATGTGAGATTTCTTGGTTTTGCGCAATTTCATGCTTTTAGTTTTCTCAATGCTCTACAATCCTATCACTTGTTTGGATCAGATGGGGAAAAAAAGAGGGCAGAAAGAAGCGGGTATCTGTGTGAGTATCAACGTGATCCTTTTGAAATGCATTTTGTAAGAAGACAGAACTCAGAGCTCAAGCCTCAGAGAGCCAATAGAGGCCCTACTAACCACTGTGCTTATGAAAATAAAAGGTTTCATAGCTATTTATTGAAAGTTTGACGCTTGGGTTAGAAGCAAGGCCAAGCACGCCGGGGAAACTCCCCCGATTTTCCCTGCACCACATCAACCGTGCACTTGTTCGCCAATAAACGACCTCTAGAGTAACGGTGAAGGGTAGTGACATGTTTGTTGCTGCTTCTTCAACCCCCTTCAAAAAGGCTGAAATAATAAATGGTAAAAAGATAATAAAAAAGTGAAAAAAATAAATAACACATATTTTTTTTTGGTCTATGAATATTTATATTTGAAAAAAACAAGAGAAGAACCAACATATGAAATAGCTTTAAAAAAAAAAAAAAAGAAGCTTTTATTGGGGGAAATAGCATTATTTTCAACCAATCACATAATTAATTTTTAATATATCTAGACTAACAATAATAAATATGCAAAATTGGAAATATTTATATTAATTGCTTTTGTTTGGCACAACGTTCATGCTTATAGCATACTTTTACCCCCCCCCCCCCCCAACTTTGCCGGCCGAAATGGCGGTCATAAAGCAATGTCGCTACACAATAAAATATGAATCTTCAGCCCAAATGTGAAAGCAGTTCTTTTGTTGCACGTATGTCGCAAAGAATTGGAGAGTAACAACAAACAATACAGACAAGCTTCAGGCATCCACCAATAAATGCTTGTGACATATTATTGGTAGCCTACCTGATCGCCAAACAAAATCTCAACTATAGGCCTAGCTTATGGGAAGCAAATCCTAAAACACCAACAGAGCAAGAAATCAAACGACGCTTTAAATGGGGGCTGGACACATACTGCTAAGAACAACAGAAGGCATTGCAAGACGAGGCTGGGAGATCAAACATGGAGGAGATCGGTTTATCAAGATGGCAGGATGGTCATGAACAGAGGGAGATTGCCCAGAACAGAATCCGATGGCAAAGAAGACCTACTACTGCAGCTATGGGCATACACTTTTTTTTTCGTGGAAGGTTTTGGGAGGGAGACACATTTGTGTTTGCATACATATCCGGCGCCTAGCATTATTTCAAATTCACTTTCAATATTCGCTATTCATCTTTTAAAAAAGGCAAGTCACATATAGAATCTGTTAAATTACTTACTACACTTTATAAACGGAGCCTCACATATTGCTTCGCTCATGTGATAACTATAATTTTGCTTTAATTTTTAAAGAATGAATTTAACCTCCTCCTCTTGGAAATTTTTGACAGTAGTCTAATTTTGAAAGGGGAGAGTTAACCTTAGTCATGGTTGCAGCATTATGCTCCACATGTACTGTTTATATAAAGGGCACTCAATGCTCGATACACTTTTTTTTCAGTTTCTCTTTGTAAGCGATTGGGAGGGGTGTGTGTGTGTTAATGTTACCAGTAAATTTTTTGTTCTAAATATGAGGCTGTTAATGTATTTAAGCTAATTTGAAAGATTCTCCTAGGCTGTTCTGGAAGGGGTTTCTCATGTGTTAAAATTGTGTGTGTGTACTAATGTGAATTTTGTCTTCAATTTTTTTGGTTGTGTTTATTCTATTAATCTCTACATTTTGTTTACAAATAAAAGTGAAGAAGAAATCTCTTTTTTTGTTCTAAGCCATTCTTACTTTTAAAAAGATAATACTGTCTGACCTATATATCATAAACTCCAATCTGACGTTTAGTTGAGTGGGTTGCTAGATCTGTGTCGTACAGTGTCAACTGGTTTATTCCGTGTCCACGTAGTTTTGGGATTCAGGGGCCATCATCCTGGAGGCGCTCTAGCTACATTGCATTATTGGTTTACTTCAGAAAATAACACAATTAGTACGAGTTAATAATACAGCATGCCCTGAAGCAAACATATTTGAAGATGATGTATAGAAAATCAATTCTTTGATTGTTCCCAAAAGATTGTTGTCTCAATATTCCTCTTGAAATATAACTTTTTTTCCCAGCTGAAATTTTGTTTAGACATTCATAGCAAACCGAGCTTTCTACCATGATTAATATCGAGTAAAACAAAACAGAGGTTACTCTGCTCTACTGCATTAAAAGAAGGTGGGGGTGGAGTATATTATTATGAGTTATTGCAGAAGAAAGCTACATTTGTAAGCATAGAAGATTGGGTTGTGGGTGGAGTGAAGAAACTAATGGCAATCATTTATACTGACTGTTTCAATCATTCTTTTTATCTAAACAATTGTGAGGTTTGATAAAAAAGCAAAGTTCAGGAGCAAAGTAACTAGTCTTATTATGTTAAAGATCAATACTTGCAAAATGGAGAAAGGTGTATTTAACCCAAGAAGATTGCAAGTAGGTGCAGATACCCCTTTTAGATCTTGTAATCTATGGGGTCAGATGATGTATAGCCAATCTCTTTCAGTGCCCAACAGTTATAATAAATAATGAGGGTGTAATGTGGCCATCACAAAGATCAACAGCCTTTACTTTCCTGACATGTCAGGTACCCATTAGAGTTGGGTGGACTCGGAAGTTCTAAATCTCAGTTTTCACCAGGATTTGAACTCAAAATCCCAAGGTTTGGAGGCCAAGCATTTTACTACCACCATGTACCACTCAGAAGATTGAGGACACATTGATAGTATTAAGGTTTTGTGGTATATCCAAAGCAGTAACATTTTAAAAAATTATATCTTTTCTTCATCTTCTCCACTTAAAAAACAAAACAGAAAGATGTGCATTTATATTTGTTTACACGTATATACATGTATATTTAACAATGCATAATGTTACTTGTTCAAAAACAACAACAACCAAAGTTGCTGTACTAATATCATGAGCTTGTTTTTATTTGAAAGACAAAACATTGCTGCAGCAGTATTCTGAGTCTCAGTTTAGTTATAAATTCATCACTATTGAGACATAGCAGGTTTTCATTGCATCACTTAAACAGGATTACAAGGTGTCATGAATCAATAAGTTTTAAAAGAAAAAAAAAACAGATGAAAGATGGAAAGTTAAAAAAAACAAAACTTTATACACACAACTTTAAAATAGGACAATTATAATTCATTTAGTCAACATAAAAAAATATAAATAAAAAGAACGAGCTAATTTCAGAGACATGCTACCTTCTTTGCCCCCCTCATGAATAAAATACCTATTGTTTAGTCTCTACAACAGAACAGTTTAAGTGAAACACCCTTCCACAAAGCATTCCGTTTCAATACACACATTGTCAAATCTTTGGCTAATCAGTTCTAAAGATGAATACAAAAACTTTCCAATGGAAATGATATTGCCATCCAAACAAACAATGATTTACAAAGATAAAAGTACAACCCCATGTTTAAAAAAAAATACCTATTAGCTTTATACAGTATAATGAGAAATTTTAACCATAATAGAAAAAAATGAGAATAGGAAATGAAAACAACATAATTTCTATTAGACATCTGAAAAAATTTTGAAAGACTTAACCATAGTAGGCAGTTTCAGGCCACAATTGAACATGAAAAGTGCTAAACTATTTAAAGGACAGTATATTTTTTTGTTCCAAGACTACTATTTTTGTTTTACAAACCCCAAATGCTAGAAGTAAAAAAAAACCCATGGAGGTTTTGGATCTTTACAGATATAGATTAAAAAGCAGACTAAAACACACAAATCGATAAAAAATGCTTATCCCAATGACAACTAGAATGATTTAACCACAATGACAGAAATGTATCTTAAAATGTTTGATAGCACCATCTTTGGATGTAAAATTGATAACAACTTAGTCATGTAAAGAATAAAAACTATTTTTTTAAATGTTAAGAGCTAAGAGTAATACAAAAACAACAACTATTTATTAACTAAAACACTAATTTTAAAAGAACAAACATTGAATAGGCAAGGTTAAATATATTAAAATCAAAGTTTGGAAAAATCACAAAATGTTTAACTAAAACAAATTTCTTTGAAAATGTTTGATGTTTAAAATAAACTAAAAAGAAACAAGTCTTAACTTTCTGCATGATCAAATTGCCCTGTAACACAACCTCTGAACATGTTAATTTTGCATCTAGCATAGTAGTTAGTATAACTGACAGCTGGACCAGGGATCCAATTAGTCCCAAAAATGTAAGAGAATTCATGACGATGAGGGTGGACAGAGTCTGTTTCATCCAGATCTAAAAAAAATTGAGAAAGTTAACAATAAGAAAAATGTATTATATACACTAATAGGATAGTTTTAAAGTCCAGTTCAAAATATCATCTACCCAAGATAATTTACAAAATATTGTCAGGGTAAATAAGCAGACACATGACGAGAAAGATAGAGAATATCTACTTATTTTCTTTTACAATTTGCTGGAAAAAAATAATTTATATATAACAATGCAGCTCTATAGTTTTCACCACAAACCACATGGCTGGTTATCATTTGTTTAAATCAAGAAGAGATACATTGTAAAAATGAAATAATGTGATAAATTTTCCCTACCAAACTGTCCATTATTTCCTGACATCTCTTTCTCTGAAACCTCATCCCAGTTTTCCTCCTCTCCACCAAGCTCAGTTAAAGCTGATTTCTGCATAGAATCTATGGAAAAAAAAGGTTGCAAAAAAATATTGTAAATATTTTTGCTTTCATGCCAAAAACTTTTTCATTTGTCTTTCCAGTTCTCCAGATGTCTTTTTAGTAGTTACCGAAAAGGAAAAAGCTGCTATTGGGTGTGAGCAGCATGTCTTAATGACACATTTTGATCTCAAAACCAGAGATTTACTGACAATTTAATTTCACTAAGGCCTGCATATTCAAGAGGTGAAATGATTTTTTTTTGGTCTTCTGAGAGCCAACCCCCGTTTTAAAATTAAACAAACAGTATTTTCATACAGATAAATATTTTTTAGAACAAGAATAATGGTCAAAGGAATGTAATGGAAAAGGGAAATAAAACTTTTTTTCTCTTACAATTCAAACAAAACTGTCAAACCAATGTAATAAAAAATGTATATATATATATATATATATATATATATATATATTGTTGTAACCCTGCCTTGCACCAGTGCTCTAGATGCGCACTAGCGCACTGTTGAGCGTAAACAGGAAGACACTAGAATGGAGAGAAGAACAGTTCATCACGGATTGTGAAGAGTCTGAATGTTTGGGAAACTAAGACGCCAACGTTTGTGCTGCCTGAAGGTTGTAGTAGGGACCTGGAGCGAAGCGGGGAAGGCTGTAGTTGGTCCACATTCGGGTTAAGTAGCAAAGGACTGGTATACTTAGTAGTAAGACTTTGAGGAAGTTGAAGGATGTTATGTGTTTACCCTAGTGAATAAACACAACTATTTATTTCCTGTTAAACTGTGTTGAGTTGCCTGCCTTTTCGTTGAGTGCCTAACCTAGAGAGTTACAACAATATATATATATGTGTGTGTTTGTAGGTGCAAAAACTACTTGTAGTTGGGCTCATTTTAAATGCCACAGAACCCCATAAAAGATTCCATATCAAAAGGGTCTTGAAATGAAAGGAATCAGCAATAGTTATGGCATGATCACAAACATGAAACATTTATTTTTACCTGTGCTATTACTTCCATCCCAGCTTTCAGATTGAGATAATTCTTTTTCCAACTGATCATTGTCTTTTATTTCTCTATTATCTTCATCTTTACATTGAAAACTTTCATCATGACATTCATCTGTCTTAAAAAACAACAAATTCCTAAGTTTTAAAATAACTTCTGTTAAAATTGCCAAAATTTAAATGTACAAATAAATATAAAATGCAAAAAAATAAACATTTAAACTTTTCTGTAGTTGTCATTGGGTATGTGTGTTGTGAAAGATAGGAAAAGAAACCACTAACATTTTATTTTTAACAGTTCAAAGGCAAGAACCTGTCATAACAATATAAGTAAAATAGGAAGCTTAAAATAAAAAATATAAACTTACAAAATCTGAATAGAAGTCCTTCAAATTGGTCAATTCAGTGAACATGAAGTTAGGATTTACTTTGAATGGATTCCCTTTAAGATTTAGAACCTTTAGGTTGGTCAAGTTTTTCATTGAGTCTGGGAGTTTTCTGAGCTGTGAAAATAAAGAAAAAGTTCGAAAAGTTTGTTTTCACCAAAGTATAATAAATACTAACAGAAATTATTAAAAGAACACCTATAAAAATTTGAAAATGTCAATGTTATTAAATGTTAATAGCAACAACACAGCAACAAAGACTCATTTCAAATAAGAAAATAGTTCAATATCAGATTTCTAAAATTCATAATTATTTGTAATTACATTCTATTTTAAATAAAGTATAAAAATGCAGGGCCTATTGTTATGCTGATTTGATCATGTAGCATACAATTTTGCATAAATGGCTCGGAGAAGGGCATACAAAAAGGTCCAAAAGAACCCAAACAATCCAACACTCAGGCAGAAATACAACAGACTCAGCCTACTAGTCAAAACGTCTGTTAACAGGGAAAAACGAGAACATTGGACCAACACCTGTGCAAGGTTAAACCTAAGGGATAGCTCTAAGGCTTGGAATCTTCTGAGAAATCTCGAAAATGCTTGGCGTACGAAAACAGCAACCCCATTATCTTCACCCAGTGGGGTAACCATTTCATCAAAGAAGAAAATTGCCATCTTGTTGAACAAATATTTTGCTAAGATCAACAAGGCTGCCAAGAAGTCCCCAATTTCCAAAGCCATTGATAAAGCTGATGAAAAAAAAAGACCGAAAGGAACCACAGACCGAAAGTGCTGAGGAAAAGATGAACTCCCCCTTCTTGATAGGCGAGCTTAATGCTGCCATAAGGAAATGCCAGCTTAAAAAGGTTCCCGGGCCGGATGGTACCACCCCCGAAATGCTTAAGCATGTAGAGGGGAAAGGAAGGGCCATGCTCTTGGCATTCATAAATAGAACCTGGGGAGATGGTCATCTGCCCAGGGCCTGGAAAAGTGCCACCATTATTCCTATACCAAAAAAGGGAAAAGATGCTTCCACTGCTGAGGGCTACAGGCCCATCTCACTCACATCTTGTGTGGGAAAGATGGCTGAAAAAATGGTAAATGAGCGTCTGGTTTGGTACCTTGAGAGTGCCCATCTTATAGCTCCAGAACAGGTTGGTTTCAGGGCTGGAATGTCCGCTATAGACCAAGTCAACATCTTTGTGCAGAGCGTAGCAGATGCATTCCAAAGGACCGAAAGCACATACGCAGTCTTCATTGACTTAAAACAGGCATATGATAAAGTATGGCGGCCAGGTTTGCTTCTTAAGATAAGAGCCATGGGGGTGCGGGGACGGATATATTACTGGATTAGAGACTTCCTACAAGAACTTACAATAAGAACAAGGATGTACGTAGAAGTCTAAGGGGAAATGACCCTCGAGCACGGCCTCCCCCAGGGCTCCGTCCTGTCATGCGCCCTTTTCACTGCCTTCATAAATGACATACCGGCTCAGCTAAAATGCCAAAAGCTGCTATATGCTGATGATATTGTCCTTTGGAAATCTGGAAGGAGCACAACCTCTATACAAAAAGTGTTACAAGAAGATCTCCATACGCTCTGCTCATACTCACAAAAATGGCTAGAAATAAACACCTCCAAGACGGTCTATTCTCTGTTCACGCTCGGGACTGGCATTCTCTGGCAACCTTTCCAGCTCTCCCTCAACGGAGTGGCTCTCAGCATGGAAAAGCTACCCAAGTACCTTGGTGTAACTTTAGATCGCAAACTAAAAATGTGTGAGCACATCCAGGACGTTGTAAGAAAGGCCTCAGGGAAACTTTGCACTGTGCGGAAGCTGGCATCCACGAAGTGGGGAGCCCGAGCAGACATGCTCCGATCCATGTATTTAGGAGCAGTCGGATCACAGATAGACTACAGCCTACCTGTGCAAATTTATGGCTCTAGGACTGCTCTTGAACAAATTGATAAAATACAGTCCCAAGCACTAAGATTTGTCTGTGGAACCTTTAGGACAAGTCCAGTAAATGCTGCTGAAATAATGGCTAATATAGGTCCACTAAACCTTAGGAGGAAAAGATCAGTACTGACCTGCTATGAGAGGTATAAAAGGCTGGATGAATACCTCCCAGCTAAAAAACTAGTGGAAGGTTGGAGATGCAGAAGACGTATCCAGATGCAGTCTTTTATGCATCATTTCACTAGACTATCTGATGAAGCTGGCCTCTCCACCAACCGACAAAACATTAAACGCTTTCATCCCCTTCCCCCTTGGTGTCGCCCAACGACCCCAGACATACGCTTGAAATTAGTAGACCCTAATGCCACTAAGCAAAGTCGTTCATCTAACGACCTTCAAATCCTAGCTCTGGAGACCATTAATACCTTCAAGCCCAGTGCTATTTTTACATACACTGATGGGTCGGCATCAATAGATTCTGGAAGAGCAGGCTATGGAGCCTACATCGACTTTCTTGGCTCTTACACAGTCAAAATCTTTGGACATGTGGTAGTGTTTGCAGTTTTGATGCGGAGATCATGGCAGTCTGTGAAGCCTTAAAAGTCATCGACTATCAACTCGGCGAGGGACATTTGAGGGCAACACAGATTGTTGCAGTCACTGACTCAAAATCTGTACTACAGGCTTTGCAAAGCCCCAGAACATGGCCCCCCCAATATCAACACTGTCATCATGGCTTCACATAACATTAAACAACGCTATGGCACCCCTGTAATAATGCAGAGGGTACCGAGTCACATAGGTGTGACTGGCAACACAATTGCAGACTCTTTGGCCCACCAGGGAGGGCAAATTCCACCCACTGAACAGGCTGTAAGCTTTCATCAAGCCCTGGCTATAAAACAAAAAACAGAAATGGAAAAGTGGTTTGAGTGGTGGGACAAGTCCCAAAAAGCCAGTGGAGTCTGGGAGAGCATGAGGTGCCCTGACCGCACTTCCCTGTGGTGGAGGCTGTCCAGGCCTGAGCAAACTATTATAGCACAGTGCAAGACAGGCCACTGTCCTGTTGGCTTATATTTCTCGCAGCTAAGGCCAAATTTTGATTCACGGTGCCCCTGCTGTGGGGAAGAAGAGGAAACCGTGTCTCATATTCTGTTTGACTGCCCCAGACTTGCTGATCTCCGTCTCGACAGGTCTGGGAAACACAAAATTCTCGACCTGTATGGCAACATTTATGCACTACGCAAGACAGCAGGGTTTCTGTCCAGGGCTTTTGCAAGAGAGGATTTGAGCCTCTCAAGCCCTCACTCTAATGGAGTTTGATGATGATTAATTTATATTAATAACTAAAAGAAAAGCCTAGAAGTGACATGATTTTTACAAAGCTTATATGAAATCTGTCTGTCCGGGTGAAATCTTGTACACATAATTTCTCCCACTCCTAATTACCAGATCAAGCTAAAACTTTTGCACAATTATTCATTGTTTTGATAACAATGTACGAATCAATTAAAAATTAGCTAATTCGTTAATCAATTAGCCATAATCAATTAATTTTGTATCAAAATGTACTAAACTAAGGGGAAATAAGCTTCAGAGTCAAGCAACTTCTAAGCACAGAAATCTTCTCCCATATATCCCCCGCCCCTCACCAACTGGTCCACAAAAGTGATTGGACCATAGCGCATTGAGCATGCTATAAGCATGAAAACTGTGCTAAACAAAACAAATATTAAAATATTTGCAATAACATTGTTAGTCTAGATCTTTTAAAAATTAATAGCATGATTGATTCCAAATAATCGATGCGGTTCCACTCAATTTAAGCTTTGTTTTTTACAAATATTCTCTTTAAGTGGATGATTTTTCAAGAAATAATCTTTTTGACACATATTTTTAAAAATAACATTTACTAATAATGTTTGTATAAGTGTCATATTATTTCTTAAAAATCAAGTTTATCTTATTTAAATACAACAACAAAAAATAATTACAATCAATAGAGCAGTCTTATGAGTTTCTGCATAATTATTGATTTAGAAGTTGTGTGACTTCTGAGAGAACATTTCAGCAATAAGAGTTCTGAAAAGTAATTTGGTACAAACAACAAATTCATTCAATTCAAATACATATCATATCTGCACAATTTTTACAAATATATTATATATATATATATATAGTTTATAATGTTAAAGATAATAAAATGTTTACATTGTTTGAATCAAGGTACAGCTCAGTTAAAGTTATCAAGGCACCAAAGTTATCTGGCAATACACTCAGGAAGTTTTCTGAAAGTCTACAGATTCTGATGGAGGCAAGATAAGAAAATGATTCTGTAATACTGTTAATCATATTTGAACCTGAAATGTAAACAGAAACTTTATTTTTCATTTCATAAATAATTTTGAAAAGTGCACTCACTCTCTGCAATAATCAGTGTAAATGCTACATGAGTAAATCAGCTTCATGTCTTGACACTAACTGCCTACATCTTTTTTGTTCCTGCAATGTCAGACTAGAAGCACAGCATGAGATAGTATCTAAACTACAGAGCTTAATTTACACCACTTTACATACCTGCCTTTTGCTTGGTTTTTTGGCATTTCTTCACTAGCTAACAACTAAGTTTTAACATTTTTTATAAAATAATACAGGCAGTGAATTTAATAGCATGCTGAGTAACTTCAAGAATGTTACTAGGGTGAATGATTTAGTTCATTTCTAGTTAAGATTAAGAAGGTTTATAAATTGCTTATTAAATATAAGAGATAACGATGAGCCAAGGCTTAGTGCTAAAGCCAAAATTATATTGAAGTGCTACTGTACCAAAAAAATCCTGCATTACTTATTATATAGGACCTAGGAACAGTATTAACAATTTTCTAAGGTGCAATTTACACAAAAGAAGCCTACTCTAACGCAGGGAAAGGAATTCAATGGACTCTCACACAAAAGCTGGAAGATCTGGAATTCACTGATTACATAGCCCTATTATCACACAGACAACAGGATATGCAAGTAAAAGTCACAGCTTTAAGCGAAGTAGGAAAAACTAAAGTACTTAAAGTAAACAATAAACAAATTGGAGACATAGTATTGGATTCTCAGACAATAGACCAAGTAGAAAATTTTATATACCTTGGGAGTGTAGTCAGTATATCAGGTGGAACGCCGTATAAATCTAGCGCATCAGACATTTATTACACAGCTAAAACCAAACTGGAAATCTCCTTACATCTCAAACAAGACTAAACTAAGAATCTTTAACTCTAATGTCAAGGCTGTCCTACTGTATGGTCCTGAAACAAGGAGAACAATTGAAGCCACAACAAAAAAAAAACAGACCTTCATCAACAGATGCCTGAGAAATATCCTAAAAATACACTGGTATGACAAAGTAGAAAACACCAAACTGTGGAAGATGAGTGGACAGAAAAATATAGAAGTGCAGATCTTAGAGAGGAAGTGGAGATGGATTGGTCACACCCTTAGAAAAGATACCAGCAACAGAGCTAGGCAGGCCTTAGAGTGGAAACCCCAGGGAACAAGACGCAGAGGAAGACCAAAAAGAACATGGCGACGCAGTGTACTTGAAGAAGCAGAGAAGACCGGGAAGAGCTGGGACACCATCAAAAAGCTAGCAAGAGACCGTGGAGAGTGGCGTGTTTTTGTCGAGGCCCTATGTTCCACGAGAAACTCAAAGGAGTGATGATGATGATGAAGGTGCAATTTACAGAAAGTAAACAGGCATATAAAATCTGTAGTGATTGTCTGAGTCAATTCATCACAGATCTTCATATAGATTTTGTAGCTATGTTCAATTATATATAAATTGTAAAAAAATAATGTCCTTAGAATAAAACGTGGAGACGAAAGGCCCAGGAGAGATCTGAATGAAAGGATGTGCTGAAGCAGGTCAGAACCCTCCATGGGCTGTAGCCCCAGTGGGATAGATGGATGGATGTCTTAATAAAAGTTTTAGGCATAATGAATAGACTTCATGCTTATAAATTAAAAATAAGAGCACTATGAGATCCATTCTAGCCGTTCGGATGTAGCCCGATACTAAAAATGTTGGTTAAACTTGGCTGATGAAGTTAAATGTGTTATATGGTGAAAAGAGCAAAAGTCAAGTGGCAATAGAGTTTTACTTTCTTCAAGTGATGTCATGAGATACCTTTAAAAGATGAATTACTAAGAAATTATGAAAGCTAGATGGTTCTAGATTAAAAGTAAATTCACTATTTGCAAGACTAAGCTCTAGTACTTACAATGAATCATTAAAATACTAAAGTTTTGTATGTTAAAATTAAAATTTACAGCTCAATACTAACCTAAGTAAATTTCTTCTAAATTCAAAAGTTTTCCAAAGTCTTCTGGCAATGCTCGAAGCTGATTGCCTTCTAGCTGTAGTACAGTAAGATGTCTAAGATTCACTAAGTTTTCTGGCAAAATATGCAACCAATTTCTACAAGGCCCTAAAACAGTTACATCCAAAGAATTACCCATGGACAGTCTCTTGAGGGAAACAATTTTACAAACTGAATTAGGAATTCTAGATATTTGATTCCCACTGAGATCTATGCTTGTCAATTTTGTGGATAAAATGTCAAGTTCATCTGGAAGAAATTCACTACAAAGTTTGTTGTTTGTTACTGAAATTTCTTGTACATTTAAAAGGTCACCAATCCATAATGGTAATTTTTTTAACATATTACTATCTAAAACTAATGTTTCTAAAGATAAGGTTGATTGACAGCGATCAAAAAGTTTTTCCAAGTTGTTTTTTGATAAGTCTATTGACTTCAAATGTTGTAGATCACCCAATTTTTCTGGAATGCTGCTCAAGCAGTTGTTCTTCAAGTTCATTATGTTTAAAGACTGCATGAAATTCACAGTGGACGGCAAAAATTCAATTAAGTTTTCCTCTGCATCTAAAACTTCTAATTTTTTCAACAGGCCTAAGGTAGCTGGAAAAGATTTTAACCTATTTTGTTTTACTTTTAGAATTCTTAAGTTTACATTTTGTCCAATTTCAGAATAAAGAGTCTCTAATTTATTAGAGGTAGCATCCAGTACTTGAAGTTTTCGTAATTTATGAAGCGATTCTGGTAGGGATGAAATGAAATTGTAGCCTACAAATAAAGCTTTTAAAGAAGATATATGTCCAAAATCATCTGGCAAAGACATTAACCCATTTCCATTCACAGAAAATATTTCTACTAATGGCAGTGCCCTGCCTAGCCCAGTTGGTAGTTGAGTCAAATTGCTATGATCCAAGTACACATGCAGCAAACAAGTTCCACTGATACAAAAATCAAAATGAAGTTTTGCTGGCAAGAGAGCTGGTGGAAACGGCCTACATTTTTTTCTATAAAAGTCTTTTGATAAATCTATATATTCTAGATTCCTCGCTATGTAACAGTTTCCATTTGTGTTTTGCATAACTGCCATTTCTTGTGTACCCATGAGTGTGGTGTCGGTTGTCAACGTTGGAACAACAACAGTTGACAATTGTATTTTTTAATTATTTTTCTAAATGGCATTCGATTTCAACCCAGATCTATCATAAAGACAAAACCAAGAAAGGTTTAAAAAAAAAAAAAAAAAAAAAGTGTAGAAAGAGTAGTCGAAATAATGAGTAGTGGTCGCTAAGTATCGAGTAAAAAAATTGGATAGACTAGATGAATTATTTAATAAGCAAAAGAAAAACAAATTTTTATAGAAAATAATTTAAAGAAACAATAGTATTTAAAGAAATAGAGCTATCAATTGTTGTATGAATATATCTAAGCTTTATTTTTAAAAGATAAACCCTCCATAAACTTATATACAAAGTTAAACTAAATCTAGCTTTAATACCAGTATTTAAAATAACCTTTTTGTTTCTAAAATTAAAGATTTTGAACCTTCCACCTATTCTTTGCAAAACTAATAGAAAATCTATATAGATCTAGATCTATATATAAACTAATTTCTATAAATAATCTATATAATAATCTAAGGGTCATAACATATATCGATATGAATTAAGAAACATTATCGATTCTAGATTACAATCTATGCACAAAGTTACTTCCTCTTCCGTGATTGAACTCAGGAAGGAAATGGAATTATATTTATAGATCTCTAGATCTATTATCTAGATCTATATCATAACAATGGATAGAGAAAACTAGATCTAGATTCTAAGCAATATAGAATTTATAGATCTATCTAAATCTAGATGTAGATTCTATACACTTCACTCAGAATGACTTAGATGTTTATACCGAAAATGGAATTAGGCACACAGTTGGCATGTTTACAATTACACATTTCTTGAACTTGAACAGCTGACTGCAAGGCAATGGTCCAGACATATCAATCACCCGTCAGGGTGTACAAACACCCTTTTGAACTTGTTATGGCAGTGAGTTATAATGTTATATTATAATTATTGTTAATTGTAGAATAAGATCTAAATTCTATTCTAGACTCTAGTCTAGTTCTAGAGTAGTCAGACTTGGCTCAGTAGATCTAGTAATTTTCTAGTTGTGCTAGAGTTCCATCCCTATAATAATAATAACTATAGTAGCTTCTTATATAAGGCACAGCTCATCGAATTCTCCTTTTAGAAACACGTCGCTTTTTTTGTTTATAATTAATTTGTTTTTATGTTTGGAGCTAAAAACGACGTTTCAGGACAGTGCTTGTCCAATTTTAGATTAGTTCCTGTATTTTTGTTCTGCTTTTCCAAAGCAGATGGCAGTTTTTTAGATTCTCAGTAACCAAGTATGTAAAGCTATTGTTTTAACCTCCCCTGGCAATTCACCCATATAAAGGATGAAGGCTATATTAATAGCCTGCTTGATCGTAGGCTGGTGGATATATCAAAATAAGCTTCCAAACATCTTTAGAAAGACATTCCAATCACATTCATACTGTTAGCTGTTAAATAAAATTTAAAAAGGAGGTGTTTCAACAATAATAATGAATTTAACACATTCTCCTATATTGCACAAGGCAAAATCGTAATAAGAAATATTATTGGGATTAATAAAACTATGATTTTTTCAATGAATAAACGTGACCTAGATTGAGATATCTGGAATATATAATTTATGAATGAAAGAAAAGGTGTGGGCTGCTAATTTGAAGCCAGAGACCATGCCCACTGCAGTTGATCACGCCAGGCGAGCGCTGGTGGTGAGGAGAGGTATACACTAAACGTGTAGTGTCACAACCTATCATACAGGCAGTGGAGGGAAGGGGGCGAGAGTCATGAAAAGAATTCTAAGCATCTATGGGAGGGAGGGGAGGTTAAGGTGTAACAAAATGAACATCCAAATTATGAAAAGAAGAGATTCTTGGGATGGGAATTAAAAGAAAGAGAGAGAATACATGTAGCCTAGTTGAAAATATCATGTTTATTAAATTATAATAATTAATTTATAGATCTATAATTTATATAGATTTATTTCTGTCTGTTTCTACACATAGATTATATAGGTAGGCATTTATAAATAAATGAACTATAAACGATATATATATTATATATATATATATAGAGAGAGGCAATATACTATAAATACATATTGCAGAAGTGAATCTACTTCTTTTAATACAATCTAAATAATTTTTAATTAACACAGATATAATTTATTATCTATAACATAGTGGTGTTTCTTAACGGTGCTCAATGTGCACTAAAGGAGAAAGCACAAAAACTGCGTTTAGTATAGGAGCATGAAGTGACCTAATTTATTTTAAAATAAAATCTTGACTATGAGTGGTAATTCTAAGAAACACAGCTATTTTTATAGTCCTTTAGTTGCAGAATAAGAATCTGCTTTCAGTTTTTTTGTAAGTTAAACCGTCACCAAATAAAAAAATAAAATAAAAATTTGACCTAGTTCCTGAATACGGTGTGCCTAATATAAGAATCTACTATATATACTTAACTATTACGCTACTAGTTATTACTAGATATATACCTAGGCTAGGCTATAGTCACATAGTGCCTATAGCCTATACCAAAGTACTAATGTCTAAAGTGACTAAACTATTCCCAACTCATTCTTCCTTAAATTTAAATATTCTTAATCTAAATCTATGACTAGATTTAGATATTAGATGATACTACTCCTACTTACTAGAAAAGTAACTAGGACTAGATCTATGATCTAGTTCTAGATATCTTTTACTTTTCGATCTTGGTCTTACTCTAATCTATCTAGATCTTGATCTATAATAATCTGTCTGGTGTTACCTCAGTTACAAGCCAAGAATAAAGATCTGTGGACACCTCCCCCTAGGTCCACTGAGCATGCTAGAAGAGTAAAGAAGCTCTATAAAAGTAAAAAAAAAAGAGAGGGGGAGGAGTGGACTAACAATTATTGATCGGTATCTGGTGTCAGGCCAGTTACATTCTCTGAGCTTCTTAGATGGGGCACTTTATCAATGGAACCCCTCCCCCATGAATTCCCCCCTCCCCCTGTCCACAAAACATGCCAGAACACTAGAGAGGGAGGAAGGAGTAGACTGCCAATGTTGCCAACGTGTGACCTCAGTTGTACTGCTTATAGGCACTGAGCATGCTTGTTGGTTGTGGTAGATGAGGCACTTGACCTATATAACCCCTCCCCCCTGCCCACTAAGCATGGTAGAACACCAGAGAGGGAGGAGTAGGCTACCAATGTTGCCAATGTGTGACTTCAGTTGTACTACTTGTAGGCACTGAGCATGTGGAGTAGTGTTGTAGGCAGCCAGCTACAGGTAAAACTAGTGTATCTAATGACCTTGGTGTGATGTCATTTACAAGCCTAGAATGGAGATGCCAAGCTTGGGAAACCTGACAAAGACTTGTGTTCTTACACAGGTGTAAATGAAAATGATTTATTCCTTAATATTAAAGATTAAAATATATTATAAAAATACTTTGTGGAAGTTTTTGTTGACCCTTATAAAGGGTTTGAATTTCCTGACATGAATGTTTGGATTGCTTTACTTATGATGATACTGACCCTACACCTCTTTGACTTTATATTTAATTTTAACAAGTCATAGTGATACAATATGTCATATCTATTTTTATTGAAAAAAGGATGTGGAATCTATTGATACTATCAGTTTTTTCATAGGTTAGATCATTACGGAGCTTTAAAAATTCAAAGTTGAAAATGTCCGCGACTTGGCTTGACCCTGTTTATCTAGATACTATATATCTATTCTATCTTCTATATAGATATCTATTAGTTTAGTTATTAGATGAGTCAATAGATCTAACTACATATAATCTATTATCTTGAATCTTCTACTCTAGGTCAGTAGGTCTAGATCTATAGTAATCTAGACAATACTCTCAATTTTGAATACTGTCATCTATGACTATAAGTATAATAATCTAATAAAATTCTAGACTAAATCTCTCTAGGTCAGTGTTTACTGTTGATTAAGAATAAGATCTAGGTTCACAGTCAGCAATAAGCAAACAACATTAGTGTCATGGTGGAAAACCATGTACTTTATTATCTTGAACGAGTGTAACTTGTGCACCATATCAACATTTGTTTGTGGAACACTAGGGTTCCGCAGGCCTATGTGCAAGACTAAGCTCTAGTACTCTAGCTCTAATATACACAAGGATAAAAAAAATACTTATTTATTGTAGATTGGCTGCAGGCTTTCAGAAAACAATGTAAGACATATTGACTGCTATATTACATCAACAGGCTTATCAAAAGAGGTTTCCCACCTGCAAAATGATTCCAGTATTTCTAGGCAGTGACATAATACATGAGTTTAAATCTGAAGATGGTGCTGAGCACATAGTGGAGAGAAGATGTAAGCTGAATGTCGATGCACCATATCTTCTCAAGAAGGCAAGTGAACATATTTCAAATAATAAACATTTAAATGAATGATAAAGCTTGCAATTTTTGTAGGCATGTTATTAATTTTTTTGTAGTTGCACAGAATATTTTTAATGAAATAAACTTTGTGTTTCCAAGAGACTTGAGTACAATTAATACTCGTGTCTATTTAAGTTCTTAAAGATTTTTTTACCCAAACTACTTTAAGATTTATTCAAATGAATGAAAAACACAGTGTCAAAATAATTGACACAAAGAGAAGAACTTACAACACCAGTAACCACCTATATTTTATTAGTATAAACAACAACAACATATCATCTTATTATAATCATTTAGTTCGCCGAGGCCTTGAAAGTTATTTCTATGTAAATAAAAAAACATTATTAGAATTTATTGAACCAATGTAACGTTACCAATGTAACCTTTGATCAGAAATATAGAGTAAACACTCCACCAACTATGAATGGATATTAGAGATTAATCACTGCATTTGATGTAGGAGAAAATGCCCAGGATATAATTAATTAAACAACAATTATGGTTAAGCTGCTGGCAGAAATGGTTTTATTTTTAATGTAAAGTATTTCATGTGTACACCTTTGAACACTACAACTAATCAATTGAATAAAAGTAATTTCATTTCATTGCAACAATTTCTGAATCTAGAAAGAAAACATAAACATATAAAAGCTATTTCTCTTCATCTCAGAAAAGGCTTTATTGTGGAATGTCTCAGTTTTTTCTTTGCACATTAGTGCAAGAAATTTATGGTATTGATTCCTACAAAATGCAGAGTCATTTTTTCCCTCAAGTTTTCATTGTTTCTTATTTAAAATCAAAATATTTTTTTTCCATTTTTAGATTGCTGGTGTTGACCATGTGATATTTATTCAAAAGAATCATTTGAATCGACGTACTAGAACATTGGATATTGTTGCTCATAATGAAAGCTTCTCCTCTAGACTTACAATTCAAGAACACTGTCACTATTCGGTATCTACTAAGTTATCTTTCAGCCTTTGTTTTGAACATTGCATTGCTGTTATTTTTATCTGATTTGTAAACAATTTAAATCCATTTATGAGTTTTATTTCATGCTGCTACTTGTTTAAACTTGTGGGATTGAATAGAATTTATATGATGACATTAGGTTCACCCAGAGAACCCCAACTGGACATGCTTTGAACAGGATGCCAGTCTGGATATTAAACACTTTTTTGGCTTTGAGAGTACAGTGGAGAAAATTGCAATGAAGCAATACACCTCAAGTGTCAAAAAGGCAAGTCATTTATGATGACATATGTATGACATATTATCTCCAATGAAGTCATTGCTTATTTTCATTTGTATTTAAAAAAATATATTTTAATTATTATTTCAAGGGTAAAGAAGTTATAGAATATTACATCAACGAACTTATAAGTGAAGGAGTAACCTATATACCTCCATGGAGCGCACCAGCAGGAGTTGAAAATGCTGAAAAAGAAGAGGATCCTAGTCAAGACAGTGGGCTGAGAAGCCGTTCAGATAGCATTGGGAGTCAGCATAGCCAACATAGTTTAGTGCTGGGCGCAACAGCAGCATCTATTCAAAGGAAATCTCTTACACCACCAGAAGGTAGCATCAAGTTGAACTTGATTGTCATAGACTAATGTTGCATGTATAGATGTAAATTTGTATATTAAATTCATTTTTTTTTTCTTAAATCATTTTAATTTTTTTTTAGTTGTTCTCTCACCTGAAGGTGGACCTGTGATTAAAGCAGATGTGGATAAAATTGATGATGATTACATTGCTAGATTTCTGGGCCATCTCACAATGGTTGAAGAAAGTCAGCTTGTGCAGCTAAGAAGGTGGTTACAGAAAACACACAAAGGCAAGGTAAGTAAAAACATCATAAGTTGTGGTAGCTCATCCCCACAAGAAGTGAATTATGGTATCAATTGTTGCATACCAAAAGAAAATAAAAGATAAATTTTAAAAATAAAAATAATTAATTTACTTAAATTTTAGATACCCAAGGATGCACACATTTTGAGATTT
This sequence comes from Biomphalaria pfeifferi, assembly GCA_030265305.1. Taxonomy (NCBI): domain Eukaryota; kingdom Metazoa; phylum Mollusca; class Gastropoda; family Planorbidae; genus Biomphalaria; species Biomphalaria pfeifferi. The sequence goes on from JASAOG010000156.1 coordinate 1,390,060, forward strand.
TTAAGAGCAAGGGAGTTTAATGTGGAAAAGGCTCGAGAGATGTTAGTTCATTCTCTAGCCTGGCGTAAACTGCACAACATTGACAAAATCTTAGAAGGCTACAAGCTTCCTGAAGTGCTAGAGAGATATTATCCAGGAGGCTGGCACTACTGTGACAAAGGTAAAATAATATTATTTTTCTAAAGCAAGAATAAATGTTTTTTTTTTTTTGGCAAAGACTAGAAAAGAACACTACAAGCTAATTATTTAGAACATAAAAAAAAAAGCTTAAACATGACTGGATACAATAAAATCAATATAAAGGCTGTCATTTGCTCTTCATAGGTTTTTACTTCTGCTTTCAGTTTTTAAAAAATATACATTTCAGATGGTCGCCCATTGTATATCATTAAACTTGGGCAGATGGATGTGAAAGGGCTCATGAGATCTGCTGGGGAAGAAGCTATTCTTAGACATGTAAGTTGATTATTTTTTTTTCACTATTTGCTTGAATTGTTGATACCTGAGTTATAAATGTTTCTTGTTATTATTATATATGATTTTTTTTCAAAGCTACTTTTATTTTTAAATATCAGGTTTTGTCTGTTAACGAAGAAGGCCTACGAAGAGCTGAGGAAGCCACTCAAAAGAGGGGATATCCAGTTAGGTTAGAATGTACCAAACTTATATTTGTATATATAAATATATAACTTTATTTTATAGCATGCTTAGAAAATGTGCCTCAGGTTATTGTATGTATAAAATTGTTTTTCAAATAGTGCCTGCACCTGCATTGTTGACTTAGAAGGGCTTAGTATGAGGCATTTGTGGCGGCCAGGTATTCGTGCTCTACTGAGAATCATTGAGACAGTTCAGGCTAACTATCCAGAGACTATGGGCAGACTTCTCATTGTTCGTGCTCCGAGGGTGTTTCCTGTGTTGTGGACACTAGTCAGTCCATTCATAGATGAGAACACGCGCAATAAATTCATGATATATGGTGGCAAGGATTACCTAGGCACTGGTGGTCTGGTGGAGTTTATGGATAAGCAGTACATACCAGATTTTTTAGGTGGTGACTGCTATGTAAGTAATGTGAGCAATGTATTAATTAAGCTTGGTGGTGCAGTGGTCGAATGGTTAAGCGTTTGACTTAATAAACTGAGGTCCCGGGTTTGAATCTCAGTGAAGACTGGGATTTTGAATTTCTGAATTTTTGGGGCGCCCTTGAGTCCACCCAACTCTAATCTGTACCTGACTTAAGTTGAGGAAAGTATAGGCGGTTGGTCTTTGTGCTGGCCACATAACCTGCTTGTTGACCGTTGGCCAAATAAACGGATGACCTTATCATTTGCCCCATAGGTCGCAAGGTCTGAAAGGGGAAACTTTACTTTTTTTTACTTTTACTATTAATTAAGCTTAATATTCTTCTACTAAAGCTTAATGCTGAAGCAAATAATTTAATTGACTGACATCAGTATATAACAAGATATTTTGGATCTATGATAATTAGTCAAGGTAATTAACATTTCTTCTTCATGCTTGGTAAAAAAAATTTAATTTTGGCAAAATCTGAAGTTCAGACCATTCAATATAAATATTATTGGTACTAATTTTGTTCTGTGTCTTCTTAGTGTGATGTCCCAGAGGGTGGCCTGGTGCCAAAGTCTTTGTATCAAGAAGACTTGGTGGACAGATCTCCAGAGGAGCAGACTCTTAGTACTGACAGCTTGTACCAGACTGCTGCAGTGGCTAAGGACTTTCCACATGAGGCTAGTCAAATAGTTTTTTAAAAGTTAGAACTCTTGAATCAAACCATTTTAACTAATTAGACAAAGGCATACATTGTATGGTAGCCAAACCCATTGTACATTGAGTGGTAGTTTAATGTAGTCAGGTGTACAGTTTGAACTGGAATTTTACCCAAAGGTTAAGGCCATATCGACATGAATCAGAGAATTTTGGCCTGCTATTATTATTTTGCTGATTTTTTTATCATTGTAAATGAAATTACTCCATATTGTTTCTTCTAGACTGTGTGACATGATAAGGAATAGAATTTTCTATCACTGAACTATAATAGTTGTCAGTGAATTGTTGTTTTTTTCGCAGCATAATAGGGTTTAGGCTCATTTATAATACCATCTAGGAATTTTATTGATTTAGATCATTGTTAAATAACTTGGCATCCTAACATTAGAATTATCATTTCTAAAGGTATGGTGCCATTTCTAGTAGATAATAATAACAAAAAAATTTTTTTTTCTTCAGCTTAATATTAATAAACTGTCTAAAATTCTAATTTTAGTACATACGATCCTGTTTGTAAACTTTTTTAGAGCTGTGAATAGAATAACTAGACTATATTAAATAATGGACTGTGCACTTATTAGATATTGATTTAAAGAAATATCGTATTTAGTAATTTTTTAGATGATTGATTTTTTTTTCTTGTTTCATTTTTATTATATTTTACATTTCCTACAAAATAATGATGAGTACATTATATGGATATTTATAAAATTATTATAAATATGTATACATTTCCATGGATGCAAGATCGCCGGCAAAATCGAATTAAAAAAAAAAGCTTGCCGGCAAATGCCAGTCCGACTGATTACTGGATCGGTATCAGACTTTTTTTTTTTTTTTTACATATTCTCGTTTTGATCTTTCAAACTAAAACTTAATAAGTCGAATTCAAAGAAAGACAGGAAGTTACTATTCTTAAGTTACGCGCATGCGTTCTTTCCAAACTTTCGCTTTGTATCAAAAACGTAAACAAAAGTTAGAAACAAATCCGTATGGCCCCGGCCTGAGACGCCTAATTTAGAAAGTAGATCTAATTCTAATAAGTTTGATCTGCCGGCATAAAAATTGAAACCAGATCTACAGGCTAGATCTAGTCTAGAGATCTAGATTCTAGATCTATTTCTACATTTTAAATGATTATAGAAGTTGAACGTATTTACCCGAAAATGCGAAATTGCCGTATCGTAAACAACGTTTGTCGTTTAAAACGTAAATCTAAGTCTAAATAAATGGCGTAATCATCGCCGTATGAGTATGAATATAGTCTTGCCTTTTTTAAATAAGATTTTTATTACTAGATCTAGAATCTAGATTTAATTAGATCTAGACTTTACTAGTAGAATATTATATCTGATATTATGATAAAAGATTATAATAGACACTATCTACTTTTGATCTACGCTGCTTCTGCCCAGGGACTAGATCTAGATTCTAGACCTAGTGACGCCTAGTCACTTTAATAAGTTAGGCTAGTCACTAGTGGTATAGTCTAGATCATCTCAGTAGATGATAATGATAGATCGATATCAATGAGTATTAACTATTAGATCTAGAGTCTAGATAATTAGACTAATTAGTTAGAATCTTACAGTTACAAACTACCACTAGCCTGACTAGGTCTAGTCCCTAGGCAGAAGCAGCGTAGATCAAAAGTAGAATGTATCTACTATAATCTATTATCAGATATAATATAATATTCTAGATCTACTTGTGAAAAGATCTAGTACAATTTAATAGATGATTCTAGCTATGGCTGGACTTTTATCTTATCTTATCTTATCTTTTATAATACAGACGTTACTTCAAAAAAGAAGATGATTACGTCCTACGTGTCATGCATATTAACCAATGACTTAAATTCTGCCAAGTCACTGGTTTTCCTGGATATCTGAGGCAACCCATTCCATGCTCTAATAGCACTAGGGAAGAAGGAGTATTTGTACACATTTGTCCTAGCATATGGGATGAGGAATGTGCCTTTATCTTTGTGTCTTTCAGAGTATTTTATTAAATTTTGTTTTTGTATTTGAAGATTATGGTTCAGTGTTTTATGTATAATTGCTACTTTACTTTTGAGTCTTCTGTCCTGAAGGCTTTCTAAATTTAGTGATTTTACTATAGGTGTTACTCTAGTCAAATGTGAATATTCATTTGTTATGAATCTCACTGCTCTATTTTGTGTTTGTTCCAGTTTCTTAATGTTTTCTTGAGTTGAGGGGTCCCAAATGGAGGATGCATATTCTGTTATTGGCCTAACCAAGGTTAAATAACATTTTAGTTTTATGTTCTTATTTGATTTATAGAAATTTCTTTTAATAAATCCTAATGCTTTGTTTGATTTTTTTTATAGTTTCATCAATATGTGGATTCCATGACAGTTTTTCATTTATTATAACACCTAGGTATTTTGCGTTTTTAGTCTGTGTTACTGGTTTGCCATGAATAAGATAAGTGGAATTAATTTGTTTTAGTTTTTTTGTTACTCTTAACAACTGACATTTTTCTGGGTGGAAAGACATGCTCCAATTTGATTCCCATTTCTGTAATTCATCTAATTCTCTTTGTAAAATATATGTGTCTTGTGTTGTTTTTATTGTTCTATATATTATGCAATCGTCTGCAAATAATCTGACTTTTGTTCCTGAAGTAATGCAATTTGGTAAATCATTTATGTAAATTAAAAATAGTAGTGGACCCAAGACTGTTCCTTGAGGTACACCTGAGTTTACTGTTATCGGTGTTGATTTAGAGTCATTTATTATTACAGTTTGTTCTCTCCCTATCAGAAAATCTTTAATCCACTGATGCAGTGGACCATTAATGCCAAAATATTTTAATTTTTTAAGCAAACTATGGTGGTGAACTTTGTCAAAAGCCTTAGATAAAGGCTTCTAGCATCTAGCATTACTAGATTAGTGTCTAGATCTAGATCTAACTTCAAGATCTAGAACTAGATCTAAATCTAGAGTATTTTGGATTTAGGTCTAGTCTAGACCTAAATCTAAAGAAAATCTAATATCTAGTTAACTAGTAGCTCTAGTGACTCTATTCCTAGACAAGTTAAAGTCTAGACTTAGACTAGGTACTTCGATAAAAATTTCAAAATGATCACAATGCAATGGAACCTATTTAGTTAGATAGAGCTTGAGAAATGCTTTCCAATGATACCAATTTTATATTGCTGAGTTAATTGTGAGGGAAGTTATTAAATTTTTAGTGGCCAAAAATTATCCTTCTTTAGCCTTTGTAAAGCAAAAAAAAATCTGTGACCGAAACAACTGACAGTTGAACTTAAATTAACTGTATTATAAAAAGTCTTACAGATATGGGGTTGAAACTTCACACTCTTTTACATTAACCTGTATTCTGTTAAAATACATTCAAAAAATAAGACCAAGCAATAAAATCTTTGAAAAAAAGTGAATTAATATATAAAAAAAGCCTTCGACAAAAAAAAATATATTTGATTTTGTCATCATATGAGCCCAAAAATCACAAATAAAACAAATCAGAGATCTGTATTGTGTTTTATTTTGTTTAATTATAATTCTGCTGTAGTTAAATAGCTATTTATATGCATCAGATAGATCAGATTGTATAAATTATAAATGAAAAAAGCACTGCGCAGAAAAATATTTCCTAAAATTTAATGACTATAAGTTTCATAAAAAAACAGTTTTAACCTTTTTGTAGAGCACTGGCAATTAATCATTTTAAAATGCCTGAATTTAAATGCTTTAAAATTTAGATTGTAAATGAAAAATTTCTTGCATCGGACAAAATGAAAAATTTCTTGCATCGGACAATAAAATAAAAAGAAACCTTGCGATTTTTTTAGAAGTTATTAAAAGATTTTTTACTTGAATTTTTATGCAGTAATAGCTCATCATTTTAAAAATATAATGTAGTCATTTATTAACTATTAATTTACTTGTATACTAATAGAAAAAAACAACACACGGAAAAAAAAAATTAATAGTTCGCTGAGCTAAAAATATTAAATTTTTTTTTTAATATTGAATATTATTTTAAAATGTTTATTTTTACTTTAAAATTTGCAGATTACAAAGTCATTATAATAAAGACACATTCCCTCTCCATAATCTAGCATTCAAACACTATAAAAGTTAATCTAAATGAAAAATTCCTATGTGTGCATCTAAAAATAACTCGGGATAGACAGAAATTGACCATTTCCAGTAAATCACAGTGTTGGTTGTTACTAAAACTAAAAATAGATTTTAACCATCAACTTTGAAAATTAATATCTAAAGAGTGCGCCAAGCTACAAAGTTCAAACTTAGCACACAGATATAGATTAACATGCTAAATTCAATAGAATTAGTGAGATTGTTGTAACTATAAACACTTTTATTTCATTTTAAAAAGAAAATTTTACCCTTCTTTGTCTTTGTTAATTTTAATATCAAATATCTTTAAAGTGCGCCAAGAGAATTTATTGAAATTTGAAATATACACATTTCATAATATGATAAATTATTGTAGCAAACAGCATTGTTGTAACTTTTATAGGAAAAAAGTTGTAAAATGTCAACTTTCACATAAACTTTTGTTAAGAAAAATTTTAACAGATTGGCTTCAAAAGCAAATAAAAATGATGTCTGATATTTTATGTTTATAAAAAGTAATCATAATTAGTCCTCAAATGAAATACAATGTTCTAAAACTTTGATGGAAAGGACCACCCCTAAAAAAGGGCAAAATGAGCTGACACACTTTTCAGCCATTTTTTGGGAGATAAAAAAAAAGGATCTAGGTCAGTTTATCGAAGTACCTACTTAGACTCAGAGACTATTGTATGTCTAGATCTCTAATACTTAATACTTACTAGTTTCTTTATTAGACCTAGATATGGATAGGTGTAAATTGATGGATCTACTCTGTTACTATTATCATAGAATTAAAATGACATCTTGACTAGATCTAGATATCTAGTATAAAAATCAGTCTAAGTTTTCAGCTACTATTAGTTAGAAGATCCAGTTAACTAGTTCTATATTTGGTAAGATCTACTGACTACTCTGTCAAAAATAAATATTTAGATTTTTTATTTGAAATAGAGTTAACTTTTAACATAGGTGCTACAAAGTTTGATTTATACTAATATAGTAGTAGTAGATAGGCCTATCTATGTGCATATTATATATATAAAAAATGAAATGTTCAAACATACATGTAGATTATAGTAATTAAGTAAAAGCTTCAAAGCTTAGAATTTATAGTTTGTATTTAAAGTTAAATTAAAGATATATATATATATAATAGTAAATGTTTTATTTATGTAGTGAAGATATAAGAGGCATCATGCTTGCAGGTTTTTTGGGGCTGCCAACCTCCCCTTGCAGGCAAAACGGTGCTCTGTTGCTTGCATGCATGCATTTCTTTCATTAAATTCATTATGTCTGTCTTTAGGTGTTAATTGAGGTGCCAGAAAAAGGAAGTGTGGTTACCTGGGACTTTGATATTCTGAAAGGAGATGTGACATTTACAGTTTTTCTCTGCCGTAAGTCAGCTCCACAGCAGCCTCTTCACCAACATTATGTAGGTGGTACATCTGGCACTATGGGCTGTGTGCAGTACATTGACAAGTCAATGGTTGTCGGGCGAGACATCAGTATAGTAGAACCTCCAAATATATGTCGGGATGGTGACAGTGTGCAGGTTGGTGAACTGACTTAAAAACAACACATTACTTCCGGGTAGAGCCCAGCTGTCCCTCCTTAAACATTAAAAAAAAATGTTTACCTTTCAAACTTATAGAATTAGATTGAAACAGTTTCTGTTAACAAAGTTATAATTGTTGTTGGCTTTGTATTCTTTACTACTATCAACCATCTAAAATTTCCACCACAAACATCAGATGCACATTAGAATTATCTCAGAAAAACATCCTGAAATCCAGAGTTTCAATAATGTTTTTATCTAGGCCTTGAGAAATGAAGTTTGTCAGTAGAGTGCTTATATTCTCTAAGCTAGCTTGTCCATATCCAATATTAAATTATAGGCATACCTTATTTCAGTCACTCGTAGAATATTGGAAGTAATAAAAAAAAATACCTTTCATTTTTCTATTTACTTCTATAGGGATCACATGTGACCTCACAGCCTGGGCGCTACATTTTACAGTGGAATTATTTCGATACAACCAAGCCCTCATTTGATTTTCCACTCAGCTCTCACAAGTCAAAGGTCATGTACCACACAGAGCTCCTCCCTTCAGCTGCGTTCAGGTAAGGCAACTCAAGCTAAAATGTACTAGTCATGAGTCCAGTATGCTTTATATATTTCATTGATCACCCAGTGCTCCCTCATTCTTAATGAATTGAAGGGGAAGTTCAAAAGTATTGATTCAAGTAAATGCATTTGTGTTTACATTTGTTTACAACAGAAAGTAAAAAAGATACTCTTATATTTATGTATACTATAACAAGTGATACTATCCACAAACTCTCAAAAGAAATAATTCAAGAGATGGAAAATAGAAAGATGCATTATAACTCAAGTACTAGTACATGATGTGTCCCGATCTGGATATTTTTTTGTGTGTAATCAGTACAGTTTGTTTTAGTTCTGGTTTGAAAATGGCATGTTGTATTTAGTCCCAAATACTGTTTTAAATAACAATTATTCATAAACTATTTATGTATTCATTGTTCTGATTTTAGAGGCTCCATGACAAGTTTACAGTCATGTCAAAGTGGTTTCTCTTCACTGTCAGCTGGTACAGCTAGCAACCAATCCATTGCAGGTTCCTCCTGCCCCTCCAGGTGATACCCCAGTCAATTCATTAGAGTGCTCTAGTCTTTGCTTCATTAATTGTTGTTTTTTCTTTTTAATGTCAAATATCACCAACAGCTATAGGATACTTGTATAAACATTAAGAGTGAAGTTATTAACTTAAGAAAATATGTAATGCTAATTGGGAGTTGGCTTTGTACTCATTAAAAATCAGTAGTAAAAGTAATTCAAGACTGTAAAACCTTGGGTGGAGTGGTAATGAACATAATCTGTTCTGGACTTTGCTGTAGGGTAATGTTATCACAAAGTACACATTATTTTTTTTTTAGTAGATACAACTTGGGATGTTAAAATAGCACTGAAAAAGTCTTCACAGTTGTCTGTAATTGCAACTTAAATTGATACAAAATTGCTTATTTTGTAGCTCACTTGCTAAGTATAGTACTTACTACGGTTTTGGTGTATTTACTTTTTTTTTGAAACATGATTTGATATTCAAAATACTTTTAATTGCTTCTATTTGATTTATCATTTGAAAAAAAACTATTTGATAAAATGTGAAATGACTGTAACTGTTGGTGGCTTTCTAACCCTTACTTGAACTCTTACAACCAGCATGCCATTTCTTGTAATGTAATGATATTAATGTTTTAGTGATAATTGCATGCCATGAGTTGGATTACAATGATCATTTCTGAGTTTAAAGCAACATCTTACTGCTGTGTTTTTTTTCTACGAGTCTCCTACTTTATTCACTGCTGTAATAACTTTATATTTCCTTTTTTTTTTTTTTTTTAATTGTTCTAAAAAATGGTTGATGGGGACGAAGCTAGGTAGTTGGGTGTGTCTTTTAAGAATGTATTTCCATACAGTCTGTACAACACTTGGTGTGTTATTAGCGAAATTGGATTGCAGTTTGACAGTAATTTTTACATTTTCTAATGCTTACATATACATATTAAATTATTGGAAACAATCTTTCTGATCCAATTAAGTCTCAGACTGACCCATTTTTAAACATTGTTTATTTACACACTTTTTTTTTGTATGTAGGAGATAACATTTACATAGATATTGCCCTATTCATGTAGCAGATGAGCTCTTTCAGTCCATCTATTTCTTGCTCTTTGTCATGATACCTGACACTTTGGTGTTGTATGCTCAACCTAGCATTTTTACTAGATGTCTAAACCATTAGGTTCTCGTTGACACATTCATTTGGGTCTAATTAGTCAGTCCTTGAAAAGAAGAGATAATGCATCCATTAATTGTTATTAGTTTTGTTGATTGCTAAAGACTATGGTAGAAGTGTAGTGGTAAAATTGTGTGATATTCTTCTTTTGTTTCTCTAGTTTTTTAATTATTATTTCACTTTTTTATTTTCTGTATTTTAAATTTGTTATTAGAATTTTTTAAAGGATCTAGTTTTATTATTATATACTTCTGGGGGAGGGGGGGGGGGGGGTAAATTTTTAAAGAAAATAGGGCGATAATAATACATCGTAACTGACTGTAAGGTCATGATGTTTGTAACAACATATTAATATGAACTCATTGAATGCCTTATCATATTGCATGGTACTTGTTATAGTACTAGAAACATTGTCATGTTTTTTTTTGGGGGGGGGGGGGGGGATAAAGAAAATGTTTATATTAGAAACAAGTAAATACCCCACATGAACACCACATAGCCCACCTTCAAGTCTTCCTAACAGTATACAAACTATTGAAGTGTTCAAACATGTATACATAGAGGTTAAAAGAAAGTTTGTATAATGAAATTCAAAGACAAAACAGTGAAGAAAAAACTATGAAATTATTCTCTTACTGTTCTCTAGTTCACTGATCACATTAAAGCAGCATGTTTGATTCCTCGTTGTATTTTGTGAGGTATAAAGACAAAGCTCGGGTTTGTTATCTGTCATTAAACATTAATAGCATATTATGAGGAGATTTCTATATAAATATATACATTATTTATTTATGTTGTATTTCTTTTGTGTTGTAGTAAAGATGACTAACATTTGATATTGTACTTGTAACTCTATTATTTATAGCATTTTAAAAAAAAAAACAACATTATATATGGTTTTCTTTTCTTGTATTACTATTATTGTACTCAAAGGGTTGTGCACATAATATAACACACACTTATAACATATTTGGACACCTTGTCTCACTTGTGTTGTACTGTTTGTGTGTCATAATCTTTATAAAAATTGCAGTGCCCAACAGTTGTCTCCCTGCATTCACTGCTTTAGAACTAGTCATCTAGAGCTCTAGTATTGGCTACATTGATAGTTGGTTCTATTACTGTTTATGTAATTACTCAAGTCAATGTAATCTATTTTCTGTCTTTCTTCCTATAAATTTGACACTTGAATTTTTTTACTTCTATCATTATTCAAGTATGATCTGACTTTTGTAACATTCAAGAATAATGAAATGAAAATAAAAAGAATAAAATCTGATAAAGCATAAAATTTCTTTTTTTTTTTGGCCTTTTTTTATTATTAATATTTTTTTAAATAAAGTTTTGTTGTTACAGTGACAGTATAAAGTTTTTGTGTTGTTGACAAACATTTATTTTAGTATTAATTCCATCTACTTGTAATGTAGTAATAGTAAAATTAATAATGGAATTGTCTTTGTTTCTGAAGATTAAGGATGAGTGCAGTGTTTCACATGGCCACACCAATTGTGAAATGTAACTAGAATAAAAATTCAAGAAGGAAACACTAAACATTAATTATTATTAATTATTCACATTGAATTATTTACATTGATTTAGTGGTCTTACAATCTTAATTTGCTGATGGAAAATTAACTTCCATTTATTATTTTATAGGATTTTTAACGTCTTTCAGTCTTCAAATTCAAAAGGGATTGAAGTGTCAAAGGTAAAAATGATCAACATTCAATGACCCCCCCAAAAAATATTTTAACATTAATACCTTGAAAAAAAAAAAGCAACAACTAAATCTGCTTTATAAGTGACTGCATGTGCTTCATCGTCTTAATGCTTAAGTAAAGTTACAAATTAAATTGAAATAGTGAAATCAGAATGCTGTGAGACACTATTTGGTATTCTTTGATACTTGGAAAATAATTCCAGTAAACCATTAAAACACATTTTCAAACCACTCTAATCAGTTCATTCTGTAACCAATCTGTTCATTATGTAACCACTTAATCATTGTGTAACCACTCAATCATTCTTAACTGCACAGTCATTCTTAAACCGCTCAATCATTCTGTAACCACTCACTTCATTCGATAAACCACACAATTATTGCAATATTGGGAGAAGTCAGACTCTGCAAAGACTTCTTTGTTAGTTAACTAATAAAATTGTCCCTTGTGATTCAGTCTGAATCTATAAGAACATATGCACCTGATCGCCAGTCTACAACTGATATAATTGTTAAACTGTAACAGGCAGTAAATCTGATATGTAGCCATAATAGTGATCATTGGATCAAGGAGTGTCATGTGACTGAGTTTTTTTTTTTTTTTCACATTACAATGTTGGATATTTAAAAAGCTATTTTTTTTATACAATTTTTCAATTAACAATCTTATACTACAGATTTTAGTCAAATTTTTTCAACATTTTCATTGTTTGACTTGGTGTTCTATAACTAATAATTTAAACAGTTTTATTATTACTCAACTTTAAAGGTAATTAAAATTAAAATTCCTTAGCCATATTCTGCATAATTTCAGTGATTATTATCACAATTAAAAATCATATTAAGTGAATTCAGTTAGATCTTTGTGAGCTGAACAAATTAATTATGTAATAAAATTAATTGATAGTGCAAGATATAGTAGATTTTTAATAAAAAACTAAATTAGAATATAGATTTTAATATACTTTAAATAATGTTTTTAGTTAAAAGAAAAAATTATTTTTTAAATTTCTTATTGTCAGTAATATATGTTTGAAAACCTCTAAGCAATGCCAACTTATTCTTATATATTTTCTTGTAGATCTCTGATGGTTCCACCAAGATGATTGAAAATCCAAGAAATTAAACAACAACAGCTGGAATATGAAAGGAAAGCGCATACTCAATTTATGCAGGTTCCATAAATAAATAATCAAGGTTTTTTTAAAAAAATTATCTAATTGGAACCAGGTGACATTTTGTCCTCGTTATCTTTTAATTTGTTAAATGGCAACCTTGATTGTGTCACTTGTAGATAGACATCCTTAGGCTGACACATGTCAGATCATATAGTTGTAGACATTTTTAGGTTGACACTTGCCACAATAGTTTTTACTCTACACAGCACTTTGGTTCCTCCACAATTTGTATTTTTGATCCTGTTTGTACAGTTTTTTTTAATGTGTTCACATGCCATTATTGTATTCAGTGTAAGTTTGAGCATGGAATGAGTCCAACTATTTCTCTTGATTGTTCAGGAACCAGTGTGGGAGAGCTAGTTAAACCAGATGATTAATGTCAAAATGATTTTTTTTTAAATTTACAAAATAAAATTGTTCAAACTTGTGAGTAGGGCATAATGTCCTGTATATTTATATGTTATTGTTACACTTGAGTGAAAATGTGTTAGTATTTTAAACATGTATATGGATCTAAAAAATGTCAAAGTTTTTGATTGTGCATATTATCTTAATTAATAAAGCACTACCCAAGGTGTTACTTTAACAGATATATATAGGCTTACATTGTCCAAAATGCTAGTTTAAGACTCATGAAAGAATTTTAAAAAATAACTTTTCTTTTAGAGATAAAACTGAAGTTTTAAAATTTAAAGTTATGCTTTGAATCATTTTTCATTACTCTTTATCACTGAAGGCTAAACAAATTTAATTTTTTAAGAAACATAAAACAAAATCAGACTAAAAAAAGGAACAACAAAAATACACAAAAAACCCAGCACCAAAAATAAGCTGGTTGGGCAATTGTAATGCCTGTTAAGAAAAAGAGTCATAATATTTACTATTTTTTTCCATGAGTTAACAAGTTCTAATGGTTAAACTTAGGGATGAACTGATACATTAACAAGAAACTACAGTTGCATAGACTGTGTAAGTTGAATGACATGCATTTGAAACAAGATTATTATTTTCAGCTTTTAGCTGAGGAAAAAACAAAAAAAAAACTGTTTTAAGTTGGCAGTTAAAACATGTTTACAATATTCATGTCATCATATACTTTAAAAAAAAAGTGTCATTAGATTGTATAAGTTGCATTTAGTAATGAATGATAACTCCTCATTAATAGAATATGACTTCTTTTTGTTTGCCACAAGTCAAGTAAAAACATAACACGCTAACGTGATGGTTTTGTGGGAGAACAATTGGTTGAAAAGCTGTTTAAATATTGCATGTTTGCTTTTCATTCTGGCTCTTGTTAGGTCATATCATAACTTGTTTGATGCATACATAAAATAATTAGCTAAAAGCATATCATATTTAAAACTGTATATAAAATCTGTACTGTTTAGATGTAGAAAAGTAATTATGCCAGGATGAATCAGTGGTTGAAAAACATTCTAGCAGTGCAATTAAGACAAGGAAAAAGTTTGTATCTAGTAAATGTTGTTACATAGAAAAAAATGTTCATTTAAACAAATTGTATTTGAGCTTCAATCAAACGAGTTACTTTGTTCTTTTTATATATTTATATATTGTTGTCTTCTAGCCTAATAGTTCAAGTATTTCCATTAATTATTCAAATGAACTTTTTTTTTAATTCAAGGAAGCTCTGTATTATTACTTATAATAACTTATTAATATTTCATTTAGTGTACAAAATTCAACTGTAGCTTATACTGATTAACATGTCTGTAAGGTTACAGACTATTTAAAAACATTTACTTGTATTAATAAATGGTAACTGACTTTAAGATAATGTTTAACAATATGTTAGTATTAACACATGCGTTACCTAGTCATATTGAATGATACTAATTATTTATTTATTATTAGAAATATTGTCATGTTTTTTTGTCAACCAGCTATTTAAAAAATGTTTATTTTATAACTATAGTAAAATTCCAAGTAAAAATGGCAGATTATTTATTCATTGTTTTTTTTAAAGAATTCCTGAGACTACATTAGATACATTGCAATGAACAGAAATGAATGTATAAAGCCTATGGGCATGCCGCTGCCCAATTATAAGCTGTACTAATTAGATGTTGATTGTTTGGGTGATCAATCAATTAAGGGACAAGTATCACAAATAAAAGGAAGGAAGATAAGCAATGATTTTTTTTCTTTAAAATTACACACAAAATATATTACATTTTTTTTTATATGCTAACTTTTCCTTGCTCTGTTCATTTTCAATTAAATTGTTGGTTCAATTGATATTGAAACTTCTACTGTTGTCATAGTGATCATAGCATGTTGCCACCTTGTTTGATTACATTCATGAGTCTCAAAGAGCGTCCTTGTATAAAAAAGATATTAGCCAGGCTGGGTTTTTTGTTTGTGATCTGCACATTCAACATCTAGTGGTGCTGTAAATAGATACATGACTTTCCAAATTTAGTTTTTATTATGGAATATGATCAGATGTTATAATATAGCAATATGAAATGGCATCACTTCTTTTTACACATGTTTGAAGAAATCTAGTTTTGATGTTCTTTTTATCATTAAGCTGTTTATACAGACATGAACCATATACAAGCATATGTATACCTAACTTTATACTTCATACAACAATCATTGACATAAATCCTAATTTTAAAAAATAGATAATTCTCTGGCTTTTTAAAACATAAACAAAGGAATTTTTCATGGCTATTATTAGTTCTTGGTAATAAGCTTCTGTCTTCTTTGTTACACAAAAGACATATTGTTTTTGTTCTAATTGTTACAATATTAGTTTCTGGGACACTTTTATGTATTATTACATCTGTTTTCTGCATTCACAATTACTGTCATCTCTATCAGTTCACCTTATCACTAATTAAAACTTTGTATTTGTCATTCTTCTAGGGAATAAAAAAAATGTAATCACTTTTACATCCCCAGCAAATGTCAGATACCCTTTAGAGCTGGAAAGATGTTCTCTTAGTCTCAATCTAATCTCAAGCTTCACTGGTACTTGAGATGGGTTTAGAGGTCATACTTTTTACTACTCAGCCACAAGAAAATATTATATTAAAAACTAGAAGAGATTAAAAAAAAAAAGAATTTTTTTTTGGACTGATTTCAAATGAGGCTGTATGTGAAAATATTTTCTAGTGCTTAGTTGTTTAATGAACTGTTTCATTTCTTCCTTTGAACTAAGAACTAGAAGGACTGAGAACTGAAGTGCCCCAGTTTATGATGATATTATCTGACTATGATTTTATCTTTTACCTTAACATAGCTTGGTAGACTTTACCTGTGCTGAACAAAGCTTAGGCTTGATAATCAAGCTGTTTGTCACTTTGTTTTTCAAAAACTGCTCAGTAATATCTTTTTTTTTAAAAAATTGGAGTAAGCAGTATGTGGGAAGCAATATTTTTTTGTAATGAGTTGAAATTGTATTCAAGCTTATGCTAGTTTTTTTTTAATGCTCAGTATTATACCAATGTGATCCAGTCATAAATGAGACTTAATAGAATTGCCATAAATATATATATTATTTTTATTTACAAAATCAGCCCTTTTTTTTTGTGTGTAAATGCTAATATTTTTTAAACTTTTGTGTTTGCTAAAAAAAAAAAATTTGTTTATAATAAAGGAAACAGTAATTCAATATTTTTTTCAATCTAAAGCTGGTCTTTATATCTTTTACTTAGCTTGTGAGATTTCATGTACTTTACACTAATTGTGATAATGTGGTCAAATCTTTGTTTGCTATTTAGTTAGTTTGCAGCTCCTAGACCATGTTTCACTATCACAATTGTTTTTTTTTCACCTATTCTATTCACTCTACCAATGCTTCTTTCTGATAAGAAGTATATTCCAGATTTTTTTCAATTAATTATATAATTCAAGCTATAAAACAATATGCTAGAGTTTTGGTAAAGTGAACAGAAAAAAAAAAAGATTACATTTCTATCATTAATAGAATCTCATTTTTCTTGAAAAATAATTATTGATACGAAATACTCATTTAAATTTCACTTTATGTAACCTATTATGTATGTGTACATTTTTTAAAATATTATTTACAAATGATGTAGTTTCCTAAACTTTAAAGCATGGAATTTTATGTTGGTACTAGCATGATAATGGAAAATGGGCCAAATGTTATTGTTGATAGAAGAATTGTACAATTTAGTAAATTAATGCCTAGGGTTCACCAGATTTTTCTGAACACTTATCTGTTATAATGATATAAGAAGAAAATAAAAAAAAATTTGAAACAAAACTAGTGTGTTACTGAATATAATGGCTACATTTCTTTTACATGTTTCAGATGCTCCTTTTGAAGTGAAGATTACTATATCCCAGCCCAAACCTCCCACAGGAAGGTGGAGGATTTTATATGTATCTTTAATTTTTTGTGTTAAATATTTTGTACTAATTATCTAATTATAAAAATAATAATATCAAATATGCCATTAGACACTGTTTTTATTTATGCACAGTCATATCTCATCCAATATACACAATACATAAAGCAAATCATCACAAATGTAAACAGTCATCTTCAACATAATTAACATTTTTGAAACAGAAAATAAAAAATAGTAATTTGACATCGACAATACTTTTAAGCTGAAACCTGGCGAGTTTTGACATGCACTTATTAGTAGTATCTACTTACGTTTAGAGTTACTTATAATTTTCATCAATAAATCAAATTGTGAAAAAACAATACAAGTAACACATGCATCACAAAATAAAGATTCCATTGTACTGGTATATAATCAAACATATTTCAAATATCACAGAGATCCATAGCAAAAAAAACTGTTGCTGTAGGACGGAAATAGAAATAATTTTTTTTTAGTTCTGGAAACAAGCTTGAAATGATCTTTTAAAAGAAAAACAATTGTTGATCAAAAATAAATAAATAAAATCCTTCACGCTGATTGTTTTTTTAAACATTTCAAAAAAGGTAAAAACAGAATGAGAAAAGAACCTGTAGAGCATCATATAAAAAATGTTTTTTCACTATTCATCAATTATATTATAACTAATGCACAAAAGTTGTATAAATTTATATCATAACTACCACACAAAAGTTGTAAAAATTGATTCTTTCTAAAATGCTGATGTTTTTAGTAAACAGAAGAAATAATGACCAGGCAGATCATTTTTACACCTGTAGCAACAGGGCCACACCTCCCAAAACCCATTTACTGGGCTTCTCTTTAGATTTCAGATTAAAAGTCCAAACAAATGTTGGACCTCTTGCTTTGGTTTTGTAGACGGGACACTCATAGACTGTCCTCAGATCCTGACGATCAACTGGTATGGCCTTAATGAAGATAACAGGCATGGGTGGGGCCAACTCTTTCAGACGAGCCTCTCCAATCATGCCTGTCTGCATGTCCCAGCGTGCACCTTCCATGTATAAGCCATGGACATAGGCTCCTTCCCTTGGTGGTCCAGCCATGTCTTCACGAGATTTCTTGGTAACATCACACTGCAAACACATGCGATCTAGCGGCCATTCATTCTGAAAATACATTGATACAGCGACATTAATCAATAAAATAAAAATACAATTGATCAAGAAAAATCACAATATAAATATTTAAATTTTAATATTACATACAAATTTACTCATGAATATTTATGAATGGCCAATGATTTCACAGGTAAAAAGCTAGCTTATCGAGAAAATGGTTGAAAAATCCAATTAATACTCTTAATTAAGACAGACATAAAAAAATTCTTTATCAATGTTAAGATTTTATAGGCATTAAAAAAAAGACAGACCTTTCTGGCCATTTGCTGCATGATAGCTGTGAGGAAACTCTGTGGATTGAAGAATCCTCCAAGCCAGACAGCTGCTGGAAGCTGGAAATCTGAAGTCCATGTCTCTAGCTCTTTAATTCTTTGCAGAAGGTCTGCATACCAAGCTGCCAGGTTGTACAATGATGGATAGGCTCGCTTGGCCCAGTTGGCTGGAACATTATCCAAGAAGAGACTGTTGCTGAGGTCCTCCATGTCAGCAGTAATGGTCAGTTCACCCTATAGTTAGGACCAAAGTATTCATGTGAACATTATGTTCTATTTATAAGTAACAGTATAACTCAATATAAAAAAAATCTATTATGTGAACAATGATTTACAGTTAAGTTAAACATTCAACAATACATTTTAGCAATATTTGTTTTATAAATCATAAATGTGTTGGACCATTATTAGTATATATGGCTCCTTCTGTCTCTGAAGACAATGGATGCACCCAGATGAGTCACTGGCTTTGATTTCATCTTGAGATGGGGCAGAATCTGGAGTGACTGATCAAGCCAATTTTGGAGTGGCAGAGTTTGCCACAGTCCTAAGGCTAGCTGACAGAGCAGCTTTCTTTTTCTTTCTCTTGACTGATGCAGCTTTGTTTCTTTTGCTAGTACCAGCATGCACAGTCCGTCTCTATGCTGTCTGGTCTTGGACTATCTCCTCCCACATACTATCATATATCAGTATATATCATTAATAAATATATGGCAAAGTTCATACCAGCACGCACAGTCAAGTCTTGGGCTATTTCCTCCCACATACTTTTGTATATCAGTATATATATCATTAATAAATATACCATCTTTATATATTACAAATTTATAGGACTTAATTTTATGTATCATATAAATTCATATGTCCCCAATAACAGCATTAAATTTCAATGATATATAACACCAACATCAGATAGATCAAAGAGAGGCTTAAAAAGAACCTGAAGTAGTTTGAAATATAACAATAACCATTGCTAGTACTAACAAGCCAATATATAGGATTTCTTTCAGCCTTATATGTCTCCATAAAACAGCAACATTATAAATGTATGTTTAATATGATTTCTAAGACTAAGACTAAGACTGCTTTATTGATCCTTACGGAAATTTGTTGTGATTACAAGGACTCTTTTCTCATATAAAGACAACACAACAGAAAAATACACACAAATACAACAGATAACATAGAGTTCATTCAGCGACTACACACAGGTATCTTGGTGCATTTCATGTTCCCTGATCAATGAGTGGCGGTGATAGAGTCTGACCGAGTGAGGTACGAACGAGTTTTTGTACCGCTCTGTTCTTGTTTTGATTGACAGCAGTCGCCCACTTCGCGACGACCTGTCGTAGTTCTGATGGAGCGGGTGGCCGTTGTCTTCCAAGATTTTTTTGATTTTTCTTAGGCACTTTTGTTCAAAAAGCTCCTTTAAATGTGGCAATGTTGTAAGTGTTATTTTAGATGCTTTTTTAATGATTTTTTCTAGACGTCGCAACAGTTTAGATGAGGCGTTGCCTTGCCAACAAGTTATTCCGTATGTTAGCAGACTCTGCATAGTCGCGCGGTAAAATGTCTCAAGGATCTTCTTGCTTAGTTTAAAGCTATTGAGTTTGTATAGAAAAAAGAGTCACTGGGCTGCCTTCTTTGTCAGAGTTCCAAGGTGGTCTTCCCATGAAAGCTTGTTGTTGATGATAACACCTAGATATTTATATGCCTTTACTTGTTCTATAGATGTAGTGTTTATTTGCAGTTCACGTATAGTATGTTTTTTCTTTCTAAAATCTATTATAAGTTCTTTAGTTTTTGTTACATTCAGTTCTAGAAAGTTGTCGGTGCACCAGTTTGTAAACTCTTCTACAAGCAGAACATAGATACACCCAAAAACAGTTTACCTTCAAACCCAAATCTAATTCTTTAAGTGATCTCCTCATTTCACTCATCAGCATGTTCATACGTTCACATTCTTGAAAGGCAACCACCACATATGGAGTTCTGTCTTCTAGTGGCACTTTAGCCATAATTTCTTGCATATTAAACTCATCAGGAAGTTTCTCTACTATTTCATCCAAAATGGTCTTGACCTATAATATTAATAAAATATTAAAACAATATAATTTTATGGTGTTTTTTTAAATAAGAATACAAATGCAAAATGCATTTTAGAGATACAGAATTTTAAAAAATATATTAGGAAAAATGATGTCATATAAATGATTACACATTTCTTTGACCATTCAGAAATTATTACTTTGAATTTAAAAAATGCTTAGAAAAAAACTAAACAGATAAATAATATAAGAATGGCTCACAAAAATTTAGTAAACAACTTAAGGACTTAAACAATCAATGAGAGATTTGCATACATAGACAAGGTAGGCAGAAAGTGCAACAATGAGTTGATATTTTCTAAATAAGTTCATTAATCTTTTGAGTGACTAGAATTAGTAGGTGTATTTTGAGAGATGTCTTCTTTGGGCTATGACATGAAGCTATTCTTAAATGTGAAATAGATGCTAGCTTTACTATGTCTACTATGTATATTTTAGCAATTTTTTTTCAACTCAATTCCTTCTACATCCTCACTACCTTCAACCTCATCTGCTTTTGCATTAAGATAATTACGAAAAGTTTTTTTCAGTGAAGCAATTAGACTCTCATATACCACACACCCAATTTTTTTAAATACTTTTAATACTTCAAGATATATTCATTCTTTTTCAATTTAATAAGCTATTTATTATTATCATCATCAAACTCAATGTGAGTGAGAACTTGAAAGGCTAAAAAATCTCTCTTCTGAAAGCACTGGAGAAAAATCATCTGATTGTGTGCAATGCACATATGTCAATATACATCTTATAAGCATAAGATTTTCCAGACCAGTTAAAATGGAATTCAGGAAGTCTGAAGCGGTATGATAGATCCCTAGCTACATTTTATTCTTTTTAAGTCTTCATTTTTAGTGTTTAAAAAGGGTTAAGAGTATTGACAATTTTTCTTTGTAATGCTCTTATTTGAAATTTATAATGTTTCTTTGACATGTAAAGCTATTACACAGAACGAGAATGAATCTTTAGCCACAAAGTCTCACCTTCTCTTCTCTGCTGACTCCACCACCTGCACCAGCTCCAGCATCACGAGGCTGCATCTCAAAGACTGTCCTGAACAAGTTCTCTGACCTGGTTGTCAAGAACTCAATCTCAGCATTTGGATGAAGACCATAAAGGTAAGGGCTCTCAGGGGGGAGGTTTTCATCTATGTAGGCATGGTAACCTTTGTAGTCTGAGTTGGGTGGAATTGGGAAGTTGGGTGCCAAGAATAGTTCTGCATCCAACTGCAAAATAAGAACAGCCTTAAATTTAAACAAGAAAAGAAACAAATATATTATGATTAGTAAACTCGCCTAGTCTGATAAATATTTTGTGAGTGTGAGAATGATGGTGGCACTATTTAAACAGGGTATCAAAAACATGAATATAAATGCCAGGTTTTTAGAAAAGGCTATAAAACATATATGTTTTTTTAGCCATCAATGAGTTCCCAGGAAAAAAAAAAAGCTAGCGTATTGATGAGGCAGTTATAGTCTAGTTATTTATAAACAGATTACAAATGCCTTACCATGTCAGAGTGCATGTATACTTCAAGGTAAGTACGACACAATTTTCTATCCCAATCATCTGTGATATGCCCACCATACATAATTTCTCCAAAGAGATAACGGAGATCTTCCCAAGGTACCTAGACAAATCAAAGCAAAAGAACTTAAAAAAAAATGATATGGTGAAAAACAAAACAAAAATATATTTAATTTATTAGTATATAACAAAGTTGATTTACAACTGTTTTAGAATTTAAAAAAGCCATTTCAATCTTCAAAAACACTTCTGAAAGTGATATCTTAACTTAAAACCAATGAAACTATGTTGGGACAAAGTGATAGCTCAAAGACAAAAAGTGGCTTATGAGTTGATATTTAAATATATAACAAAAAAACAACATCAAATTACAATTTTCATGTATTAGTCTTATTGCCAAAACATTTTTATAGTGTATAAGAATAAAATCTCAATGAAGCAAGGCATTGGCTCATTTACTTAGTTGAATGTAATTTTAACTGGGCACAACCTAAAGATTGTTACCTTGACATTGGCTTCCAAGTAGTTGTAGAGCACATTGACACTTATGGTCAAGTCACCTGTGTTGTAAGGATACACTCTGTTCCAGCCCTGGGGTCCAAACTTTCTCCTCTCACAGACCACAGCATGGAAGTAGCAGAGGGCGAACAGGATGGCCTTGAACTCTGTTTCACGGGCACACATTTCCAATGTGTCCTGAATAAAGTTAGAAAAATAAAGGAAATAAAACAAAACATTTGTTTCTTCAATATAAATACCACAAATAATTATTAACTGCAACTGAAAAAATCTACAAAGATTTATATAGATCTAGTGATATGAAATATTTTTGCCTAATTCTAATTTGAAAAGGTTTAATGAGCTTAACAACAACTTTTTTTGTAAAAAAATTTAAGAAATGATTTAGAATTACAGTAACAATAGTCTAGCTACTATAATGTTCGAAAATCAAAAGAAAATAGAAAGTTACTGATGTATGGTAGTAAGAGTCTATTTGAAATGAATATTAGAGGCAAATATTATGAAAGAAAAAGAGTTTGCCCAATAACTATCTTTGGCAAAGTCTTCAGTTGAAGTTACTACCTGATTGAAGTTATCTAGAGCTTTGTGGAGGTTGGCATACATTCCAGTTGGAGGCTCATTAGTGATTTTAATAGCTGACTCGAGGATACCTTGAGGAATAATGTGAGAATCTGGGCTTCCTGCAGGCTCAGCACTGATGAAAAGTCTATACTTTTCATGACCAACTGCAGAATACTCTTCAATCTTCTTTTCAAGTTGTGATAACCATTTGGCCACGAGATGGACATTCTAGAATAATATATATATCAAGCAGTTTTTGTTTGAATAGTTCTTTAGTTGTTTAATGTAATCTCTAAAAATAAATAAATAAATATTATATTAAGATTTATATTTAGACACAAAGATATAAATATGATCATAATTTTGATAGTATACTACAATTTATAATAACACAATTAAAAGCTCTAAATTTTTTAAACTGCTTCTAATTTAATTTCAGATTATTTATGGAAGTCTAAATAGAATGGAGAAAATTTACATGTTTCAATGAATCAGTTTATTAACAGATACTTATCAATGAATCAAAAGTGGAAAATTTGTGAAATAGATTCAGCCAACCTGTAGCACCACCCAATGACCTTCCTTGGCGGCCAGATCCATGGCTTGTTCAGCGACAACTTCCTGACCTTGACCTAGAGAAATATTGTGGAAATTGTTATTGTCTGTGGTGAAGCCAAGTTTCTTTCCCAGACTTTCCACATCCTTCAGAGGGTCAACACCAGGGGACAGAATAAAGAAGATAGGTGTGGAAGGAGCTGATTCTTCAAATGATTTGGCAAACTCCATGGCACGTCCTTCCACATACTTGGTGCCTAGCATTTCTTCAATGAAGTTCCTGGAAAATAAAAAGAAGGGTTTTGACCAAAATAATTGTTTTTCAATGTCATGTTTAAAAATAGTTATTAAAAAAGTAAAAATAAAGTTCCCCTTTCAGACCTTGTGATATATAGGGCAGTTAATGTAAAGGTCATCTGTTTCTGTGGCTCATATTTAGTGAGGGTGTTGTGTGGCCATCACAATGACCTTTATTTTTACCACCCAATGTCAGATACCTGTTAGAGCTATGTGGACTCAGAGTTGTCCTAAAGATTCCGAAATTAAAAGTCCCAGTCTTAACAGGGATTAAAACCCAGAAACTCTCAGTTTGGAAGTCTAAATAAGCTTTATCATTCAGCCATTGTGCCTCCCAAAATGATTATAAATATATATATTTTTTTAAAATTATACACTGTTTTACATTATTAATTTCTACTTTCAACTTCTATTCTAATGGATTCAACTTTTTTTTAGAGTGAAATCCCCAATATATATATATATATATATATATATATATATATATATATATATATATATAGTTTTCATATATTGAGGTAACAAACAGTTATATACTAAAATATATACCATTCTATAAAATCAAAGGGCAATCTATTGGACAAGAGGGACAATAAGGGTGGCTACCTTTATTTTTTTTTTAGAGTTAGCCCCCTTTATTACTTGATTTAAGTCCCTGTCAACTGTTTACAAATGCCACTCTCTCTTGAGTCTTTCAACTGACCAGTGTAGCTTGAACTAAATCTATATAATGTTTGACTAATACTTGTGTTGTACTATTGTTGTGTTACTCAAGAGGAGTGTGCCACTGTTGTGGGAAGAGTATTTCGATAATGAGCTAAGTAGACTTTATCGATTTGTTAGTTGAATAATGTAAATGGTATAGGTCTACTTAGTCTCTTATCCTCTTCTGTATGTCTTTTTTTTTAAAGACATCTTTTGTTTAGATACGAGACAGTAGTGTGTCTAATGAATGACGTCATTTCATTGTTGATGCATGTATGATATTATTGTAAACCATCTTTTTGTTTTTTCGGCATAAGACATTATTGTGCCTCTGTGATGGTGGTCCTTTCATTATATTGACCGGAAACGGTCTTGCTACTTTGCTTTGTTTCATTATGTCATTTTCTTTTGTGAGTCTTTATTGCCATTTATTTTTTTTCATGATCTTTTTCTTTTGTTTGTAAATAAACTCCTTTTTTTTTGTTGCAACTGAAATCTCAGAATTATTAATTGTTTGTCTCGGTAGTTTTATACATCTAGAGGCTATAGTTATTAGCCTAGATAATATAATTGGGACCACAAAGTACCGCTGGACTAACTTGCCGGTGCAGTACAGGTCACTGGTCTTATGACCTATTCTATTTGTAGGTCACATCTATGTTAAAGCTTATACTCAGAAGGTTGAAGCAATATTGTCTTAACTTACGTTAAGGCATATGTCATTCTGTCTGGTCTAAGAGCTCTCATCATGCAGAGCTTCTGGAGGGAAGTCTTGTTCTTCCATTCTTGTGGGAATTTCTCTTTCTCAGGGCACTCACTTTCAACAAACTTCTTCCATCTTTTAGCAGAGCCCTCAATGTCCCTATCAAGATTACGGAATTCTTCCATCGCTGCGAGAGCCTGGAGTCAAGAATGAAGAAAAAAATACAAAATATTTTTGCTGAAATATTTTTGCTGAAAAAAAGGCTTCTTTCACTAAAATGTCGTAATTTTCTAACAAAAAAAAGGGATCTTTGAAAATCAAAATTTGTACCTTGATGCCACCCCAACAGTTGTTGTTCAAGAAATCTACAGGAGATGTTAGATTGGGAACAAATGGGAATCTCAACAAGAAATCTAGCTCTACTGGGTTGAGTGACTTTCCTTTCAAAAGTATCTGCCAAGAGAAATTCAGCATGTGTAAATGAATGTTTCTGAAATCTTGTTTTGCATTAGCAAATCACTGGCAATTTTTTATTATATAAATATTAAATGCTGTCTATGTACACAGGCTAATGCTCACCAAGAAAGTCATTTGAGTACTGAATATAAGCTTATCCTTTTCAAAGAGACCTCTGGTGGTGTAGATGTAGACAGAGTATGTAATACAGTCTATCAAGTTATTGACACGATGCTTCAGGTCTTCAGCAGGCTCAGCTCTGTCGATAGCTTTATCAAAAACAACACTGAAAGCCTGCACACAAAAAGAGAAGATGGTTTTCTAAAAGTGATTGTTTTTATGTATCAAAAAAAATAAACACTTAGCGTATATAAATTTATTTTGTTATTTTTATACATTGATTAGAAATAATTTTTTGAGTTTTTGTTTTTTCTTATGCAGAAATGTTTTTTAAAATTTTCTTAAAATATTAATTAAGAAACAATTTTTGTTACTAATAACAATTAAATCTAATTACAATAATTATATAAACAAAAAAAGCAATATTTGAAATGTTTATAAAATGTTATTTAAAAAAATATATTAAGTACCCCTTTCAGACCTTGTGATCTAAGGGGATGATGTAAAGGTCATCTGTTTCTTTGGCCAACAGTTAGCAGGGTGTCGTGTGGCCAGCATGACACCAATCAACTTTACTTTCCACAACTAAAAAGTCAAGGTCGGGCATTCTTATAATCCCAAAATTAAAAATTCCAGTTTTCACTGAGATTTGACCCGTATCTCACAGTTTGGGGGCCAAGTGCTTTACAACTAAGCTATTATTAAAAACATTTCTAATAAAATTAGAAGTAATCTGACCTTGAGTGAGAACTGGTACATGGGATTGATCTTATGAAGATCATTCATAATGAAGTACAGCAGTGATGCTCTGGCGGCAGCAGCTCTGTAGTTCTCACGAGCATTATTGATTTCCACTTCTGTAACCTTGGCTTCAGCAGCTTTCACCTCTATTTCAGCAGCAGTTCTCTTAGTGGTCTCCAAATTTTCAACCAGAGCATAGTCTCCCAGGAAGTTTCCTTCAGCAGCTGAGAGACGAGCTAACAAATTGTCTTCCAAACCTAAGTAGTAAAAAGTATCCCAAATTAACTTTACATGTGAAATCTGAGAATTATTTTATTTTAAATATCAGAAATTTTTAATCAATTTTATTTAACAAAATTTGATTTTGATTTTTGTTTATTGGAATAACATTTTATTTATGACATCTTAAACATATAGGCAAGACTGTAAGCAAAAACCAAGAATTATATTTTTGTAAAAATTATTTCCACAGTAAGTGTGTATTGTAAATCCCTGTGGAGTTTTAATGAAGCATTTTAATGACATTTTCAGATAAATCTCGACCCCCCACAAAAAAAAGTATTACAGCATTACTTGCATGCTTATTACAGCTGCTTATTATTATTGATATTATAAAAAATGTGAACTTTAAATATGAAGAAGACACAAACTTGTTGATATTTTTCTAACCCTAACTCTAAGTTTTTTTTATTTTAATAATTTTTTTTATTTAACAGTATTTTAATTTCAATATAAGTTCTTCATGTAGACTTATATCTTGGTTTGAAATTGACTTTTTAAAAACTGTGAGGCTAGAATCTAAGTTTCTGACATACCCTTCAAAGTAATTTTAAACTCATTTTGTTGCCGTGTTAGGTCAGATTTAAGTTTTTCAAGGTCAGGTCTTTCCTTTGAAACGACTGCTCCAAGCAATTGATCTTCCAAACCATCTCTGTAAAAAAAATACTAATTTTATTTTTCAGGAAAAAAAAATAAATTATCTAATGTAAAGATGAGCCAAGTAGCCGAATTGTTACAGTTACCTTGTTACAGTAAAGTTGATCAAAGTTGTCTGTGCCTGCATCTCAGGTTTGTAGTGAGGGTTAGCTAACTTTGTTTGCAGGATAAGTCTGAAATCTTTGTGGTATTCAACTTCCTTGTCTCCCATCTATTCAAAGATCATAAACTTATATCAAAACCATTTTCAACATTATTTACTCACACTGAATAAACTCCAACATGAATCCCATAGGAAACAAAAATAAGAGTTTTTAATTGGTTTTTAATATTAAGTTAATATGTAACTATATAAAAATGTAATTATAGAAATGAAGATCAATCCATTGAATTGAATTTAGCTAAATCAATGAATCTTGGTTGAAATATGACTAATTCTAGATACCTTAATGTAACGCCCTTTCTTGATTGTGTTACGCCCAAGAAGTGGATCAAGGACAGGGTCAACATTTTCCTCAATGTTTTCCAAAAGTACCACATCTCCTGACTGGACAGCTCTTTCTATGGCTTCAAGGTAACCTTTTGTTCCCAGTCGAATCACCTGGATGGTTTTAAAATTTAGTTTTATTATACAAACAAAAAATACACTGAAATTTGACAAAAAAGTGAATTCTTGTTCTTTTTTTTACACATGCTATTTTTAAGACCTGGTTTATATTTTTAAAAAAAATCTCTTTCAGCAATTAAACAGAGGTAGGAAAAAAAAAGAGAAAGCAATGTAGAGAAATGTGGGGAGTGATTAAACTAAACATAGAGCAAGGAAGCTATATTGAAACTTTACAGTTTCTAACTAAATAATTTTTTTTTTACAAATTTGATTCAGCAGCAATAAAAAGGCAAAAAAATACTTATCAATACTCCCTAATCATGTACACTGATTCTTAACTTCTGAGATAAACTATATGCTGGAAAATAACATTATAGAAAGAAGTGAAAGCCCATGGAGCTCACCATGCGTGTTGGTACCTAAACCTGATGGTACATACAGATTCTGTACTGACTATAGAAAGGGGAATCTAGTGACCAAAGCAGATGCATTTCCAATTCCCCACATTGATGACTTAATCGATAGAGTTGGACCGGCCACCTATGTAACAAAAATTGATCTCTTGTCCGGGTATTGGCAAGTTCCTTTATCGGAGGAGGTGAAACAAGTTTCCAAATATTTATAGAATAAGATAAGATAAGATAATTTTTATTGGTCCAATCAAATGGAAATTCAGTTTGATTACAATTGACCTCCTCAGCACAACTACTGTAACAATAGCACTATAGATGCAAATACAAACAACTGTCATACATGAAACACACGACCACTTTGTTCAGATCTGATGTAACAGTGGTTTAATGGGTGCAGGTTGTCTTTAAGAATTGTGCATGTTTTGGAAAGGGATCTTTCATGAATAGCCTCCCTATATGAAAATTCCCCATCAAATCTGCTCAAACCTTCAAGTCAGCTCCATATTTGGTTTTGATCCATTTGACACCCTGCAACTGTGGGTCAATCATCAGTGGCCATCTCTCACATGTGGTCAGAATGGTAGCATTCTCTGTGGACATGCGATCTCCTGGCAAGCCTTCATTGTTCCAGGAAGCAACTAGAGCATCATCAATCAGCAAGGTCAAAGGATCAAGGCCTTCTGAGACAGGAATGGGATTCTTCAGCCCTTTCAAGAAAGGTAACCAGTGATTGTCCATTAGATCTGTTCTATAGATCTGCGGGTTAAAAAAAATAAATTTTAGTAGAGCTTAATAATTGTAGGCTTAGACAAACAGTATTTTTAAAAAATTTATCAAACTAATTAAAATTTGTTTCTTTAATCATTAAATAGTAACATGAAAAGTAAAGCAAATATATCTCATAATCAATAAATGTATTTATTTATAATTAATAACTGTTTTAATTAGTAGTTCTACTAACCAAAGGTTTTTGTAGCAGTTATTAAAAAGGGACATCAAATGTTCTTTCTAATGGGTTTAGACACATATCCAATGAAATATACACAGCATGAAGCTAACAAGTAACAAATACCTTAGTGAAAGAGCCCACATAAGAGATGAATGCAGTAATCATCAACACATCACCAGGTAATGTCTTCTCATTGGTCCTAAAGTTGGCAATGGAGTCTGCCCACCTGACATTCTCTGAAGCCAAGCCTCCAACCAGCCTGTTGGCCAACTCAATTGTTTTTGCAGTTTGTTCAGCTTCTTGCTGGCATCTCAATTTCTCAGCAGTTGCCTTCTCAAACTCTGCCTGGCACCTGGCCAATGTTTCCTCCAACTCTGCTACTTTACTCTTGATGATGCGAAGCTTCTCCCTAGCAGCAGACAGCTCAGCATTGGCTTGGTTCAGAGCATTGCGCTTGGGCTCGACAGTGCAGTAGACTTCATAGTACCTGACTATGTTGATAGCCCAGGAGCACAAACCTGAAAATTTGAACATAAAAAGACTTTTAATTTAGGTTTGTAAACAATAAACTATAAAGTTACATTTTTTTAAAGTCTATGTTACTTTCAAGAATATATAATTAACATTATTGTTAGATAGTAAGTATAGAAACTCGCCATAGTGGATAGATTTTAAACACGACATTTAGTGACTTCATGGATTATTTGGTTTTAGTTTATTTATATTAATAGTCAGTTGGTGTCAGGACATCAAGGTGACAACATCTTATTTGGGACAAAGACTGTGGTGTTTATGTATTAAACTTTTAATGGTCTGGACTTGGTCCTTACATCTTGTTACTGTGTAGGTCTTGTTCATAAGTAGTTTAAACACATCTAATACACCTGTACCAGTAACTCAAACATCTTCTGAGTCATCTGTCAATTCAGACAGCCATCATACAACTACAAGATCAAGGCCTATTACATTATGTAAAACTGCTGAAAACTAATGAAATATAAACCAGTAGATTCGCTGAATGAGAAGGACTTCAAAAGTCTGAACTTTACACAAATGGCTGATGATCCAAAAACCTTTTTCAAATCCTGATGGGTATTGGAACTTATACTCTGAACTAAAGGCTGGAATTAGAAACTCCCCTAATGGTACCTCAACTAAGTTTGGGAAAGTAATTACAATTCTTCATTGTAATAGCAACACAACACCCTCCACAAACAGATGACAACAGTAAAAGGTTACTTCATCATCACTAAGGGATATCTGAGATAAACTGGTATTGTAAATTGATAATTTGAGAACCCTCTTTCAGAAAGTATTGACATAGAATGTTTTTGTAATCAATGAAATGATAGATTTCTGAAAGTTACTAAAATATTTTCTTTTGTTCTAAAATGTTTTTTATTTTTTGTTGCTGTTGTAATTTTAAAGAGGTAAAGCTTCTACCTGAAGCAGCAACAGATTTAGCTCTAATAAACTCTGGTTCAAATTCAGGATCTGCCAAGTATGGTTGAATAGCTTTCAGACAGTTCTCATGAATGTTATCTTTGTCATAGTTGATCAAGTTGTCCAGGAATTGATCCACCTGTTAATATTAATTTGTTATTGTATTTGTAATTTTTTTGCTTTTAATCTTTTCATGTAATTATGTCACCTAGGCTAGTAAAATAAAAAAAAAGTAGCACTATTTAACAAAAAGTTGAAACCTTGTTCATGATTGTTGCTTTTGCTGCCTTCCAAGATTTGTCTTTGGGAACTTTTCCACCAGGGGCCAGCAAACACATAACAGCAGCCGTTACATTTGTGACAGCAGCAGGAGGGGCACCAAAAGATTTCAGCTCTGTCAAATTATTCTAATCAAACAATATACCAATTAAAATAGTGTTGTGTGAAAGTAACAAATACAGTTGAATAAATATGCAGAGGAAAAAAGAACATCTGAACATATATTAAGGATAATATATGATAGTATTATAAACAGATATAAAACATAGCAGCTTTGCATAGTTAGAAGAAGAAATAATACAAAATACTTAATAATAGAATAACATTATGAACATAGAAATTATTTAATGCAATGATTTTTTTTAGAATGAAAACAAAATGATCATGCAAACTTGAATCATGAGACATTAAGGGACATACAAAATATTATCTGTTAAACAGTCCTTAATCATGTGTCAATATCAATGATGTTAAAATCAACCTTGGTCACAACAGATAACCACTGTCCACTACCACTACAGCTTAACACAGTAGGCTACAAACTCAAACTGTAGTAGTAATATGTAGGAATTAATGCCAGGACCAAAACTAAATCCCAGCCTCATTGAGTCTCAAGTTGAGTACCCGACATTTGGGAACAAATAATGAAAGGTATGGTAACTTATAATATGTCATATGTTAGCAAGCACTATGTTTGTTAAAATGCTGATTTCAAGCCACCATAGATTTAAAGCAAAAAAAAACCTCCCAGTACCTTATTCAACGTGTTCAAGGCATCTTCTGCAGCCTTCAGAGCTGGCTCAGCTTTGGCAAGGTCAGTCTCACAGTCTTTGGCCTTGATCTCTACTTCTGCTGTAATCACTGTGACCTTCTTCTCTTCCTCATCTGCAATGGTCTTCTCTCTGGTCACTTTCTCAGTCTCAGCACCCACAATCTGAATGAGTTTGTTAGCATCTTCATTCTTGATGGCTAACTCAACCTCCTGTGAGGCTAATTTTGCTTTCAGATCATCAACCTGTAAAATGAAGTCAACATCTGTTAAAAATATGGCAGTAAAAAGTCATTATATGAAACAAATATTAAGAGTTAAAATAAAATGCAATTAAAAAAATAAATTATTAGAACATATTTAAGCTAGTTGAAAAATGCTTCTGTTTTATTTTGCAATGAATCAGGTAAATATTTTATCTTTATATCTTGACCTTGCTTTGATTAAGATTCTACTAAAAGTGTTAATGTGTTGCTTTTAAAATGAAATGGATTTCATTACTTTAAAAAAAATTAATACTTATTTAAAAACATTTAAGCTTACTTGGGAGGCTGTACTGCGAAGTTTTTCAAGTCCATTCTCTAAACGGACTATACTAGCCTGCAGGTCAGAGTTTTTCTTGATGAGCAGATTCTGGTACAAGGTGATTTGTTCCAAGAAAGATTTGGGTGTTGTGTAGTTGTACCTGCGCTCATTGACAAGGAACTGATGGGACACTTCATTGACAGATTTGTGAACATAGGACATGAAGTGGGAGATAGATTCTCGCATCTCAGGCTGAAAATGGTTAAGAATACATTACACCAAGATTGTTGGAATTATTTTATTTAAAAAACAAAAAAACCAAAAAAAACATAGTAGAAAAAAATGCACCTGAAGTAACTCTACATCTTCCAAAAATCTGGCACTGACAGACTTGAGAGCTTCTTCTGGCCACTCATGGAACCAATCAATAGATGTGCAGTTTGTTACAGCAGGGAACTTTCTGCTTCTGACACGCAGGGTGGAACCCACAGGGGAGAAGCACAGAACAACCTGGTAAAAAAAAATGTCCAGTAATTTTTTTTGCAACTGAACAAACTGTAATAAATGAAATTATGCCACTATAGGGAGATTTTTTCAAAAAATTACAAGAAAAATAAATTTTAATAATAATAATCTTTATTGTCTGTATGGAAATTTGTCTTACAATTTGTGCATTACACCAAACAAAAAACATTATAACTATAAGAAACCAAAATGTACATTCACACCTGACTCACTGATAATTTACATGTGACAAAGTTTATATCAGATTGTTTCTATTTAATGATTTAATTGCCAGGGGAACAAAAGAGTGTTTGTGTCTGTTTGTCTTTGCTATCGGTGTCTTGTATCTCTTTTGTGAAGGTAAAATCACAAAATCCTGACACAAAGGGTGATTCTTTATCTCTAGGATCTTGTTAGCTTTTTTATAGATTTTTGTCTCAAACAGCTGCCCATATTTAATATATCTTTAATGTTTCTGCATCCTTTAATATTTAAAAATTTTTAACTTTGTCAAACTTTGTCTTTCACTGTCTTACCTTCAGCACACGCCTAACTCTATCAATAAAGAATCTCCAACAATTTTCTCTAGAGTCCTCCATGCCCAAACCTTTGACTTCATTCCTCACACCAGAGATGACCTCTTCAACTTCATCATCAGCAAACAAGTCTGGGATTTCACCAGATGCCAACAAGTCATTGATTAAGACAAGGAATCTTTCTTCTGCCACTTGTGCATCTGTCATCAAGAACATTATACCAATACCTGGAGGAAAAAAAGTTTTCTTATGCATTTTTTTTTTTTCAAAATAGTGTAAGTATTTATGAAGATAAACTTTTTAGTCTAAGTTTCAATTAAAACAACAAAAACTATGACACGAGAAGAATGTATTAGATTTTTGAGAACAAGAAAATTGCTGGATTTGCTGCTTTGTTAATTGTTAGCCACAACTA
This sequence comes from Biomphalaria pfeifferi, assembly GCA_030265305.1. Classification (NCBI taxonomy): domain Eukaryota; kingdom Metazoa; phylum Mollusca; class Gastropoda; family Planorbidae; genus Biomphalaria; species Biomphalaria pfeifferi. The sequence goes on from JASAOG010000156.1 coordinate 1,424,170, forward strand.
CAAAATATGATCTTTTAACATAAGTTTGCAAACCTTTGACACCAGCTTTGCGATAGAGTCCAGCCAGATCAAGTTTCAGATCTGCAATTGCATAGCCTTTTCTCAGTGTTATCTATTAAAGAATAATGGACTGTCACATTAAATTTTACAAAATAAAATACTTATAGAGTTGTCTCTGGCTAATATTTGTTTAGTAAGTAAATAGGAGTAAAACAGCGATTGGGCTCAATGGAATGAAAGGTTAGACAGCACCACATGGACTCATTAATTCATTTCTTCATTAAGTTAAATACCCGGTACTTGACATAAATATGACCTTATTTATCTCATGAGACAAACTATAAACATTCCTTTAATAAATAAGATCAATGCATCTTATGTAAATTTAAAATACAAAAATTGAAAACTATTTTGGAATTACTTTACCTGGAAAACTTCCAGTCCACTGATGGAAGCTGCCAGACGAGACAGTGACTGTTTTCCACTGCCACCCACACCAATAAGCAGGGCATTGCCTCTTGGTGATTCCAGGATACGATTGATGCGACAGATGTGAGACATGGCATCCTCAAAAAGTACCAAGTTCATGGCAGCATTTAGCTCATTGTAGTTGTCCAGAGCCTCCACCAAAACTTTATTCACACTTGCCCAGCTTTCAACTGGCAGATATTTTGGGTCTCCAATACCTTGGGCAAAGTGGCTGTAGATAAGTGGCAGCTTGAAGATCACATCATCTGGCATTTCCTAGATAAATTATGGCAAAATTGATATTTTCATAATTTCAAAACTTCAAGAGCACAATCAAGAAAAGAAAAAGAGAGACCCACTGATTTGCAGACCCACTTCTTCCATATAATATTTCTTATTAACAAGAGAATGAATTCTTAATTACTGTCTAAAATGAATGCATCACTGATGTACAATGTAAATATTTTCATGTTCAGCCTTTTTATTTTCTTATTACAGAAAACTTCAAACATTTTGTGCGTGATGTCAGGCATCAGGCATTGTAAGTTAATTATCTTGTGAGTATGAAGTTAAGCACAGTGAATAAGAAAGGTCTAAGGGTCAAGATGTCTAGCTACAGAGATGAGATAGTTTGCTGGGATTGTTATGACAGATATGCTTAAGTTTAAAGACATGTTTTAGTGTTAAAAGATATTTTAAATGATTTGTCAAGTAATATAAAATATAAGTGAAATATGATGAAATACACAGCTCAGATAGAAAGAAGTACACCAGTTACCTCAAAAGATTTTTTGACAACTTCTTTTTTTAGCTTATCATATGTTTCCAGATCTTTCTCATCAATAAGCTTGTCCCTGTAGACACGGTCAGCTTCATGGATCCACAATCTGACCAAGTCTGATGGAACTTTGCAGCATTCACTTTGTGCAAACAGAAGACCCTGTTTTTAGAACAAATTTTCCAGTTGTATATCTATCAATCTTACTGAATAGCAGATAAAGAGTCTTATTTAAATAGCCAGATAGGTGTTTAGTTACTGCACAACAGATAATGAGAATTGTTTAAATAGCCAGATAGGTGTTTAGTTACTACATAACAGTTAATGAGACTTGTTTAAATAGCCAGATAGGTGTTTAGAGCCTAACTGGTAACTATGAAAAATAAAAGTGTTTTGGAAAACTTAAACTGAACCTGAAAAATGTTGGACATGTCTCTAAGGTTGAAGACATAATGAAACTTGATGGCAGTTGGCAGGAAGGTGGTTGACATCTTGGACTGCATGGACAGGGCACCATTGACTAAGTTGGTAGCAAACTTCTGGACAGGCCCCACAAAATTGCAAGAGGCCAGGTGCTGAGACAGAATGCTGGTGTAAATGGTGAACAGGGCATCTTGGTTGGGGAAGCTCAAGGCAAACACACAGAAGTGACGCTGAGAATACAAAGTGCAATGTCAGAAAGGAGTTAGTGAACATGTTGTTTAGTCACTTTGATGGCCATCTACAGTAGTAATGCCATTTATTTCCTCTAACATTAAAACTGTTATACAAAATAAAAATTGTATTGATTTGTTATGTAACCATAAACTGTATAGTTTCTTTTTATAATAAACTAATGCTTTTTTTTATTACTATTAATTCTATATGAGCCTAAATATGTTGCTGGCAAATGAATATAAATGCAATAATTAAAATATACATTATATAATATAGAAGTGCTAAGAGATATAAAATATATAAATATAAATAAAATAAAATATTAAAAAGCAGATGTTCTTGTTCATGAAATGTAACTCTTTTGCATAATATTGCTTTTTCATATTCAGTTATGGTTCTTACATATCAAATTTAACATATTAATAAACATAAGATAAAAAAAACAACTTTCTTTAACTTTAACTGCAAATAGAGACAATGCTCTTATCTTATATAATACAGACATTACTTCAACAAAGAAGATGATTATGTCCTGCGTGTCATGCATTTAGTCATACATATTAACCAATCAACTCAATTCTGCTAAGTCACTGATTTTCCTGGCTAGCTCAGGCAACCCATTCCATGCTCTAATAGCACTAGGGAAGAAGGAGTATTTGTACAAATTTATCCTATCATATAGAATGAGGAATGTGCCTTTATCTTTGTATCTTTCAGAGTATTTTATCAGATTTTGTTTTTGTATTTGAAGATTATGGTTCAGTGTTTTATGTATAATTGCTACTTTACTTTTGAGTCTTCTGTCCTGAAGGCTTTCTACATTTAGTGATTTTACTAAATGCTCAACGTTACTTACTTGTAATCTGGAGTCTATGGTGAAGCTACCAGCTGTTGGGTTCATGCAGGACACATACTGTGTGTTGTGGATATCCTTCAAGGTCAGTTTGGACCTATCATACCAATGGCCATGGTCTATGTGCTGTCTTATTAAGGTGTGTGGCTGGACAGTGTAATACTTGTCTACCTGTAAAAATTAAACACACACATACATTGAACTTAAGTTTCAGCAAACAGTTTCATGTGAGCAATTCCATTACAAATATTTATTATTATCACTAGGGTACTTTTAAAGATTATTTATTACTAGCACTTGTAAAAATAAATGACACTATAACAAGAGCTAACCAACCTCTGGCATGTTCATGTCATCAACAAAGTAGATCAATCGACGAGCACCTGGTGGACCAAAGTTACGACCAGCCTTTTTCTCAAGTGGTTTTTCCAGAATTCTCTGAGTATTACAGAAATGAGTTATATTTAAAATGTAATTAGCAAGATTAACAAAATAACATAAGATTAATAAATATTCTCAAAATAAATGAAAATGTGATTTGATTGCAATGAGTTTTCTTTCACTATTCGTTATTAATTAATACACATACATTCAAAGAATACACAATAATTTGGGAATTCTATTTTCTCTTCCTTAGTTTCTACTTAATGGCTAATAAGTAATTTTGCAATCCTTATTCCTAGTGTCTGTATATACAATTATGAAATGCAATCTAAAACTAAAAACTATAATAGTTATTTTGCCTAGCCCATTCCCTTTTTCAACAGAACCCACAAGAATCATTTACTTAGGGTCAAATTTAAAAGTGATTAGACACAATAAAGAAGTGCTGAAAAGTCTAAACTTCTGCATCTTCCTGGACTGCTAACTTATAAACGTATAATAGAGGTTAGGAGTAATCTTTATGCAACTTTGTACATTGGAACAATAAAGAAAACTCAAATTTTGATAATATCATTTATAAATACATAATGTGCTGAATTTACCTGTAGCATCTCACTAGTAGTGTAGAAATTGAAAGGCACATTGGCCACCATGAAATCTTCATTCAGGTTGTTGAGTTTGTCCTGCATCAAGACAGTTTTTCCAGTACCAGCAGTACCAACCAACATGACAGGCCGACGTGTCTCTACCAAAAGATCCAGGAAATATTTGACTCTGATGGTCTCAGCAGTGTGCACCAATGTGGCCTTTAGGAAAAGAATTTAGATAAAAAAATGCTTATATATAATTGAAATAGCAAAATATAATGAATATGCTCTTTTTTATATATCTTTATGCTGAACAAAAAAAGTTATCATAATAAAAGAATATTTAGTTCTATAAATAATTTCAAAACAAAATAGTCCAATTCAAATGTTTATCAATTATCAAGTACTGCTTTTGAAAAGGGTCCATCTACCTGCAGAGGTATGTCTGGGTCATACTCAAACTTTGGAACTTTCTTTGTCCATGGCTCAAACTTTTTGGTCTCTGTGTCAATGTAGTAATCAAACACAGTACCAGCAGATGGGAACTTGATGGTCTTAAAATCAGTCACCCACCATTTGGTGAATTCAACTCTATGGTCAACAAGCTGTGGAAGTCAACATTAGTGTTACATGCAGACATTTGTTGACATTTTCATTACTAATTATTTGCATTTGATGAAGACTGCTGTGAATAAGTAATGTTAAGTTTCAAAGTAAATTAATACCAGTATGTTTTTTTTCAAATGGTATTTTCTTATTGAATTAAATGCATATTAATATCTTTTCTTATTAATTATAAATACTTTTAAAAAAATTATGTCCATGTGTTATCCTAATTGTTTATGTTAAGTAACTCTACTAAGTCATTTGATTAAGGCAACCCATTACATGTGCTACTGGCACTAAGAAAAAAAAAGAGCACTTGTGCCAATTTGTCTTCTCATATTTAAAAGGATATCTGCATTTATTTTTTGTATGATTATGGGCCCTGATACAAACAAATGTAAGGTAAAAGTGGTGTTGGCATTGATGAATTATGTTAAATTATCATAGTCTTTCTTTAATATGGATTGCTAAATAAATGTGTCCATTGGTTACTATCTAAATGACAAAGCTATCTTTAGAAATGGATGAATTTCATGTTTCTTCTAAATAATATAAATATACACACAGATGTTCATAACTTTGTCCCACAAATACATAAAAAAAAAGGTTAGTAGGGCTAAACAGAAATTCTTGAATATCTTAGCACTTTTATGTTTTTTCCCCCTTAGTCAAATGGATTTCTTTCTTAAGCACAAATCTAAAAATACTACCAATAAACCTAGTATATTTTTACTTCACAAAATTAATAAAATACAATAAATGAACTGGTATGACAAAATAGAAAACACCAAACTGTGAGAGATGAGTGGACAGACAAATATAGAGGTATCGATCCTAGAGGGAATTGGTCACACCCTTAAAAAAGATTTCAAAAACAGAGCTAGACAGGCACAAGATGCAGAGGAAGATAAAAAAGAATGTGGTGACGAGGTAAACTCTGTTCCATGAGGAATGCAAAGGAAAGATCATCAATGAACTAAAAGCTTATAAATAAGTGATATTACCTGATCCTGGAAAAGAGCTCCACCAAAAGCCCAGACACAAGCAAAGACAAAATAGAGTTCATATAACTCTTTAGGACAGTCTGGAGGTGTGTTTTCCATGGTCAAAGTCACTTCCAGCAAATAGCACAGCATCTGGACATGAGCAATCTCGGCAATGGGAGTAATCTTCTTAAAGCGAGTCCTAAGCTGTTCAAGGCACATCGGGACATACTTGTCAAAGAGAATGGTGAGATTGGCCCTCTCAGACTGGATTTCTCTGGTGTCGATCCAGCTTTGGACATAAGGATTCCAGCCAAGGTCCTGTGGGTTAACATACAGGATACCTGCTCTGGACACAGTTGCAGGTGTTGCTGTTTTCAAGTGGCTGATCTCAAATAGAAGCCTCATAGAAGGTGTCAGAGGAATTCTTTCATTACTTGCTAATGTTAATACTTTGTTGTCATCCATGACAGTGTTGAGTGATTCAATCCACATAGGGTCAATGTCACCATCTAGCACAATCCACTTTGGTCCATCACCAGACATGTTGGCAAGGTCTCTCATAATCACAGAGAAAAGTCCATCCTTCCATTCTCTAGTGGCTGGGTTGATTACACCAAACAATTCATCATTGGTGACTGCCTTGGGATCAAGATCAATGGCTGTAGGCTTACGGCCCATATTCTTGTATGTTCTCTGAAGGGTGTTCCAGACTTTACTTTTACCAGTGCCACAGTTTCCAAGCAAGAAGACTGAATGACGCACCTCAAATAATTCTTCCAATTGCACAATCTAAGGAAAAAAATATTTTCTTATTAGCAGAAATGTGTGGATCACCCTTAATTAACATTATGTACCCATGTAAAATTAATTACGTGGTGAGTTTGTATTCTTCATCTTATTGTAACAAGTGAAAAGTCTCTATTTATATATAAGTGTATTCTTAACAACAAAAAATAATAATAAAAAAAAAACAAATTTTCAAAATTCATTTAAGTGTTGAAAAGATTTAAAATTAATTTTGAAGCAATTTATTTTTCAAAATAAAATTGAAAAGTTTGTACCTTTATAAAGATATTAAATATTTGCCAGGTGCATTAGCCTACCTTAAGGATGAAATTTTCCTCTGGTTGTAACTTCTGATCATGTGTTGCCTGACGAATTTGTTTTTCAAACTCCATGTTCCTCTTTCTTGGCACATCAAGGGCAGGGAAAAGGTCACCAATGAGACCCATAAATACTGGCATGTCATCCACAACAATCTTGGGGATATTGAAGTCTCTCAATGCTCTCATGAGCACCTGGTCTTCTGGGCGTCCACGGTCACTCCTCTTGAGATGACCAGCAACCACAAGGACAGATTTGATGGCTCTAAGACCCCAGTCATAATGGTCCTGTTTGGAGAGAAGTTCTTTACAGAGGCTGTACAGGGTGATGAACTTCCTAGCAAGGAGACGAGCATCAATGAAGCCCTCAGCTACCAACATGATCTCACAGATGAGCTCAAAGTCTGGTACCACCATGGCACATGGTCTAAATAGAGCTTTGAGATTTTCAGGCAGCTCTGTGCGGCCTGCATAGCCAGGGTTCATGGTGATGAAAATGCCTACAGAAGGCAGAAGAGAAATTTCCTCACCCAAGAAGTTGAAGCGCTTCTTCTTGTCCTTGATTGCATCTTGAATGGTCTTCACCTGGACTGCTACGACAGACAAGACTTCTACAGCAATGCGGTTGAATTCATCAAAACATCCCCAAGATCCTGACTGGGCTAGGCCTTTGTAGATATTGCCAATAGACTTGTAGTCCATCTGCTCTGAGCAGTTGAAGACATAAACCATAATGCCCAAGGCTCGACCCAAGTCTTTTGTAGTTTCAGTTTTTCCTGTACCAGCTGGCCCTGCTGGGGCCCCAGACATGATGAGGTGAAGGGACTGGGTCAGTGTGATGTAGCAGCGATCAGTGAGAGGGGTGATGACAAGACGAGGAGTGTTGCCCAGGTACTCATGGGCATATCGGAACTGAGCATCACAGATGTTAGCAAAACAGTCTTTTTCATTGTCATCCCAACGGTGTCTGAGTTGGGACAGCCAAATGAATGCTTGTGAGTTGTCAACCTGCATTAAAAATTTTTTATTTTTTTTGCAACATTTTCATCACAGCCTTAAATTTCAAATTATAATGATAGATCAATTTTCAATCTTGCAACAATTGTTATAAAGTGGACACTTTATCATTATAATGTAATACATTAAAAAGGTCAGTGTCAAATTTAGTTTTTTCTCTGACAATTAATAAGTTTGTAAACTTTGTACTATGAAATGTTTTGTTTTATCTTTATTAATCTCTATCTAAAGTGAGTAAGTTTTTTTCCCTATGATTATTAAAAAACAACAACACATCAATTCAAATCATATCATTTGATAATTATATTCTTATATTTGAAGAATTCATGTATTTTGTGAAGACCTACTCAAAATAAGGCAATCATTGATTAGTATTGTTGTACGACAAATTTGATTGCTCATGATGTGCTATTTCATTAATTCAAAATTTTTATGATATATATATTTTTTTTTACTATTTGAAAAATCTCAAGAGGGTAAACATTTTGAAATTTACATATAATTGATAGTTGGGCTAGTATTTTTTATTCCTTCTAACTCCATAAAACGCTGTTTACAATAAAAACTAAAATTATAAGTCATTTAACTTATATTTCTAGATACTATCATGAACACGAACAGACCTTCTGGGTAATCATTTTGGCCACCACATCTCGAGCATGTACGTCAATGGTACAAATAGTCATAATCTTCTGGCGGTCTCCACTAGATAGGTCGCCTAGCAACATAGTGATTAGAGCGTTCAGCTGTGAGATCTGCTTTTTGTTGTAATCCTTCAATGCATTCTCATAGCCTTCCTCCAGTCGACCAAATGCTATGTTGACCTCTGTGGTCCACCAGATTTGAGTTCCACACAAAGCAACCTGAAGATAAGTTTTAGAAAAATTCAAAACACTTAAAATTGTTCAAATTTAAAACTGCATCATTCATGAGTTTAAAGAAATTCCCATTCATTGTATTCTTTTATTCTAAAAATGTTTTTAAAATTAATAAGGTAAAATTTAGAATGAAATATCTTATGATGCCTTAAAATTTTAGAATTAAGTTGGCAACCAGTCTCATAAGTCACAAGCATCTCTCAAATGAGATTATTTGAATTTAGTTCAAATATTTTATCAACATAAAATAAAACAAAAAAAAATTGCAATCTTCAAATGCTTTATGTCATTGGATGATATTTATATTAATAATTTATGTTACTTATGTTAGGTAGGCTTTAATACATTCATATTATTTGCTCTTTCAAGTTACAGTAATTCCTTTGAAAAATAAGCTTTAGTCCAAACTTCCTGCAGGGTAAATGAGTAACTGCAAGTTGGAGTTTAACCTGAGGCCATGGTGTTGATATCAGAAGTGTCATACCACTTCCTTGATTAGCCAGCCATTCAATGGTAGAGGCATTAATTTTGCTGAGGATGTACGAGTATATAACTAAGTAAGAACACAATAAATGGTTTAGAAGTAATTGAAAAGACTAACTTGTGCAGGGTAGTCAAACAGCCACTGATCTCTTGGCTTCTCCTCATAGCCACTCACTGCCTCTGTCATTTCATGTCTCACAGTGGCTTTCATGGACTCCAGAAGGCGATTCAACCAGACTTCTACCTGGCCATTTAGGTCACATGGGCTGTTCAAATCAACATACTCTCCATCCTTGCTGTACATGCCCAATCCATTTTTAATTGGGTTGTTGTCCTTGTCCAGCTCAAACTTGAGCTTGGCCATTGAGTCAAAGAGTTTGGTGAGGTGGCGCGCCACTGTGACTGGGTCATTACCATTGGACAGAATGTCCAAAAGATCAGCTGAAGAGACAAAGTAGAATCTTGGGAAGGCAAGCCTTTTGGTTTCAAGATATTCTGCCAAAGCTTTTTCACAAAGTGCCAACTGGCTCTGTAGAGTTTCCAGCTTCTCATAAAGGTTGGGCTGATTAGTTGAGTCCACAACGTTTTTAGTTCTTTCAACTTTACTGACTAGATCCTGAAGTAAAATGCAATAGGTTTTAATAAATTAAGTTTAATGAAAACTTAATAAACAAACAATTATTTTCTGAGATTTTAAATATACTGTCCATAAATAATTAATTACTAAATGGAAATAAAAAAATAATTGTTTAATTATTTAAAGTTACAAATTAAATTTGAACACAAAAATAGAAATGATATGACTAGTTATTTTGAAAATTAATATTCTATTATGAAAGATAAACTAGAAAATGTTCTTTTTTCTTTTTACCTTGAAGTCTGTGTCAATCCCATCAAACCTTTTTGAATCTTCTGGAAGCTGTTTCCTGATATCCTCTGAACCAATGAAAATGGACTCTAGATGGGACCATGTCCTCTGTACTTCCATATAAATAGAAATGACCTGGTCAGCAGTGGACAGCTTTTTCTGCCATAAAGAGACCTCTTGTAGGAAGTGGGCAATATACTTAGAAGTCATCATGTTCTGAAGCTGGACCTGGTTGTCCTCCAGAGTTTCAATAAGCTCCTCTGAGGTCTTGATAATAGTGATATTGGTGCGAGAGTGCTTCTCATGCTCAAACTCCATTGTTGACCAAGTGCTGTCCAGTTCCTTCAGAACTTTCTCCATGCTCATTTCCTTCACAGCCTTGTCCACAATGTTTCTGACCTCATCTTCAAAGTTGTGCAGGTTGAGGTTCAGGAGGTCAGCAAGAGTTGTGCTTTCATCCATGACAAATTTCACCTGAAAATATTGACTTGTTTTTATAAGGAGATTTTCGTACATGCATAAAGTTTCGTTTAAGTTGATCATACTATTTCTATAAAAAAATTCCATCTTTTAAATTGATTAGAAAATTTAACAATTAAAAAACAATATTAGATTAAATGGGGGAAAATGGAAGATATTTAGCAATTGTATTTTAGAAGCCATAAACAGAAGGGAACCACAAGATTGGCACTCTGGTTTTGTTACTCCTTTTTACACTAGGCATTGAAACTTATTGTTTAACATATCTTTATTTTGAAATTTTTATTTTAAAATTTATTGCAATTATCATCAAACAAGCTAATGAATGCCAAATTTATTTTAGGAAACACTCTGATTATTGTATGAAAACTTTGTTTTTCAGTTTCTGAAATAAAAAAAAAAAATTAAGAGTAGTGTACCTTTGTTGCAGTCATGAGCTGCTGCCAGTGCCTATCCCTAATAGCTGGGTTCTGTAGCTCACTCACAGCCCTCAGAGAGGTCAACATGTTCTTGACAACATTCTCCAGCCCAGTGTAGGCATCCCAAGCCCTCATCTCCTTATCCAGGGCCCTAATGTCTTTGGCAAATTTTTTGCAGTCTAGGTCCATCTGCTCAACATTGATGTCCTTCCATAGAGTTGTCTTCCAGTCATCAATACTGCTGCGGACAATTATGATGTAGTCCCAGAGTGTCTTTAGCAGCTTGATTTCTTTGCGACACTGTTTTAGCTGCTTGAAGTCAGGTATATTCACCTCAAACAGACCAGCAGAGTCCATGAGGGATGCCATATCTTGTTCCATCCCTTTGATTTCTTCATGATACTAAAAAAAAAGATAAAATAAAACTAGAAATAGGTCATGTTATTGAGTTTCATTATATATTAGTGAATAACTATTTTGTAAAGTAGTTATATTATCATAGACCTACCTTTTCTCCATCATATCCAACTATTTTGTACTACAGATATATTACAAAATTTAAGTTCAAAATGTCTAAATAACCCTACTCCCATGATCATTTAGCTCCCTTGAGACAAAATTTCTAAATAACCCTACGCCCATGATCATTTAGCTCCCTTGAGACAAAATTTCTAAATAACCCTACTACCATGATCATTTAGCTCCCTTGAGACTAAATTTCTAAATAACCCTACTCCCATGATCATTTAGCTCCCTTGAGACTAAATTTCTAAATAACCCTACTCCCATGATCATTTAGCTCCCTTGAGACTAAATTTCTAGTCATTTCATTTTAATTTTATTTTATTCCCTAAAGCTCTAGTTCACAGCACTATATTTGTTCTCCTGAAATAAAAGCTTCAGCAACAATTGTGTGTACACTATTAGTCTAATCAACGAAAAGGCCTACAATGTAAATGTACATATTTGGTTTCATTAAATCAGATTGCTGCAAACTACTGGTATCATTCAATAATTCATTGAAAAAAAGAAGAAGGGAAAAGGGTGGTATTATTACTCACTTTGTCAAGGTGTTCATAAGGCTTGTCACATTCATATTTAAAAGGTGGGATAACTCTAAATCGTTCTCGAAATTTGTACTGGTTGACATCAAAGCTAGCACTCTTCTTTCTGATGTTTGTCACTTCATTAGCTTGCAGTGGTGCCACCTGCTGCTTGACGGTGATTGCAATTTTCTTTGTATTGTTCCACTGTTCTGGTAATTCCTATGTACAAAATTTCAGAGACAATAACATTATTTTTGCTCAAATGCTCATTTTGCTACTCATCTTTTTAATTATAAAACATACTGGTAAGCTGGTAGGAGTGGCTGAAAGCACATAAAAAGAGACCTAAGTAAATATTTAAATGTTAAGGTTATCATAACAAGTCGGGTCACAGGCATTTTCTTTTCCTAAATTGAATATTAGAAACAAACAAAAACTTGTTAAAACAATGAGCCCGCAATACCTTTTTTTTTTTTTTTTTTTTTACATTTTATGATTTTTTATAATAAACTTGTAGTATAACTGAGTTGATTTTCTGCGTGTGTCCAGCGTGTCAGAAGGTCATGTCCAGTGTGTGTGTTTCATGTCCAGTGTGTGTGTTTCATGTCCAGTGTGTGTGTTTCATGTCCAGTGTGTGTGTGTATATAGTACTTCATCAGTGTTATGCGAGACGTGCTGGTTTCATTCACTGTTTACTGTAGTCTAATTTTGTCGAATAAAGCCATGTTATTGGTATACTAGTATTTGTTGTTTCATTACAAAACTCTAAATATATGTCCTTTGGCAGATTTAATGCAACAATCAAATAAAATAAAAATTATATTTTGTTTATAAAAAAAAACAAAAAAAACTTTCCTCTTTAATTTTAAAACAAACAATTACCTGAAGCTGTACATGAACTTCATCTGGCATTTCTTGGTCATATGTCTTCAAAAGTTCTATTGTCTGTTTTAATGGTTCAAACATTTCATCCGTTGTTTGTTGTCTTTCACGTACAGCAAACAGATGACCCATGACCTCAACAAGCCCAGCATAGTCCCCTTCAGCCACAGGTTTTTGTAGACCTGCATCTGTGGTTTTGATAAACTGAGCCAAGTTCTTCAAACTGAAATTTGTCATGCAGAAATGTTACCATTAATCTCTATCTGCAGCTTTGTGGCTTAACAAATTTATATTTTAATAGGTTGCATTTAAAATAAATTTAAATAAATTTAATTGAAGTGATAAAGGTCAAGTACAAATTAAATTAATCTTAAACATTTTCCAACCTGGAGAAAAAAATTGAAAATCTAATGAAAAATTAAAACTAATGTTTTAAGCACAAATAAGTTTTATATCTAAATAATAAATGACTTCTTATCTGTGTGCCCTCACCTGTTAGTCACATGATCAATGAGATGTTGCTTGAACATAAAGCTCCACCGTTTGATGATGTTGATCAGATTTAATTTAAAAGGTTTAGCATCAATGCGGAACCACTGTTCAAAAAGTTGAGTATCCTCAATGCGGACCACATCTTCATAGATTTTTTCATAAGTGTCAATCTGTAAATGGAAAACAAAATCAAACTTAGGTGGTATCGCTAATTGCAAAAATCATTATAAAAGGTACTTGTGAACATTAGTACCATAAAGTTAACTGAGAGTGCCTAACGGAAAACATTCTAAAAATAAGGCCAAGTGCCATGATAATGTGATGAAAATTGCTTGCCTGTTCTTTAAATTGGGCCAGTGTTGGGGGACTCTCAGGTACACCTTCATCAGCATGAGCCTCTATTTCCTCAGTGGTCAGGACATGATTGTAAAGCAAGAACTGCCTCATGAACTCATTGCGATCATCGACCCAGAGGTATGCATAATTATCAAAACTGTTCTTGTACTCCATGGCCTTGTTCATGATGTTCTGGACTCTGTCCATCAACTCTTGTCTCATTTCATTCAGTTCCTCCATGTCTTCAAGATCAGGCTGTTTTTTTAGGGTGACAAAAGTACAAAGTAGATAAAAAGCCAAATTGAGGCAGCATATCAATTATATAAAAAATATATAGATTATAAAGATGACTCCATAAAAATGAAACTATCAAAATGAAACTATAAAAATAAAACTATAAAAATGAATCTATAAATAATCTAGTATAAATTGAATATTGATAACACAATTTTGTTTTAAAGTTTTCAAAATTCTTTCAATTTAATGCTTAGAAGAGATGAATGATTCTAGCAATACCTGGTAATGTTGTTGACCTGAGTGCTCAGCCAAGCGTGGAATGAGTGATGCTTGTTTGTAAACATCTCCAACCAATCCATCAATACCATCATAGAAACCATCTGCTACACCAAAGTCAAGTGATGGGACAAAAACCATTTCTGGCACTCTGAGCTCAAGTTTGGCTTCAAATAGTGGACCAGGATTCTGTTTAGGATCTGTAGCATAGAAATCAATACGTCTCATTGCAGAGAATTGAAACAAATGTCTTATTTTAATAAACTGTAAAAAATTAACATGCAAATTATATCAAGGAGATTGAAAAGATTATTCACAAATAGAAAGAGAATCATTCAATATTTATTGAAAAGATTATTCACAAATAGAAAGAGAATCATTCAATATTCTCCTGATGGTGCTCAGAATTGCACTGAATGTGCAAAGTTGTTGTCACAAAGTAGAAAAAAAATGAAGAATTGTATTATTATGCTTTTGGTTGATTAAGAATAAGCAGTTTCATACCTTGATCAATGAATGTTTCAAATTACAAGGTGAACATCAAAATTACTTTTATAAGTGCTATAAGTAGATATTTTCATAAAAACAAAATCCTATATGTTTATTTTTTTTGTTTATTTTATAGGTTTTGGATGTCAAGGGATGGCAGCAGTCTGAAAGGCACAACCAGGCAAACACCCAATTTAAAGGAAAAAAGAATAATGACTAAAATAATGCATTATTTTATAACTTTTGATTTTATCAATTAATTCCTAAAATGCATTAAATAGCTTAAAAATATTTTTTTATTTCAATCAAAACATTACAAACTTTCATTGTTTGGTCATAGATAAGTCATTAGGCAGAAAAACAACTTTAAAAAATTGACAACTACCTGTATTGTTGAGCATAAACTGTAAACTGCATCGAATAGTGTTAAAGAATCCATCAACTATCATCTCATCAATGTAGTCTACATAAGCTTTCCAGATGTCTGTGCTTACATCAGCTTTAAAATATTCTAGGTTTTGCTATAAGATGTAAAAAAAAAAAAAGGTCATTAAAAATTCCTCAAAGTTTGTAAACACAAATAATAAACAATTTAATTAACAAAAACAAAAATAAATAAAAACATTATCTTTTAAGTTTGCAGCACTCTGTGACAACTACTACAACCAAAAAGCTTTGAAAAATTTTATTTAAAGCTGTGCTAAGAAAATGTCTAACCTTTAGTAGAGCATGAATGTTTTCCCCAGCAGTTTTGATTTCAGCATATCTCTTGGCTATTCTATCTTCACGGTCATCCTGTTGAAGAAGTGTGTCATGTTTGTCTTCTTTGCGTTCAAACAGTGGTGTCTTAGACCAGGTTGTCATTATCTTCTTGATCTCTTCCACATTGTCCTTAGACTTCTGGACACGAGTTTCCAAGTCATGAACTTTGTCTCTGGTTTTCTCAATGTAGTCCCACACATCTTTAAGCATTAAGCAACAAAAAACAATAAGTTTAGAATGGCTCTTTAAACAAACAGAGTCTAGTAATTACAATTTGAACAAAGGAGCAATCTAATTCCTTACTTTCATTCTCCCAGTTAAGAGACTTCTCTGCTTGCTCCAGTTGTTGATCTATATCTGCTAACTGGTTCTCTATAAGAGGAAACTCTACTTCTAAAATAGTCTCTCTGATCTGTGAACAAAGTTTAACAAGATCTTTTTAGTTTATGATTATCAAAATTACAAAAAATTTATACATGTTTTTTCTTATAAATAAGCATTATAGTTACTTTAAAGCATAATGTATTTACAGTGAAAGTATGAAGGCTATTGCAAAAGTTGGAGTTTTTTTTAGGCAACAAAATTTTTCATCGTAAATTTCCTAAGATTTTGGTTACCTTATTATACCAATGTACTGTCAGGTCAAGGTTGGCAACGAACTTCCTGAAAGTTTCATTCTTGGCATACATAGCTCCTGCACTGCTTGGAATTTCTTCTTTGGATCTTATTTCCAAATACTTGACTTCACGTAACACAGCCACCAACTAAACACATAATTCAGTTTTGTTTACTTTATGTTTTATATGAAACATTTTTTTAAAATTTGCATGCAAGAAAAAGTATGAAATAATTAGTCTATCAATGACAATTACCTGGGGATCAAAGTTTACAGATATAAGTTTTGTTTCTTCATTTCTTGTAATAAGAGACTGCTTCAAGTTAAAGTTGCAGGCTTCATCTACACCTTTAGTCCAGTCATTGTATACTTGTTGGTCCCACCTTGCAAGAAAAAAAAACATTATGCATTGAAAAATATTGTAAAAGATCTTACAAAAAATATTGATCTTTAAATTCTTTAAACTATATAAACTATTCTATATAAACTATATATGATCATAGATCATTTTGAGGTGAGAAACCTTTTTCTTTTAAATGTCAACATTTTATAATATTAAAACTAAAACTTACTGTGCAAGTAATGCCATCATTTCACCATACTTTTTATAGACCTGTTGAGCATGTTCACTCTGCATAATTCTAGACACATAGATAAATTGGTAAGAATAAATCCAATTAAATGGTTAATAGTTTAGTGTTATAGAGAAAACTAAAGATTCTATAAGCCCAAAACTCCTAAATTTTTTTTTTGTCTGACGTTATATTATATGTTGCTATGTTGCAGATGAATCAAATTACTATCAATCATTGGGAAAAAAAACTATATTTAATTAGATTAAAAATCTTACGGATGCTCCATTCTTTTAAAGTTGGCCATTGGTGCTGAAATGCGATCTACCATTTCTTTTGACCACTTCAGAGAACCAGTCACATCTGGCATATTCTTGTGAATAGAAGCTTTACCAGTTGCAGCTTTGAAGGCAACCTAAATGAAAAAAAAAAGATAAAAATGCTTTTTATTATAAAAATATTATTTTTTTTTAAGTTTTCAAAACTTAGTTTAAAACTTGGTATGTCAAAAGTGTTCTATATATTTAATTTGAACATTTTAAAAACAATCATAAGAACATTTAAAAAACAATCATGCAAAAAATGTTTTGACAAAATGTTACCTGCTTATCATACATAGTTTTAGCTTCATCTAACATCTGATGCATCATGTTCACAACAATGGGATATTTCTCATCAAAATCTTTCTTCACTATTGGTCTCTCTAGCAAGGAGCCCATGATATCAATCAACTTGAAGCAACAAGAAAAGAAAACATTTTGATTCTTAGGATAAATCCTTAGCAATTCAAAAGCAACCCAAAAAAAATAAAAAAGATTCCCACTTAATGAGATTAAAAAGAATCTATATAGAGCTGAAGAAGACATTCACTGCTCTATTAGGGGTCATGACACTTAAACTAGCACCTGGCTAGTGTATTACCAACCTTGAAGGTAGATTCCAGACTACAACAATCATCAAAACCTTGACAAACAATAGTGGCAATCCGTCTGCCAAAGTCATCCACTTTTTCCAAAAAGTTTTTATAGTCAACAATAAATTCCTGAAAAATAATGAGTAGTAATTTTAAGTTATGTTTAAAAAAATATTGACTGTATTTTATGAGCAATAAAACTTTGATGTCTTTTAGCATGAAGACTAATATCCCTTTTAGTATGAAGACTTACATCACTTTTAGTATCAAGACAATCATAGGTCCGCTCTGAGAAGACTTTGTACTGTTCATTGAACTCTGTAAAGATGGTGATGACTTGTGCACTCAGTTGTTTTCCTTGAATACCACCTAGCTCAATCTTTTCCAGTTTATAAAACTCAAGAGCTGTTTCAATTAATTCCTAGTGAAGAAAACAAATTTGTTCAAATAAAATGAAATATACAACAACAAGAATACATAAAATGTATTAAACATATAAATCTAGATCATGCACCCACACGTTGGGTTGATATTCATAGCATGTGTAAGTTATCATTGTTATTGTTAGTTTAAAAAATGTGAGTCTTAACAATAAACTGAAAACATAATATTTTACTGTATTTCTCAAGATTGTTTATCTGAGTATATTAAAGTGACTTTTATGCAGGTATTAAGACATTATCTGCGGGTCTAAACACTGAAATCAATGTCATAATGTTGATATAAAACTAAATCTGCTGCTTTAAAAAAAAAATCACTTCCTAAATTATTGCTTAGTCATATTGAGCAGGCTTTATTCACAAACAAAAGTTTTGAATTTCATTTGAAACAAATATATCTGATAATTATATTAATAACATCAAGTTTCATGAAGTTAGGTATAGTGAGTTTGGAATGAAGGGTGTGTAATAAATAAAGAGTTTCTCTATTAAAACTGGCTTCCCTCTTCTTTTTCTGAGGTCAAAAAATAATAATTAATGAATAGAAACTTCACAAGGAGTTTGTTTCATTACAGAAACACATACAAGAGAAACGATGGTTATTAAAAAAAACATGACCTATAAAATGCAGAAGTAGACACTCTTTGTAATAAAAAATAAGACTGAAAGTATAAGTGAGTTAACAGGAATAAATTAAAAAAGAGAAAGATGAATTTGTGCTAAGCCATGATTGCATTAACAAGGTTTGGCTGTGTAGAGGCTTTACAGATCAACAAACACAAAGTTATAAATGAAGCATACACAAGCTTTAGTTAATCATGAATATAAACATGCTCTATTTGGAATGCAATGACTGAAATCTTTACTGACTTACTTTGACTTTGTTTACTCTCTGCTGAAACTTTGAAAATCTAGCAAACACAAGCTCAGGAGCAAACTCCCATTCTATTGGCTGTTTCCCATCTTTGAAATAAGTGGACAGTTTGGCCTTGTGCTCCTCATAAGATGAATAAAACTTGGCTAAAACCTCATGAGCTTTGACAACCTTACCATATATTTCCTCAACTTCACCTTTGAAAATCTCCTCAGGAGACAAATAATTTCTAGCCTACAGTAGAAAAGAGTTTTATTTTAAATAATACAGTTAGAATATTACAACCTTTAAATAGTAACACAAAGTGTTAGTGTGTGTGTGTGTGCGCGCGTGCGTGTGTGTGTAAGAAAATCTATTCAAAATCAAGTAACTATCTAGTTATAAGTCAGCTTTATACTTTCCCTCCACTGATGGAAAACTGGTTAAATTAAAAGTGGTACTACAATGGAGGCCATTAACCAAGTTTATTTAAATGCACATATATAGTTAAGACTATCAAAGGCTATCTCATTAAAAGTATGAAATTCCATTAAATAGACCTAGTAATTTATAGGACTGGTGAAATAAAATTCATTTGGTTAGCAAAATTGTTGTGCAATTAGGCAATGATGAACAACATTTACCAAACAGATGTCAAGCTTAAAGACTTTATTAAAACTGTCTTTCAAAATCTCAGCACTCACCATGTCAATAATCATGTTACACATTTCTTGAAGTAACACAATCACCCTGGCAGGTGTGTTGTAGTAGCCTGAGTTGGACCAGATCAAACACACTGTGTGCAATAAAGGTCCTAGGAATTTTCCGCACTCATCAAATTCAGCTTGTTCAAAGTCTTCAAGCTGGAGCCGGAGAGGTTTTAAATGCATATTTATGTCCTGAGCCTCTGTTAATGCTGGAAAATACAACAGTAGTTGTCAAAGGCAAGCATGGAAAAGAAAACAATCTTTTTAAACTCATGGCTTTTTATTTTGAATAATGTTTCTTTTTTATGGCTACATGAGCAAAAACTTAAAATTTACCTGCAACCACATCTCTGAAAATATTTTTAAAAGATGGAAAATAGCTGCTATTGGCTCTCTCCAATAACTCAACCATTTTTCTTACTTTTGGATCTCTTAGCTGAAAAACAACAATTTCTTATATGAATAAAAAATACAAATACACAAATTATAAGAAATTTGCTCTATATAAATGCAGAAAAAAAATCTTTCAAATATCTAAGTAAAAAGAAGCAAAAGAAAAAAACAACACTGACTTGTTCATAAATGCATTCTAAGTTCTGAGCTTTGTTTTCCCAGAATTTGATCTCTACAAATGGAGATGGATTGAGTCCTTCCAATAAAGGCTGAACTGAATCTCTTTTAAGTACATCTCTTATCTGATGTGTCCATTCAATAATAACAGATTCAATTGCATGGACTAAACTTCTGTCATATGTTTCTCTGTACAAAAAAAATTCTAGGGTTAGGGTTAGGGATTTTACATTTAGTAGAAAATATTAAATGAGCAATATATAGTATGTACACTATTTTCTGTTAATAATAAAACTAGAATTACTTCTCCCCATCTCCAGCATCTTCCACTCTTTCAGCACCAACAGGTAAAGGCAGGAGTGTTTTCCCTTTGGCTTGTCCAGAAACAACATAGACATTACTTTTTAAGCTATGGACATGCCGTGTAATATCCTGTGATACAACTTTTGGCCACTGTTCATGGTTTCTGTCATTTGATAATAGGGGCACAAGAACC
Source organism: Biomphalaria pfeifferi (assembly GCA_030265305.1). Classification (NCBI taxonomy): domain Eukaryota; kingdom Metazoa; phylum Mollusca; class Gastropoda; family Planorbidae; genus Biomphalaria; species Biomphalaria pfeifferi. The sequence continues at coordinate 1,444,424 of JASAOG010000156.1, forward strand.
TGAAATTATAGTATTATTAGAAGAATACAAGCATTTAATTCAGTATCCAAATACTGTATTTGTAGAATTTAGGATGTAATGTAAGGAATAAATAATAATATTTTCTTTTATTTCCTGATATCTACAAGTTATATTTTGCAGATAAAGAAGAGAATAAAATGACATAATTTGAATCTATGAAAAAAATGTCTGCTTGGCCAAGTGTTTCGAACCCTGCCATCCCTGAAGGAGTAAGTTTTAAAATAACAAATTAACTCAATTCATGCAGTGAAAGCAACACTACAAGAAGAATATCTTAGACTTCATCAAAGCTAGTAACAATCAACAGATCATCTACTTTAATTCTTCTATAAATATACTAAATATTTTGTTTTTAATATTATTACCTCATCCACAAAAGCTGACAGCTGATCTAATGGAGAAGTGCTTAAATCTCCATAGAGTAAAACATTTCTCAATACTGCATCTTTCAGTATAGGGTCTCGAGAGCGTTTTACAAAATAACAGGCTTTGGCCTTTGGGTTTGTTGGCCATTCATATTGCACTTGTAGACTACCAGCAGCAGTAGCAATAATTATGATAGTGTTTAAGTCAGGCTTTTCAAAAAAATCCATGAATAACTGTTTGTTTTCATCTAAACTGTACATCTTGGTCCATTTATCTGGTTTTTGTTTCAGAGTTTTCAATACATAGTCTGCCATAAATTCAACCCGAACATCACCAATTTCTAGTTCGCTGGCCATTTTCAGAATTGTTTCAAATAGGCCTATCACTATGCACACGAAATATTGTAGATTTTTAGAGTATTAGATCTAGATCTTTATAAGAACCTCCTGTAGCATTTTTAAATACTTATTTGCTGGCAGTGACTAAAATATACAAAGAAATCAGCTCTTGGAAAGCTCTCGGACTTAGAGAAGTGTTTATTGTTACTCTGCCAAGTGCTTGGTCTTTCTCGTGTTGCCATGGATAGTTGTCAGGGAACAGTGCACTGAACTGCATAAAAAAAAACAGGAGCAAGGGCTATTAGTAGTAGGCTATAGGCTGGATTAGAATGCCAATAAACAATCAATGTAGATTTATAGATGTAATATCATTATATATGGTTCATCAATAAAAACTAATATCATGATATATCGAACATAAATTACTATATAGTAGGTCCCCTATTAAATTTAAATTATTATCATTTTGATAAGCTAGGTGACAGTATACTCATATACTGATTTAGATCATGTTACATTTAAAAAAATGCAATATTGGTTGTAACTGTATTACGCATTCTTAAAAAATGTTATTTTTATCTACGTCTAGAATCCAGATCTAGAGGTAGATCCCAAATATGTCTAGATATATTAATATTTTTTGAAAGAAAATAAATTTTCATGTAAAACCGAAATTATTTTTATTTATCTAAGTAAGGGAATGCACTCTTGTAAAAAAAAATGGCTACTGCTATTTCAAGTGGTGGATCAAATCTAAGATTGAGATCTATAGCAAGGTTACTCGCTAAACGCAATAATATAAAAAGAAACAGGTAGATTTAATAAAAAATCATAGGCATACTTTTTATTATATTATTAAGATCGATCTGGACTTATGGTTATTTCAAACTTCGATTTATTGCGTTTGGGCCTTTGTTGTCTTCACTTTGCCACTTGTGGCGGCTTTGGCAATTTGAATTTCAGTTAATTTGAATTTCGTCTTTAACTGTAGACTAGACGTCTATCATCATATTCATAACTTTATAACCATAATAGATAGAAGCTTGAAATTTGGAACACATCTACCCCATTATATGATTTTTAATTTGATTGTTTCATCTCACACGCAGCTAACATTTCATTCACAGCTAATCCAACTCAATTGTTTACTTTCAGTCATCAGTTACTGAGTTAGGCACTTCAACAAAAAAAAATTGTTTTAATCATATAGTTTTGTAATTGATATCATTAAATAGAGCTTGGTGTCCCATTTACAAAAATATCAAATTTATGTTTCTATGATAAGTAGAAGCAAAGTTATGATTATTTTTTATTTTTTCCTTCTTTGGCTTTGTATTCAATAAAAAATTTTGGTACCCGAATTTTGACTTTTTGTTATTAAAGCATGCATATCTTTCTTATTATTCAATATTTTTGGTTCAAATTTTTAGAAGGCTTTATGCATGTTATTTAAAGCCTAATATGACCCCAATCTTTCATCTAAACCCATTTTTCATACTTTTCCAGCCGGGCGAAACTGAAAATAGCGATGACAAATTTGGTCGAAATTTGACTTCATTCATGCACAACTTTTTTATTTGTCAATATTTCCATTTCAAATTTTCAGGAGACTTTTCATGTTCTTTATATCATTTTATAACCTCTAAATCTTTCATCTAAATCTATTTATTATACTTTTACAGCTGGGTGAAGCTAAAAATAGAGATGCCAAATTTGGCCGAAATTTGACTTAATTCATGCACAACTTTTTTATTTGTCAACATTTCCATTTCAAATTTTCAGGAGACTTTACATGTTCTTTATATCATTTTATAACCCCCAAATCTTTCATCTAAATCTATCTTTTATACTTTTACAGCCAGACGAAGCTAAAAATAGAACCGACGAATTTGGTTGGAATTTGACTTATTTACGCACAACTTTTTTATTTATTAATATTACCATTTCAAATTTTCAAGAAACTTTAAACATGTTATTTGCTACAAAATAATAGTTTTAAAGAAAAAAAGCAATTCAAAATTGTGACATTTATTTTTAAAAATTACACTACGGTAACAGCTAGATTTTTTTCAAATATTGACGAAAACTTGTTTTTATTTCTTAATATTTAATCATAAAATTAAAAGGAGACTTTAAACAGCTGGAGTATGAGAAAGTTATCTTCAAAAAACATTTTTAAAATATTGACCTTTTTTTTATTAAAAAAAAAGCAGATGTAAAATTACAAAATATTTGGATATGGGGGTGGGGGGGGGGGGGGAGAGGCAAGAGGCAATAGAAATCAATGCAATTAGTCAAATTGCAAAGATAAGATATCAGAATGTCTCTTTTATAAAGTTTAAAATATACACATATATACAGACATAATCTAAACAAACTTATAATATAACACCTAGATCTAATTTATAATATATATTGAAAAGCTGTTTTAGTTTTTAGGCTATTTCTCAGATTTTCTCCCATTAAATTTCACATAAAAAAAATAGATCTAAATTTAGTCCTCATCAACATTCTAGATCTAGAAACTAGTATTAGTTTATTAAGACAATTAAGTATAGACTAGACTAGTATATATCAAATCGATTAAAGATCTATATATCTATCTATCTTATCTAATTATAGATTTCATTCTATGCATCTCTGTTCCTATACTAGAAAATAGATCAAAGTCTAAGCCTAAATATATGTATTAGACCTAGATCTACACTCTAGTGTATGATTAAAACAATAAATTTGATTTTTCTACAATATCTGTTGCTTCTTTAGATCTATTACTAACTAAATCTAGATCTACATTAATACGAGTTTTTTTGCTTCATTATCTATATTAATAAACAAGGAAACTTCGTTTTATAAGTATTTTATTACTACTTCCGGTAGAATTGATAGCAAAATGGCTACTTTTGATTTGGTGGTCATTTTGGCATTCATATACCAAGAGTGCCGTCCAAAATAGCTTAATAATCACACATGATTCTTATGTAGATATGGATACTACAAATTACTAACCAATATAAATAATTACAAAACAAAAATAAAAAAGTAATCATATCTGGAACACACCCTAATTTTGGAAACTTAAAAACAAATGATCTAGTAAACCAATCCTGTCAAATTTGGTATCAAAAGAATCGCCATTTTGTCCCCGACAAAATGATACTCTAATCTAGAAGATCGGTTAAAAAATAATGACGTTTTACGCACTTTTCCGACAGTAACCGGGGACGCAATCGAAACCATGAGGACCAGCTTTTAAACACACTTCCGGCGTACAAAAATAGCGATGTTGAAGTACCTACATCAGTGATCAGTGTTTGTAAATTGACTTTGATCCTTTTTCTAGAATGAAGTTTGGTAGAAACTTCCTCAGTTTTATAATATTTATAAATATAATGTAAAATAGCACCTTATCTTATCTTATATAATACAGATGTTACTTCAAAAAAGAAGATGATTACGTCCTACGCGTCATGCATTTAGTCATGCATATTAACCAATGACTTAAATTCTGCCAAGTCACTGGTTTTCCTGGCTAGCTCAGGCAACCCATTCCATGCTCTAATAGCACTAGGGAAGAAGGAGTATTTGTCCTAACATATTGGACAAGGAATGTGCCTTTATCATTGTGTCTGTGTTCTGAGCACACTTCTTTATGGCAGTGAAAACTATAACTATAGCATTCTCTCCATTAGGTTAATCAAAGCTAAGCCATTAAACAATCACAATACATTAATCATTTATAAATACTTCATATTATCAATGAGAATTGCTTATAAATGTCTATTCTAGCGCCACAAGTCGCTGCATCATGGAGTGACTTCATTTGAACATCATCAGGATGGGCCTAAACTTGCCTTAAATAAGCTGATTTCCTTTTATATTTTGTGTACCTAAGTATAGAATTATTTTTTTTATATAATACAAACTACTGATTTTAATACTATAGTCATAGATTGTTTTGGTAGTTATAATTTTTCCACTTACTCATTTTGATAAGTAGCCTAATTTGGCATCATTTCTAACTGATAACAGAATGTTAGGATTAGTTTTTTTTACTTTTGGAGGACAAAGTTTCATTTAAAATAATGAAATAACAAACTTTAAGCATAAATCTAGGTCTAAATACAATAAAAAAAATACCAAGCTTGCTTAAAAATTAAAGTTTTTATGCAAAAGCATTCTTACCTATGACTTTACTGTAAATTTTCTAAATAAACTCGACTTTCATTTGTTGACAATGTGGTGTCATTCAAAAGCTTAGGAATCCTTCTTTAAGATTATCACAAGGACGTGTCTGAGCTAGCGGTCTTCTCTGTCAGAAGAGCAAGATGCTGTGCATATTGGCCTGTTTCAAAGTGATCCCCCCAGGAGATGCACATTATGCATCACATGCAATTTAAGTGGATACTTGTTGATCTTTTCTCTTGACGCATGTAAGTAGCCCAGTTTTCACTGCCATAAAGAAGTGTGCTCAGAACACAGGTATGTAGACTAGAATTTTGGTTGCTGTAGTCAATTTGGTATTTTCCCAGACACCCGTGTAGAGTTTTGCCATTGCTACAGAAGCCTTTCCTATTCTTTTGGTCAGCTTTTTTTTTAATGAGGAATGAAAATCAAGCTAAATCTCTATCTTGGTCTGCATCTAAATTTGCTCTAAATAGTGTCTAATTGGACCTGTATAAGTTGTTTTATAAATGATCGTAATTAACAACTTAAATATTGTCTATTGACACTAATTCATTATTTTTCTGTATGTTTAGTGGATGATATATTTTATATTTATATACAATTAAATTATTTCTAATATCACTTGTAATAGTGATACCAGGTTCTATATTTTCATATATATATATATATATATAAATTGCTCATTATATTAGATATATAAATGTAATCATTCTTTTTTTTTTTTTTTTTCTAAATCTAGGCTTCCTCAATGTTATAATAATTACTTGATCTAGATCTACATGAAAACATATCAAGGCTTATCAAGAATTACTTTATGATTGTTTACTGGATTTTTTAACACATCATAATTCTAAGCTTTTGTCAAATTACTGTCATGCCAAGACAAAGAAAAAGACATTTTTCATCATTTACAAATGTGGAAGACACTATTTTGTACTCTATTTGAACATTTTAACTACTCACAACTTGCATCTGATGATAATTATAATCAGTCCTCCAAAACATACAAAGCTGAAATTGTTGCACCCATGTTTCCTTTCCAAAGTCCACAATTTAATTAAATACACCATTGAAAAATAAAAAAATTAAAATTACAGAATATTTGCTAGAAATTTTAAAAAATTGTTGTGAATTATTCATCAGTTACAAAATACAACAGCTCCTTACCCTGATCTAACTCCAACTAAAGCTCTAGATATTTCAAATAATAATCAGCCAACTGAACTAAATACTGGTTCATCAAATCAAATTTAAGAAGCAATGATGAATTAACCCCTGGTAGAAGAACATTTAAAATTACACCTTTCTTTCATGTTGCAGGCAAGAAGTGAAGACAAAATGTAAAATAAAAAAAGTTTATTAAAATCTCAAATTAACGCCCAGCCAACCCTTATTAAAACTCTTAAGACACTCTTTAAAATGAAAAAATGAAAGAGTAAAAACTCTACCAAGTAACTAAAATCAATTTCTAAAAAAAAAAAAAATTTATCAGATGTAAAAAAATACATCTCTCACAAAAAAACAAACTCAACAAGCACTTGTTAATAAAATAAAATCCTCTTATAAAAAAGAACATGCTGAGAGTAATGCAATCATTACATCCCTTCAAAGTAATAAACCTCATCTTGAAGATAAACTTAAAGAATTAAAAGAAAATAAAGTTAGGTCCCTTAAAAAATTAAGTAAACATATGATGTAATGACTAGGTTAATTTTTTTTAACTGCCTTGTACATGAAGCCCCAACTTCTTCCATCTTCCCTATAGAAAGTAGTTTATCACAGAGATTGGGTGTGCTTCTTGATTGTGTCCCTCAAGGAAACATCAGCAGGCAATTTTTTAAGGGAACTTGGTGTTATTTCAGACCTACAAGCGCTTAAGTTGCCATGCAAACACCACACCTAACTCTTGGGTTTGATGCCATAACCCAAAAGGGTGTACTTGTCAACTCAGTACATCTCACCACTCCAACTGATACTTTTGTTTTAGCTTTAGATCATTTGAGTGATGGGAGGGCAGAGGACTATGAAAAACACTTAATTGAATCAATAAAAACTTAGCATATGTTTATTCTGATTTTCATAAAATAGCTTTTTCTAATTGCTATAATCAAATTATCAAAAATATTTCCAACATTATGTCAGACCAGGCATATGTAAATCATGCTTCCTGTATTAGATTAAGTTCTTTATGGAGCAAATCCTTGAATGAACTTGATAATATTTCAAAAGGCTGTCAGTTGGCACTTAAGTCCCTGTAGACAGAAAGGAGAAACCCATTCTGCTGGATCACTGATAAGTTGTCTGCACAGTGACCTCAATAGTGAAACTGGGAAGAAACAACTTTTTGATATGGGTATGGTAACTAGCCCTTAGATGAAAAAATTGTTCAAAGCACCTGGTGCGCAAGCTATTTCTCATCATGGGGCTATCACAGTCATTAAAGAAGTTCTAACCAAGTAAATCAATGCCAGAATGATCCTTTCAGCATTTATACAAGGAACCTAGACTTCTTTGGTAAAAGCCATGATCCCATACTAGAGGTTCTTTTGCTCTGCCCTCAAGATAAGGAAGTAGAAAACTTGATAAAAGCTAGTCTATCTTCTATTGCAAACTCTAGGCAGTATAAAAGGTATCTTTGTATGAATGTGTCTGATCTGATGATCACTCAGACAGAATCTGCTAGGCTACATAACATGGATTCTGAAGAGGTGATTGGCATGTACTACATGTCCTCTAGAATCCGTTCCCTCAAGAACAAAACTGTAGCAATTTAGATTCCTTAAGGGCCTCAGATATGACTGAAAGGGTGACTTGGGCTAGGAGGCAGGCTAATCAAAGGAGGATGTCAGAAGTGACTAAGGAGATTGCTTTGAGGGTGGGACAAGAAAAAAACAGGAGACAGAACAGCCTACGGTTAACAAGGGTGTCGTGTGGCCAGCACAATTACCAACTTTACTTTTCCCGAACTAATGTCAGGTACCCATTAGAGCTGGGTGGACTCAGAGGCGCCCAAAGATCCCGAAATTAAATATCCCAGTCTTTACCAGGATTCGAACCTGGGACCCCCGGTTCAGAAGCTAAGCACTTTACCGCTCAACCACAGCATCTGGAAATGTTATTGACAGGTTGATCTGTCACTATTGGTACAGTGCAGGCCCTGTATTATTCAGTGGGAGGGTAAAGGGACTGCAAAAAGAAATGTAAGCTAACCCCCAGTTGTTCTCTACTTTTACTTGGCAGTTTCAATATTGCCTTTAACTAATCAGCTAATTAACTATTTTTCTTTGCCATTTAACAATCTTGGGTATGATTAATGATATGTGGTACATCATCACTTTTTAGATACTGTTCCTTTGTAAAATTCTGTGTGATAGTTCATAAACAAGTAATTTAAAGTATTTGTAATGTAAGGCTATTACTTTAAAATCTAAAATCTTTATTTAATAATTGTTATAAACAATAATTTTGTAGTGTTATAAAATTGTCTTCACTTCAAATTTGTGACTGTAAAGATATGTACATTTTTGGTTAAATTTATGTACTACTACATATTTTTTACTTTAAAAAAAAAATTCAAACACTAATCATCATATATCCTATAAACCTTTCATCAGTCCAACATTTAACTATCGTCAAGTCTAAAGTTAACTTTTTTTTTCAAATTTATTTATTATTATCCCTTCGTTTAATCCAACATTTAACCCTTCACAAACTACCACATTTACCTTTTAGTCATTATTTATACTTTCATGATGTCCATCAACTATTAGCATGTTATCTGGTTCACTTTGGTTCTAACAAAGAATCCACCATTCGCTTTATCGCCATTCATCAGATTCACTATGGTACTCACAAATGAACCACCGTTGACTTCATCATCATTCTATGTTGCTTACTTTGCATGTTATCGGACTCACCACAGTAATAACAAAGAAGCCACCATTCCTTTTATCATCATTCATTACAGCCTAACTTGCATATCATCAGATTCACTACGGTACTAAGAAATAAACCACCATTGACTTCATCATCATTCTGTGCTGCTTACTTGCATGTTATCTGATTCACTATGGTACTTGCAAAGAATCCAGCATTCACTACAGCCTAACTTGCATGTCATCAGGTTCACTGCTGTACTAACAAGGAATCCACCATTCACATTTATCTTCATTCAGTGCAGCTAACTTGCATATTATCTGATTCACTACGATATGAATAAAGAAACCACCATTCACTTTATCATCATTCAGTATAGCCTAACTTGCATGTCTTCAGATGCACTATGGTACTAACAAATGAACCATCATTAACTTCATCATCATTCAGTCAAACTTAATTTCTATGCTGTCACATTCATCTATTACTTTATCAGCACAATCAGTTGTGTCTTGTATAATCAATAAACTTTGTCATCTTATCATCCTTTACTTTACAATGAACATCGTATTATCAATTTCAATTACCATAAGAAAAATCTATGTAAGTAATTGTCTTGTTGTTGTTTTTTTACTATGCCATACAATTTAGGTTTTTATTTTTTTAAATTTATTTAGATATACATGAAGCTAAGTATTGTACAAATAAAATATTACTTACTTTCTGTCTTTTGTACAAAAACAAACAACAAAGAAAATATATCACAAATATAACAGATTTGAGCCAAAGTAAAAAAATAAAATAGAAATGTTATAAAATATAAGTATATATTTATTTAGCACATCTTAAGTTTTTATTTTGGTGTCTTGTTTTTAGATGTGCAATAAAAATTAGTGAGATGGTATGCTTCATTGCATCAAATTTTAAAATTTCTTAATGGTTAGATTTATTCAAGATATTTATTTCATTGTAAGGCTTTGAACAGGTGCTATCAAAATCTACTAACACAAATTAAATAAACAAGTAAAATTAAATTAAAAAAAAAAGAAAAAGTATGTGATAAAGATTAGCAAAAGTGTATGCATTTTGTTCAATTTTTAGAAAACCTGCCCAATTGACGGGAAAACGGTTAAAAATAAAATAAGGTTTTTCAACTGTTTGGCATATAGCAATAATCTATATGTCATTGGAAAGCTAAGAACAAGTACTTCAATCTATTTTTTAAAAAAAAAGTGTCATTACATAAATTAATGATAATAATTTAAAGATAACAATTTTTTACAAATTCAATAAATCAAAATTAAAAAAAAAACAATAGTATTCTTTTATGAAGCATATCCTAAGCTTTTAATTGATATTTAGTTTTTAGCTATAAGGTACAAAATTTGTGAAATGGTACACATATTCAGAAAATCCAATACAATAATAAGTGAAAACATACAAAAAAAATAATAATTTTTGAACCGTTTAGCTTATAATAGCACAAATCTACATATTATTCATTGGAAAGCTCAGAACAAATCGATTAATAATATACTATTAATAAAATATAAAAATAAAAAAAGTTTTATTTAAAAAATTAAAAATAACAATGTCTTATTGAGTTAGCTAAAAATTTGTAATAAATGTAATATAAATAAATATTAGAAAAAAAAAGACCATACCATAAGCTTTTTTTTTTTTGATATATGTTCTATAAATGGACCTTAAAAATCAATGAAAGTATATACAATTCTCCTTCAATTTCATATAATGTGGTGTGTGTGGTCATGGTTTCCATTGACTTTATAACGTTAAGTAACAATGTGTTAAAATATTTTTTTTATTCATTGGACCTATAACAACAATCTATATATTTTAGCTGGTAAAACTTAACATGGAAGAACATTAAGCAAGTGGCAGTCTAGACTCTAAATTTTAAACAGCAATAATTGAATAAAAATTCTTCTTTTGTACACATTTTGAATGATCCTTCAGATTTGAAGATAATTAAATCTATACCCTAGCCCAAATCTCCAACAGGACAACAGGGGAGGGCAGTGTGCAGGGTTCAAATTTCAGTTTTACAAAACAATTCATGTGGTGGTTTAGGGCAGGATATTCTACTCACCTGCATTGTCAAACGTGGGAAAGACTTTGGGGTCAAGAAATAATCTGGAGCTGGAGACTTCACTCACCATTGGGTTTAAATTTTAATGTAACACTTAAAACATTTTTAAATATCATTTATTTACAAGCATTAAATTGTAGAAATAGTGTTATTTTTTTTACATCAATTTCTGAGTTTTTTGTGTGTTTTTTTTTACTTTAGAAGTTTTTGTACTAAGCCACCGACCTACAATCCATTGCCAAACACAGGGAATAAATATAATGTTGATGGACATCATTTGGCTGGGCCGGGGGAGAAACTGGACAAATTTAGTTGGTTGTCACAACATGGGCCTCAATTTCATATACATGGAGAACAGGTCCAAGTAATCACTGAGCCTGCTCAGTTCTATGAAGTTTTGAAAGTAAGCTGTTGTTCATTTAGATAGGATTTACAATGTTAAATTGTGTATTTGTTTCTAAATCTCAATCATAATAAATGTGTCTTCTATGATGTATTTATAGAGGTCCTCGCAAGTGAAAAGTCACTATTAGTTTTGTATGGTTTGTGTTCATTTGTATATTAAGGTCTCAAAAACTAAAAGTTATACTGAAATCTGATTTCACCATATTTTGATAAAAATATATGCATACCAGCTACTTTTGGCCTTCTGAAAACAAACTCTTTTCTTTATAAATTAAATATGAAACCATTTTTTTATATCAATACACCATTTTCAAGAATTTCACAAAGAATTGTGATGAAATAGGCAGAAAAAAGCAAAAGAATTTGTAATTTTGTTAATTTTAGAAACATTTATTTATATTTATATATATAGATATATATATATAGTATTGTTATTTGTCAAAAGAATGTAATTTTAAAAAATATATATTTGTTAGTTATTTCTGAGAGTTCTAGTTTATTTGCTATTAATGGTTTACTAAAAATGTTTCCTTTTGTTTAAAAAAATCTAATAATGCACATATATGCACACATATTTTTGTTTACACATTTTAGAAAACAGAGGCAGTTGTTTGTGTTATTTAATGACAGTTCTTGGTCTTTATTTAGTAAATTTTGCTATCAATTAGTCAATCTCTTTCCGTACATATAAAAATCCTGCAATGTTCAGTCTGGTCTGTTTACAAGGCACATTCTGGACTGTGCACATAGGATGTGATTACAGGCAATCATATTTTAAAATCATATTTTGAATAAACTTTTTTATATATCTAGGAAGTATTGTGCTTATTAATAGTTTGATAGTTTCTGCTTTCCAAAAAACAAAGGTTTCCTATCACTTTTTGTTAATGTTAAGCTATGCTTATTTCTTTATTATGACAATTACTGCTATAATAGGCCACTGTCAAAATATTCAATTAAAAAGGGAAGCACTATTGTGATCTTATTTTTCAATGTGTTCATTGTGCTTAAAAGTATTGAAATCTGTCTTTTGAGTTGCATTGCTTACCAAACAATGCTTCTGGAAATGCGAACCCTTTGTTATCTTGTTCTAATTCTTCCAATTTATACTTAAAATGTATGAAACACGTACGGAGAATTGAGGTACAAAACCTGATTAAACCTGAAATTAATTTTGTTGCACATTTCAATGAAACTTTCAATATGGATGAATACAAAAGTATTTGTTTTTAATGTAAAACATATTTCTATAGCAAGGAAACGAAGTGCAAAGCATTAAGCATCCCACTAGGTGATTATAACTTTTCTGAACTTGGATTTTCAATAGCTGCTTATTCCTTTGAAGACAACTATTGAATCTTCGCTTTACATTTTTTAAAAATATTTAATTTTTGCATTTTTAGTTTTAATGACTCAAAACATAGCTTAGTTCATCAACTGTGATTTAATTTGTATTAGACTTTGTTCATCAACTGTCATTTCATTTGTATTACTTAGTTAAAGACAAGAAGAGCCAAACATAGAATCACATATGCATCATTGTACCTTGGCACAGGAGCTCTAGAAAAGGATTTGGTGAGTTTTAGCATGTCATCCATTTTTGAAAATCTTTCATAGCATCCAAAATTTATGTGCACAACTAGCTTTGATAATGTCTTAGCCAATTATAAAATTCTAAGGAAAAATATATATAATCTTAAAAAGGGTTATGTTTGAAAGATCACAAATTTAAAATGATGTCTGGAATTATGCAAAGTCTGTAAAATATGCTATTCAAGTTATGAGGGTAAAAAAATAATTTCATTAGTCAACTTCCTTTTCACCTTTTTTTTCATTCACCATCAAAGCATCATACACAAACAAAATTCCTTTTTTGCTTTTTTTTTCCTGCATATTTTAAATGTTCTGTCTTAAACCCTTAAGCAATGTCTTTGTATTGTTTTCATAGAATTTATTTAAGTTGTAAAAGAGCTTAGACTTTAAAAAAAAAACAATTATCTTTGAATATAGTTAGTGAGAGAAAAATTTTACGAAAATTGAATTTGACTTTTGAAAACAGGTTTCAAGTATGAGAGAAGCATGTCTGAATGCAGTTCATGCTGGAAACTCAAAGTTTGAGGTCAATGTGTTACTCGATTACACCAGAGGCTCAAGAGGCAAGGTTAATTCTTGTTCCATGCTACGCCCTCTAATGGCAGAGCACAGCAATGTCAAGGTCTCATTGTACCACTCGCCAGACTTGAGAGGCTTGTTAAAAAAAATTCTCCCCGAGCGCTTTAATGAAACAGTGGGTCTAACGCACATTAAGGTCTATTTATTTGACGACAGCTTCATCATTAGTGGGTAGGTAATAATAGAGCATGTGCTTATTTTGTTCTCAGAGTGATTGAACAGGTTTTACTAATGTCATGATATTTATATTAGTATATATTTGTTTTGATAGCTTTCATTGGTACATATAAACATAGTGTGTTTGAAAATCTGACAAACATACACTTTAAGTTTAATACTGTGAAACCAAATCACTTTGCTAAAATAAAATGGGGTCATAGATTTGATTTTGATTCATATGTTTTGGACATTTTTTTCAGAAATGAAAATTGTGTTATGTCCAAGCCCAGAGCTTCTGAAAGATGGAAGGGAATGGCAGTGGGCAGGGTTTAAACTTGGGTTCATTGTGATGACAGTCTGATGCTCATACTACATGATCAGGCAACCTGATCAAGTTAATCAGTTATTAAATCTTCATTTTGAAATGGGTATATAACAATTTCTTTTTTTTTTGGGGGGATTTATTTTTAGACTTTCTTTTTTCACATCTTTAAACTTGATCCTAAAGAAAACATTTTTAATGTACTTGTGCAAAATGTAAGGACAATTTTGTATTTTTTAATTCTTGTTCCGCTATGCCACTTAGATTTATTATATTGCATTTATACTTGATTATTAATTTGCGCTTGTTCTTTTAAGGGCCAATTTGAGTAATGACTACTTCACCAACAGACAAGATCGTTATATTTTATTCAACGACTGCCCAGAGCTGGCCAATTTTTTCAATGACTTGGTTAAGACCATCATGTCCTTCTCTCTAGACCTTTTACCTGATAACACACTGAACCTGTCTCCAGGATGGAACTGCCATCCATATAAAGGTGAGACTTATGCAGCTTTAGTTTAGAAGAAGCCAGAATAAGATGTCTTTATTTACACATTACAATATTATCTCCATTGCCTTGGGGAATAACTCAAAACTATAGACAACACACAATATACACAATGTAACTGAATGTATATAAAAGTATGATTTATCTAAAGTTTGCTCAAAGCCCAGAGAAAGTCTGTAAAGAGAAAAGAAGTCTGGAGTATCTATAGTTCTGTATTTCTGTTTTGAGACATGCTAGTGGCACAGTAATCGCCATTGAGGTTTCCAATGACTCACTAATTTATCATTCTCTGCTGAATGTTTAGCTGTTTGATTTTTTAAATTGTGTTCATTTATAATTCTAACATTTTGAACTCATTGAGTTATTTGATTTCTGTACTATCATAGCATGCACAGTGCTTGCTAATCCAATCCTTTTGGTGGATATTCACAGCTAAAGGTCATCATAAAGTGATGTCCTTTCTACTTTAAAGCACATACAAAGCACAGCTCAGCTTAAGTGAAATCTTAAATATTACTAACCTCAGTCAGGATTCAAACTATTTAGTTCAACAGCCTAGTGCAGTAATACCCTAACTATAACCTAAGGGCCATATCCAGCCTGAGACAGGATGCTATCCCTTGAAACTGCTGTCAACAGTGTGTAATAAAGCTGCAAAGGCTCAATTCCATTGAGCTCTAAGTGCCCTGTGTTATACACATCTGAAATAGGTTGTCTAGCCAAATAAGGTTAGGCATCTCTAGCCTAGTAATTTACCTACATGCTCATAGTATATGACTTCTATTTTTTTAAATTCATATTGAAAAGCTTCTAATTTTTATGACAGAACCTGATGGTGGTCTGGGGTTTAAAGTAGCAGCCAGGTTAAAAATCAATGATTGCTTGAAAATGGAAGATTTTAGCAGTATTGGAAATAACAGCAGCATAAGTGCTGAGAACACAAGGCTAACAGGTGATAACAGGAAGAATGTTGAGACAGATACTGTCGTGTACCCTTTGGTTCAGATGGGGCCTTTTGAAGTGACTTACGATGAGATGGCAACCTTGGGGTTATTCAGGTCCTCTGGGCCCAATGATAACATCCTCCTGGCATCTGGCTACTTTAACTTGACTGACCATTACATGTCTGTTATTTTGGACCAATCACTTGGAAAATTTAGTATTCTAATGGCTTCGCCTCAGGCAAGTATAAAATGTATATGCTTATTGTAAATGAAACATAATTAAATATGTATTCCTTATTTAATGTGTCCACAATGTATCTTTCCATTTAAAATACTTAAGCAGGATAGAAAAATCTTTATTTCTACTTTGTTCTAATCATGAAATAATAATGATAATATTTCTGATAATTTTTTGTTTATTCTAGGCCAATGGATTTTTGGGTGCTAAAGGCATTGCAGGGGCAATTCCTTATTCTTATATTTATCTTGCGCACGAGTTTTACAAAAGAGTGAAGGGGAGAAATCAGACCAGGCGAATTCACCTGATGGAGTATGTCAGAGACAGGTGGACTTTTCACGGTAAAGGTCTCTGGTACTATTTACCCAGTCAGCCACTCCCTACACTGACACTTGTTGGATCACCAAACTTTGGTAAGATGTGTTGGATTGTATGAACTGGCTATTATTCACTGAACAACAGCATTGCAACAGAGTAATAGTCTCATAAAGATACTAAAAAAAATACAATAACTTTATTAAGGACTTATATTTTTGTATGAATCTGTGGATCATTTCCTTTTTATATACCCAAACTGAAACATAGAAAAAACTAAGTATAGCCTACAGATAAGGACATAATGCTATTTTCCATAGAGTGGAATGCAAAGACCTTGAACTCAGCTGCAAAAAGCTGCAGATAGGAAGAATCTGGCTACAAATGTGAATGCACAAGATAACACTATTTAAAACACCACATTTTAAGAATGTTTTTAGCACTAAGTTTAACTTTGTAACTAAAATTTCGTTAGTTGAGGTGATACATATTGAATATCATAATAATGGAAATGTTTGTATACCACTATGTTTCAATTTACTTTTATTATCTGCTAATAGATATGACCAAACAACACATTTCAACTGCATCCCTAACTTATGGATCTAGTTATGTTTTCTGAACAAAATATACATTTTTGTTTTTTTAATACAATGGAGCCCATAGATTGCATGCTGCTAAATTTTTAAATAAGAGACAATACTAGCTCTTTAACTTGTTCAGATTTTATTTAAGGGCTTGAACTGCAGATATATCAATAATTGGTCAGAAGCTTCATTATATGAACAAAGAAAAACAACAATGTATTTGTAAGAAGTTTAGTTTTCAATTATTAACAGTAGGGTGAACAATTGAGCACTTAATGTAATGGTATTGAAAGACATTTAGCATAAAGAGTGAAAATATAATTATTTAGTTTTTCTTCACAGGTTTTAGGTCTGTTTACAGAGATTTAGAATGTCAAGTTGCATTGGTTACAGAAAATAAACATTTACAAGAACAGTTACGAGAGGTAAACTTACAATAGAAATATTTTAACCAATTTTTTTTTTATTCGATTCACATTTATAAATGTCAAAATGAATATTCATATTTATTTGATTTTAATGTAATTTTTTTAGGAACATGTTCGACTGTTTGCTTCATCCCAGCCAGTTGATGAATCCACATTTCAAGGCCGTGATCGATATGTCCCTTTGTGGATTCGATATGTTACTAAATTAATAAAAAATTTCTTTTGATATCTCAAAATAGTTTTTTTTTCCTTATACATTTTATTCCAATTTAAAAACATCAAATAGAGCAAATACAAAGCAACCTTCCATTGCAATATATTGTAATGGTAACAAACTTGTACATCTAGGATATTGAAGTAAAAAAAAAAATTGTACTGGAATAGCATATTACATTTACAAAACAACCATAACAAAATTTTAAAAAATTATCTCATTGAAATATATATCACAGAAATAAAAATACTTGTAAAAGGCTTTTTAAAATAGGTGAATAACTATAGATGAAGAGAGTTAAAAATTTATATAAAAAAGAAAATCTCCATGCTGAAAGAATTTTTTTTTTGTCAACTCATTGTGGTGCTATTTATATATCAGGCTTGATTATGAGTTAACCACTCTCTTGGGCCAGTGTGTATAATTTTCTAGCCACTGTCACAAGTCGATGTCTGTATTCAACTTTCTGTGGACAATTAAAAATCATTCAGTAGTCTAATGAGACATTTTCTAAATGATGGTTCAATATGTAAAGAGTACACTACCAAATGTACATACTGTATTATTTAGATGAATAAGTTCAGTAAGTAAAACATTTTTCAAATTATTTGATTAGGAATTTTAAAAAATTAGCAATTGTTGAAGGTTACCAATTTAAAAGATTCAAAATATCACCTTGTGGTTTATAGAGGGGACATCATTTAAGCCATATGTCACACCATACCAGCAGGCTGCCATGACACCAGTACTGTCACTGTCCCCACCATGAAACATTGATCTGTTACAGAGTTGAACTTAGTCAGTAATGAAATATTTTAACACAACATATCAACTAAATAAGTGAAGCAGCACCTTTTTTTTCAACTTTAAATCACAACTTTTATTTTCTAAAATTAAAGTTTGACCAATACTCTTTTGCAAACAAGTAACAGCAATCATATACCTTTAGCCTCAAAGATGGGAGATGACCCCTAAAGGCTTAAGATTGATGTCCACTAAAATTTAGCTTACAATATTAATCTTAAGAAAAGATTCTTCACTGAGCATTGATTTTTTAAAAATTTGATAACAATATAATCAAATACAAGACCAACCTATAACACAGCTCCTTCCAGCTACTCCCTGCAGCGAGATACGCATCATAGCTGTTAAAAATAATGAAATATTTTCATAAACATTTTAAAATACTTAAATATTCACAAAACACTTGCAGATCATAAAGGTGGTCGTCTATTAAGACTAATTAAACTTTAAACTACCATACAAATTATACAGGTCCAGATATAAAAATACCAAACTGAACTCTTACGCAATCATTGGGGCATCATGTCCACTTGCGCCTCCGAATCCAGAGAAACTGACTTGCTTAACAAATTTATCTCGCTCTTCAAATCCATAAGGTTCTGGAAATATTGGATCAGTCTGACCATCTGAGAGATTTCTGGAAGATAGATAAGTTTCCCAAGCATTCTGAAAATAATTCCTAAGAAAATATTTTTTAAATAACATAAAGTAAAAGTCAGTGGCAATATTGTATGGTGTATAAAAAATACCCACTTACAAATAGGACAATTAAAAAGTGTAAACATTTGTTAAAATGACAAAGTAACAGGTCATAGAAGATGATAGAAATCTTAATTATTGTGTTATTATAAGCTTTGTTCTACGTTGATAATGGATGAAGGCTTTTTTGAGGGATAAAGGAGCTCTAGCTTTTGTTAAAACAGATTGCTTTATAGCACAAATTATTTTTTTGCTACTTTTGCTTAATAATGAAAAAAGCTTTTTCATGTTCGGAAATGTAATTTACTTTAAAAAACCAGTAAGAAATTAGTTCCAACATACAAAGTTGATATTACAACTGGTTTTAAATACTGATGTAAGGAATTCTAAAAGAAATCCTTTTATCAAAATTTAAATAATTGAATTACTATCATACCATTCACTTTTGTTTTCTTCAACACAATAGCTTGTCGACTCAATATATTTCAAGGCTAATGGAATAGTTTCCATTAATCCCTTGCCCCAGGACTTTGAAGGTCTGCCTACAAAGAATAATGGCAAGAAATGCTACATAATGTACATCAAGGATACAATTATGTTCAAAATAAGGTCAGTGAATATTCATAATCTACACAGTCACTAAGACATGGACTATACAAGGTTGTCTAATCTGACAGAACAAAAAACAGAACCTTGAACTGCAAAGGCTGTGAACAGTGCTGCAGCCAAACTTCCCAAGTAGCCAGTTGGATGGTGGTGTGTCATACGACCTGATTCAACGCTGATGGCTATTAAATCCTCCAATTGTTCTAGCCTGTCAGATTGATCACAATGGTTAATTTGAAAAAAAAAATATAATAACAGCAATAAGTTTTTGTTAAAAATATTTCTTTGCTAAGCCCATCATACTGAAGGAATTAATCAATATATCATCTTATCTGTCCCTTGACTTTTTAGGGATGCTGTGACAGTTTGCATTACAAAACCCCTCTACTTTTCCAGCTGTACTTTACAAGATATCTAAGAGGCTGGTCCCTTTTTTATGTTGTTCAACCAGCTTTTCTTTGAATGACCTTTTATTTGAACTCCTTCCATTTTATCTTGAAGGAAGAATTTTAACAATATGACGGAGCAGTTTAGCTTTCATCCCTTCAGAGTATCGAGGAGTTCAGTTGCCAGTTAGAGTGCTGACTTGTAAAAGTACATACTCATGTGTCTTCTTTTCCAGGTATTTGATACCCAGCATTTTTCTGTAGCATTTACTCTCAAAGGCTTGAATTCTTTATTTAGCCTTAAGGTTCAGTGTCCAACTTTCAAACCATATTAGAGTACAGAGACCATTGAGGAAGAATATAGTTTTAATTTTACTTGGAAGCTGATGTTACAACTCCAGGTTTCCAATTTGCTCATGGCAGTGGATGCCAAGCTTAAACAGGTTTTAATTTCTTTTATTGATCCTCCATCTCGGAATGTTTAACCCTAGGAGTCTACATCTTCTAATGTTTTGCAATATATGTAACATCTCATATTATCTCATCCACACAAACTACTATATTTTCATGCATATAACCAGTGAGCGCGGGTTGTATGGTTTTGTTTTTATTTATTTTGCAATTTGTGCGGGGTATACATATGTGTTGGTTTTATGCACGTGCAGGAAATGAGCACAAAAATGTGGTAGCATTTTGCTTTTTTCAGCACTGATTTAAATGCCAACTACTCGCAGCATCCAGTTTTGAAGTAAAATCTAGTACAGGATCCTCAATTTCTCCAATGAGGTCGATATGACCTACAAATCTGAGATTGGAAATAGGCCGCCCATATTATGGTCAGGCTAAGAGTAAATCTTTCTAGTTTCCATCATAATATGCTCCAGAAATAAGTTTTAACAATATGACAGAGAAGAGGTGTAGGGAGAATGCCTTCTTGCCCTACTCCTATGGATATCCTAAAACTTTCTACAGTTTGGTTGTTCCGAAGTACTATTAAGCTATTTGCATTTTTGTATAGGACTTTGATAACATCGATAATGTTTTTATCTATGGTTAACCTCCCTCATCACGTCACATGCTATCATGCTGAACCAGTCAACTGAATATGAGGGTGTAACTAAAAACTTTTACTTTTCTCACATGAAGTGAGTTTATCATAAAGGATGAATGACTTGGAGGACAAAATCAGATTCCCTAGTGACAGCAATGCTCCAACAACTCTGCCAACCTGGCCCTTGCATTAGCTTATAAAAATAACTCTGCATCTTTTAGTTCACATTTATGTGATCTCTAGCTTTCCATTTTTTCAGGTAGGTCTCATGAAAAAAAAATTTTTTAATTCATGCATTCAGGTTGGGATACGACTACTTTATCTATTTTCATGTGTTAACTTTTGACATAACTGGTCTCTAAATTTTACATGTACAGGTTGAGATTATATCCCTTGTCTTTTATGTGTGCTTTCCTTTAACAAGTATCTTGCTAATATCTTCACAAGCTCAAGACGTCATATATTTAAGTAATCTTCTGGTTTCATCTTCACTTGTTTGGGTTAGACCATTTCATGCATTAGAAAGCAGTTATAGTTTTTGATCTTACTCTTGAAGCAAGCAATAAGAGTCATCAATTTTATGAACGAAACATGATTTTGTAAAGACTAACTTATTGACATAAAACAAGAGTACACCAAACCTTGGATATCTCAGCCCAATACACATTGCTCTCATGGCTGCCCCACATCCACCTCCTCTGAAAATAAAAAAAAAATTATTTACTCTTACACATGATTTAATTCTTTTGAGTCATTCTTACCAATACTGAAACAATAATTCCATTTGCTTAAACTTTGTTAGTTTTACTTGTTCTCTCCTATTCTACTTTACCATCATTGATTTTGACCTCATTTAAATAAATTAATGTTTAATTCTATAACTTGACTTTGTGTTATATAAAAAGAGCATGCAATTGAAATTATGTTAAAAAAGCTTATAGACATTTTTAATATCAATTTTACTAAGTGAAGATTTAAAGTTTTAAAAAAATGCGTGCTAAAAATAAATTTACTACAATGCAAATAAAACTTCCATTTTTAACATTTTAAAGTTCTACGACTGACACTGTTTGCTTTGATTAACATTCAGAGTATCAACTGACACTGTTTGCTTTGAGTAACATTTACCTGGGGCTGAAAGGTATTCTGTATCCATATTTCACATTGGGTCTCAGCTCACTAACAGAAGACATGCAGGTGATACCTGTTATAAGAAATTTTAAATCAACATTCTTAACATGAGCCATTACGTACAAATCAAAACTTACGTGTACCTTTTTTTAAATTTGATTTTTTATTTAAACTTTAAAAACTGTTTGGATGTAGAACATTGTTTTGAAAGTAAAATGCATTTAAAGATTAAATCTCTATTCTTTACACTTTATGTTTACATTTGGCCACAGTCAAACTAGTATCCTTAGAACAATTACACAAATATTTTAGGAACAATCAGTATCATTTTTAATTTTGTGGTTTTCAATTTAAAAAATACATGAGACTTTGTGTGTGTTATTCTTTCACTTTTAACATTGGACTATGAATAATAATAATAATAAGGCTTGTCTTCGAGCCTGAAGAGTAATGAGAAATGCAGTATTTTCCAAGGCTACACAGGTGACATATATTTTGCCAGATTCAGGTTATTAATAACCATTATCTGCCAGTGGTTGATTTAGATTTTCTTTTCAATGTCTATATCTGTCCTCGGCAGCAGATTTTTTTTGGGTCTCAAATGTGTATCTTGCAGCCTTTATAAGAGACCTCGAGCAGCCTTGTTCTGAAGCACCTGCAACCAGATGCTCTCTTCTATGACAGTTAAAACAATCTGGTGCCTAAGTGTTTCCAAGGGGGAACTCTATTAAGTCAACCAACTTTCAGATCAACAAAAAAAGAATGCTTTTGGCATACATTCGTCCACCATATGAGATACATGCCCTGCCTAAAAATATTTACTAGCTTAATGCTGTCTTTTTTGTTTTGTTTCAATTAGGATGTTTACTGATCAAAGCTCAAATTACCAATAATGTACCTTTACAATAAAGTTTGTCTAAAGGCATTTTGGTGACTTACCTGGTGCTCTGTTGGCCATATCTTTCATACATTTTTTATATTCAATAGCTAAAGCTACAAAAATCTGTTCTCTTTCTTCTGATTTTGAACACTTTATCAGGGCTTGAAGAAGTAAAAAAAAATTGCTACAGTCAATTGTAGGACATATCTAAGTCAACCAAAATCTAATGATAGCCTAATCTCTATAAATGGTCACACAACCCCATTGTAAATTCTTTGCCATAATAGCAATTCTGCCTTATAGGCTTTTGTGACTGTAATTAAAATATTACTAAAAAATACAATTTCAATAATTCTTTCTTTTATTACATTTAGATTGTTAAACTTAATATAAAATGTCTGCATAGTACAACCAACTTTGAGAAACCACTTTGATGAGCTAGTTTAGCTGTAGTTTGAATTTCCCAATAAATATATAAAAATCTATACAAGAGGAATTAAATCTAAAGGAATCTAGCACACTAAAACACAGTTGAATGTGAAGGATAAAAAAAAAATGTACAAGGGTTTAAGAATTTCACTATATAGCAATTACCAAGTATATAATCTAAGTGCATATATATGATCAAATGAGTTGGGTTTCTGAACATTTCACAGTTGAAGCAAAGGTCCTTGGATAAATTAAAATTTTATTTTCTGGGTTTGAATATCAAAAATAGGAATTTTTCTGTTGTACTACAATATATTAAAAACTTTGAAATACTGACCTTCACCAGTAGCAAGGTGCATGACAGTATCATCACTGACTATCCAATGTGGTACTATGACAAAATACATTCAAAATAAATTCTACATATTTATATGTATTTCCTTAAAAGTAAATCTAAATACAAAACTTTTAAAAGATGTTTTTAAAAAATATATAAAAAATAAAACAATTTAATTTGTTTCTAAATGTACTTACACTTGACCTTGATTTTCTCCAACCCACCCAACTGTTGAAGTTCTTTGTAAATCTCTGGTCCACTGTGACAAAACTCCCATCTTCCATTGTTGTAGCCCAAAGCATCCCCTACTCCACTCAACACCATAGCAGCAATATAATTGTCTTCTTTGAAATTTGGACATGCTGCCACTAGGATACAAAATAAAACACTATATTTGTAGATATTTTGCAGATTTCTGTTTGTCCTAGAAAACTCAAAAAAACAAAACAAAGTTAGTGATCATAGAAGATATACAAAAAAAAATTAATTCACTTATTTTGAAAGGTCTTTTAACCCCCACCCCCTCCAAATCTCATCCAAGTGAACATATCCCCCTGCCACTCTCTAGTTTGAAACATTTAAATTTAAAATTATAAGTGCCTTGATGTAAAAGTATAATGTTTGAGAATTTTTTTTATAAATGAGACAAAAGTCTTTCTCCCTACAATGTTTTCATTTAAATTAATATTTAAATAAATATGTTGAAGGTAATGCAACTACACTGACCATTAATGACGCATAGCTGGGTGACCATAAACGACTTCTTTGATTAGTAATAATGAGCCAAGTATTATAAACATATTATATTTTATACATGAGAAAAAAACTTACAATGAGATACTTCCATTCTCTATTGGTCACTGTTGTCACAAGTTGGCTTGCTGGGGAAAGTAAACAAAAAGATAACAATAATGAAATTTACAAATTTGTTTAATCAGTTTTTTTTTTTCATTGTATACTGTATTATTTGGAGGCGCGGTGGCTGAGCAGTAAAGCGCTTGGCTGCCAAACTGGGGTCCGAGTTCAAATCCTGGTGAAGACTGGGATTTTTTATTTCAGGATCTTCAGGCGCCTCTGAGTCTACCCAACTCTAATGGGTACGTAACGTTAGTTGGGGAAAAGTTAAGGTGGTTGGTTGTTGTGCTGGCCACATGACACACTTGTTAACCGTAGGCCACATATTGATAGTCAATGGAGAAGATGAAACTATAAATATAACATAAATATTACACTAAACAGACTAGCTTAATCTATATCTTATCTTATATAATATAGACATTACTTCAAAAAAGAAGAAGATATCTAATTAAGTTAGATCTATTTTTTTTTCTAAATCTGACATCTAGATGTGATGTAATGCATATATATATGAGAATGTTACATGTATTATTTAAGATAAGAACAAATATGATGATTATATATATATATATAATTATACATATTATATATATATATATAATTTTTGATAAAAAACGCTTTTGTCATTCAGGTGGCTGAGGCAGCGGTAGGCCTTTATTCTACGTAATTTGTAAAACTATACTTATTCATTTTTAGCCTATATAACCCTATAATCTATATAGTATATTATAGTTATAGTATTCTATAAAAGAGTCTATACTCAGACTATAGTGTATAATATAGGCCTATATATAGAGAGAGAGTGTAGATCTATAGTCACTATAATTTAGTATAATACATTAACTTAAGAACGGTATAAAGTATAATGAGATAATGTAGTAACTTATACTGTATATATAGAAATAGATTGTTTTGTTTTACATGTTTCAAATTTTACTTCAGAATTCAACTCTAATTAAGTTAACTCTAATCTGATTTATATCATAGCCCAAACTCCCACTAGATTCTAGAAGCAAGGTCTATTACTTAATTAAAGTTTTAAATTACGAGAGAGATCTTCTTATCTTATATAATACAGACGTTACTTCAAAAAAGAAGACTCTCGAGCTGTAGCCTGTAGTTTGGAATCGATTCAATCATCGATTGAATATCTTTGAATATATTTTCTTTAACTCTAGATCTATCTATATTAATATTTATATTGACTCAGTTAACTTAACTGTTATAGATATTAATATATGAAAATAATTAGATCTAATATTTATATTAGATTCTTATTTTTAGTAACTGACATGGAATACACCAACAAAATACTATTTATAGATCTAAATTTAACCTAGACTAGGGCGACTAGTTATATGGTCTATGGCTAGACATAGACCACCTCTACTAGGCCCTGCATGTGCTCTAGATCTAGATATCTCTAAACTCTTGATCCGATCTATTATAATTATATAGACTACTAGAATATAGTTCTATATATAGATCTAGTGTAATTACCGTAGCTGCGCTAGAAATCTTCAAATTAGAAAAATCTGACTAGCCAGGCTCGTCAATACCATCTGTTTGGGGGGGGGGGGGGGGGGAGACTAAAAAATCTCTGGAGTTTGTTTTTATAAACGCTACAAAACATATGACACTTAAAGGCAGCATCAGATGAGGGACCCAATTTTTTAATAAGAGAAAATGGCGAATCAAATGTAAAAAAAAAAATAGGAACTCGAGTGACTCACGTAGCCTACCTACCTATAGATATAGATACATTTTTAAATACATACATACCTACATGGGTGTAGTCCGGGGGGGGGGGGGGTTCTAATTTTTTAGATTTATTTTTTTTTTTTAGGTGAGATTATAATGTTAAACCATCATTTGCCATAGCGCAGCCAAAAAAATGGGGGGGGGGGGGAGTGACTTTAAAATCCCCCACCAGGAAGTTTTGAGTTAAAACTTGAATCCCCTCATAAAACAAAATAAATAATGAAAACGACAGTCACCATATTCCATAAGCGTAGCCCGGGGGGATTTTGAGTTTAAAACCCACTCCAAATTTATTTTTACGATAATACCTCCTCTTCGATATAAGACTAAAGCAGTCACACAATTCTATGAGCCTACGTAGGCAAGGGGGATTTGAGTTAAAACCTCGTAGCCATAAGTGGGGTTACAAATTTCTAATGAATGCAGATTGACGTAAATAGGAAATATTCACAATGACAGAAAAGAAGTAGGGCACTTTTGAGCTCCAAAGGTGCCAAATAAAGAGGAGCTCAGTTTAACGCCATGTCTCGGGACTGGGTACGATGTAGGCTACCTATAAAAGCTAGAGGCCAAGAGTCACAATGCGTTGATCACAACAAGCTTGTAGAGAACTCGGAGAAAGCAAGGGAGTTGGAAAACTTTTATTATTATTGCACTATTGTTATCACATTAGAGCTCTTCGACTCTACTTCTTAGAATACATCGCAGCCTCAGGTTTAGCTTCTAGCAGGGCTGGCCTTAGCTAATAGACCGATTAGCCCGACTGACTCCAAATTGGCACCGCGCCTGTCAGGGCCCCGTTTACTTTTAGCATAGAACTTTCCGTCATAACTCCTGTCGAAGGCTTTTAAAGATATAGGAATTAAATGGTTGACACATTTAGTATATCATTTGATTGGAGTAACTTTAACTTTATTTAACCCAATTGCGCCTTTTGCATTTTAGTTTCTTCCTATACTTAACATTTGATTGTTTCTCGCTCAGCAAATGTTGGCAAGAAGGTGATGTGCTACTGCTGTGTGGGCGACATCGTTCCGACCATAAACAATGCCCAGGCTTTCATCTCACTTATTCAAAGCCCTAACCCCAAAAAACTGGAGAGGGCACTCCAGCTTCGCCTTTGGCGTCGGCCAAACACGGGAAGTGGCAGTCACGGTTATAAGCTCAAATGCTCAATTGACGTAGAGCAGGGCGCCAGGGGCCACTTTCGTCGGTGGGAGGGATCTTAGGATTCCAATGTACAGTTACCGCCCGCCTCAAGCTGGGCAGTCCCCAGCCAATAAGGTGCTGTCCCGTCATGCCTGTCTTCCTCGTTTGGGTACACGAGGATAGGACAAAATCTGAAAAGCAGGCACAAAGCCAATGTACCAGTCGACATGAAGAAAAAAAAGAGGAGCTCCACTCTTAAACTGGGCACATGGAACGTTCGTACTCTACAAACTGGACTTAATGAAAACCTACCAGACATAGAAGATGTCAGAAAATCTGCAATAATAAACGATGAATTGTCCAGGCTCAAAGTAGACATTGCCGCCCTTCAGGAAACTCGTTTAGCTGACTCTGTATCAATCAAAGAAAAAGACTACTCCTTCTTCTGGCAAGGCAAAGCCGAAAGTGAAGTAAGGGAACATGACGTTGGTTTTGCAGTTAAGAACACACTGCTGAACACAGTAGAGCTGAAGTGCCACGATTCAGAAAGATTCCTATCACTACGCCTTAACACATCTATTGGACATGTGACTTTGATATGTACCTACGCTCCTACTCTGAGTTCCACACCAGAGGCCAAAGATATGTTTTATGACAACCTTTCGTCTGCTCTTAGCGAGATCCCAACTACGGAACAGGTTATCATCCTCGGCGACCTCAATGCACGCGTTGGATCTGACAACTCTGCATGGGACAGCTGTATTGGGCGTTTTGGTGTCGGAAAAGTAAATGAAAATGGACAATGGCTCCTCGAGGTTTGCTCACTACACTCCCTCAGCGTCACTAATACCTATTTCAAGACTAAACCGCAGCACAGAGTATCTTGGCGGCACCCTCGCTCCAAACACTGGCACCAACTAGACCTAATCATGGTAAGACAAAAGTGCTTAAAATTTGTCAAGCTTACCAGGTCCTAACACAGTGCAGACTGCGACACAGATCACTCTTTGGTATGTTGTAAGATCAATCTTCTCCCCAAAAAAATCCACCATACCAAGCAGATTGGAAGACCCCAATCGGTTGTAAGCAAGATGTGTCACCCTGATCTCCAGATACAGTTTGCGGAATCTTTTGAACGCGAGTATAAAAATATCTCTGAAAATACAGCAACTGAAAAATGCGAACACCTCAAGTCCACCATACAAAAGACTTCCCTGGAAATCTTTGGAAGAAAAATTACAAAACAAAATGAATGGTTCGACTCTAAAGCAGTAATTTTAGCACCTGTCATCAGAGCAAAGAGAGATGCACTCGCTACTTACAAGGCAAAACCTACCCAACGCAACCTGCTAAACCTGAAAGAAGCTAGAACCAATGCACAGAGGACAGCAAGGATCTGTGCCAATGAATACTGGGTAGAGCTCAGTGAGAGTATTCAGCTCGCAGCCCAAGTGGGCAACATAAGAGGGATGTACGAAGGAATCAAAAAGGCTCTCGGACCCTCCCAAAACAAGACAGCACCTCTGGAATAAACCACTGGGGAAATTATCACAGACAAGTGCCAACAAATGCACAGATGGGTTGAACATTACTCTGAGCTCTACTCCACAACAAGCTCAGTCTCTGACTCAGCCCTTAATGCCATCGTACAATTACCCACAATGAACGAGCTAGATGAAACACCCACCCTTTCAGAGCTCAACAAAGCCATAGACAATATTGCTGCCCGCCTAGCACCCGGATGCGATGGTATCTCCCCAGATCTTCTAAAACAATGCAAAACTACTCTAATCCAACCTCTACACGAACTGCTTTGCAAATGTTGGCAAGAAGGTGCTGTGCCACAAGACCTGCGGGATGCTAAAATCATTACACTGTATAAGAACAAAGTTGACAGAAGCGACTGCAACAATACAGGGGAATCTCCCTCTTAAGTATTGTAGGCAGTCTTTGCTCGAGTGATACTTCCCAGGCTACAAAAACTCGCTGATCGGGTCTATCCAGAATCACAATGCGGCTTTCGCTCAGGGAGATCCACGATTGACATGATTTTCTCTATACGCCAACTCCAGGAAAAGTGCAGAGAACAAAGGATGCCTTTGTACATTGTGTTTATTGACCTGACAAAGGCCTTCGATCTAGTTTTACAGTTAATAGGCTGTCCACCCAAGCTACTAAATGTAATCATATCTTTCCACCAAAATATGATGGGTACAGTGCAATTCAACGGTGCCAGCTCTGAAAGTTTCAGTATAAACAGCGGAGTTAAACAAGGATGTGTCCTGGCCCCAACCCTCTTTGGAATACTATTTTCACTGCTAATCCACAATGCGTTTGACAAATCCACTGAAGGCACCTATCTCCATTCCAGATTTGATGGCAAACTCCTAAATATTGCCAGACTGAGGGCCAAAACTAAAATCAGAGCCACCCTCGTAAGAGATATGCTATTCGCGGATGACCCAGCGGTAGTGGCACACACACAAGAGGAACTTCAGTCACTAATGTCCCGCTTCTCTCAGGCCTGTAAAGAATATGGCTTGACTATTAGCACGAAGAAAACAAATGTTATGAGACCACCTACTAGAGCACCACCCTCCGTAAACGAATTCTGCTATCTGGGATCCACAATTACAGATGACCTGTCTCTAGAAGAGGAGATGAAAAAATGCATAGGGAAGGCTGCCTCGACATTCGCTAGACTCAGACCAAGAGTTTGGGAAAACCATAAGCTAACTACGGTGACCAAAATGGAAGTCTACAAGGCATGCGTTATGAGTACACTGCTGTATGGCAGTAATCATGGACCACCTACGCAAAGCAAGAGAGAAAACTGAACTCATTCCATTTGAGATGTCTCCGTAGGATCTTGAATGTCACATGGAAAGAAAAAGGGTGCAATACTGAAATCCTTGCGCGATCAGATATTCCCAGCATCTTTACAGCCCTCAGACAACGCCGTTTGCGCTGGCTTGGACATGTTCGCCGGATGGAGGACAAGCGCATCCCGAAAGTCATCCTCTACGGACAACTTGCGACTGGTTTAAGAAAAACTGGTCGCCCCCACCTCCGTTACATAGACGTAATAAAACGGGACCTCAAATCAATGAACATCAATACTGACAATTGGGAAGACATAGCTCTAGACCGCAACAGGTGGAGAGAGACAGTGACCCAAGAAAGCTATGGACAGTGAAAGTACATGGGTCTCAGCCCAGGAAGAAAAACGCACAATCCGAAAAACGGCCAGCTCCTCTACCACCGAAGCAAAAGCCACCTTAACCTGCGCTATCTGTGGACGGGAGTGTCTCTCCAAAATAGGGCTCCACAGCCACATGAGGAAGTGTGCTCTGAGATGAACCATTGTCGTCCTACGACTGAAGGAGGCCAATACTTAACATTTGGTTGTTTCTCGCTCAGTGGAAAGATCAAACTCAAAGTGAAGCCAAATTAGAACTTATTAAATAATTTTTGATCAATCGCAACTTCGAGAATGACCGCTTCTCTGAACAGAGGCGTCAAGGGGTGAGGTGGCGCGATAAAGAGAATACTTTGTCACCATCACCTCACCGTACAAATACTCTGTTCTAAGACCGCCTCTGGTCTGAATATTCTGTGACAAGGTGAGAAATAACAGGCATGGTGTGTGCCCGTGAAAATGTTTATAAAACTTGATGATAAAATGTAATAATAATTATTTTTTAAAAAAGCCAGATCTCATATTGAATACATAATTGATATGTCTTTAGGCTATGGAAGGCTTCTTTGAAGCATAGCATCTGTAAACAATTTTCTATAACAATATCATGGTGGCATGATCATATAACTCTTTGTGGTTTGTAAATGAAAACTTGGCAGTAACGACTCAGCAGGTTGACATTTCTTTTATGCTCGTGATCTCTGAAGTTTCCTCTGCATCATGTTTCATTATTTAACTGCCCATCTCACAAGGTCATGGGGCGCGTTGGTTGAGTGGTTAACCACTTGGCTTTCGAACCTGCGTGGTCCTGGGTTCAAATGTCAGTGAAGACTGGGATTTTGAATTTCGGGATTTTTAGGGCGCCCATGAGTCAACACAACTCTAAGGCGGTTGGTCGTTGAGTTGACCACAAGATGACTTGCTCGTTAATCGTTGGCCATAGAAACAGATGATCTATATCATCTGCCCCATAGCTTAAATTAGGTTAGAATCCCGGTGAAAACCTGGATTTTGAATTTCGGGGGTTTTTAGGAGGCCATCGAGTCTACCTAACTCATATGGACATGTGACATTAGTTGATATGGGGGGGGGGAGTTAAGGGGTTGATCGTTGTGCTGGCCACATGACATCCTCGTTAACCGTGGGCTACAGAAACAGATGACCTTTGCAGCATTGCAAAGTCTGAAAAGTATACTTTACTTTTATTTTAATTTACTGTGGTTGACCAAACGTTTAAGCAACTTTAAAAGGTGTCGAAGTTTACATAGATCAGCGTTTCTCAATCTGTGATGAGCTTGAAAAAAAGGGTGAGCTACGCGCAAAGGTCAGGATCGAAGGCATTTTTTTTCTTTTACTTGGGATTAAAAAAACCGGACGTATTTTACTGTATTTTATAAATCCTTATTTGACTTTTATTAAAGACACAATGACATTATTACCAATGTTAATTTAGGCCTATGGACTAATGGTTTCCCAGCAGCCAGAGGCGGCCTTAGCAGTGGCGGGGCCCTGGGCGAATGTCAAATGTGGGGCCCTGCGCTGCGTAGACTAGATTTATCGTACCAAGTCAGGCTAACGGGAGCGTCCGCCACTAACACTGAAGGCCTTTTTTGTTACTAAACATACTATCTTACGTAATTACTGTACTAATGGCCTTTAAACTACATAAACTCGAAATGTTCTCCAGCTTAACTTCTGAATCTGATAAGTCCAAAAAATGCTTTGTAAAAGACATCTGCTCTTTGTGGCTAACATCAATCAGGTAATCAAGGATGACGGGAAAATATGACATCAGATCCATAAGCTCATTTTGAATCCCATATCCGAGGTACTGGTCGTTTTAATTCGTCGAATTTCTTGCATGGTTAGGTCATTTTTGTCAAGTACCGATATCTCAACAAGCCTAAAAACTGGCCGTTGTTCTGCGCATAAAGTTTCTCTGATCTCCCACGAAATGTTTTTTTTTTTTTTTTGTCATTTTTTTTATGCCAAGGTGAACGGTTAAACAGTGATACAATGTACAGGTCATAAGATGATGTCTGAACAGTATTTCGAAACCAAAAATGTCGTGTTAAGAGCTTAAAAGGTAATTGGTATCATATAAATGCCCAGTAATATTGAGCAACAGGTTGTAGGTTTATGAGAACTGGTCTTGTTTTCGAACCTGACGGTGACAAGTGAATCCCCTATCGAGAGCCCCCTTTAAGCGCGGGGCCTGGAGCGGTTGCTCCACTTGCCACCCCTTAAGGCCGCTACTGCCAGCAGCTCTTTCATGTTCTCTTGGTCTTCCTCTGTGTCTTGTACCCTGGGGTTTCACTCCAAGGCCTGTCTAGCCCTGTTGTTGGTATCTTTACTAAGGGTGTGACAAATCCTTTCTCTCTAAGATCTGCACCTCTATTATTTCTCTGTCCACCCATCTTTTTCGTTCAATGGATTCCCAGCTTTCTGTACTCCCGGCTTAGTCTAGTATACTGCGTCGCCACGTTCTTTTTGGTCTTCCTCTGCGTCTTTTCCCCTTGGGGTTTCAACCTAAGGCCTGTCCAGCTCTGTGGTATCTTTTCTTTACTCCACTTTCTCTCTAAGATCTGCACTTCTATTAATTCTCTGTCCACCCATCTTCCAGTCTGGTGTTTTCTATTGTGTCATACCAATGTATTTTAAAGATATTTCTAAGACATCTGTTGATGAAGGTCTTTACTTTTGTTGCTGTTGCAACAATTGTTCTCCCTGTTTCAGAATCATACAGTCGGACCGCCTTGACATTAGAGTTAAAGATTCTTATTTTAGTCTTGTTAGAAATGTGGCGAGATTTCTTGGTTAGTTTTAGCTGTGTAAATGTCTGACAGGCTAGATTTATATGACGTTTAATATCTTCATCCGTTCCACATGATAACATTCCCAAGGTATATGAAACTATCTACTTGGTCTATGGTTTGTGAATCCATTTCTGTCTCCATTTTGTTTACTTTAAGTAGTTTTGTTTTTTGGTGGTTTACTTTTAGTCTGTGATAATAAGGCTATGTCATCTGCGAATTTCAGATCATCCAACTTTTGTGTGAAAGTCCATTGGATTCCTTTGGCTGAATTAGATCCTCTGTAGTTTATAGTTGGTCATTTCCTTGGCAACTTGTGCACATCTATACATGGTTCCAGTCAAGCACGACAAGCCTTGTTCTCAAGTTAAAAGATGCTTTTGAAAAAGGAATTGCTTCTTTTTCATCGGTTCAAGTAGAGTGGTCGGCCTTTTTCGTTCGAATTTCTCCTGTACAGTTCCAAAAGTCTATTTTGTGGAGCTCTACTCTCGCCTCTGACTTTATGTTTAGTGTCTTTTTGCTAAGGTTTCTGTAACAGTATTTTTTTTTTTCATGGACAGGTTGCTAGCCTATCGGCGATCGCACAACCCGTATGCCCCGGGGAGGCATTCTAATTTGTTTTACAATGGACAATACAATTTGACGTAGGGCTATTTGCTTTGTATTTTATAAATCCGTTTTTTTTTTTGTTGTAAATTTTATTAAAGACACAACGACATTATTAATACCACTGTTAATTTAACCCTAGGGTCATTATTGTTTAATGGGATTTTGTTTTTTCCCTGCTAGTACATTTCCCCGTTATTCCAAAATAGCAAAAATAGAGGTTAATTTATTTGAAATCAAACCAGGAACTGAAAAAAACAAACAAAAAACTCAGACCCCCTTAGCAGAAAACATAGCCTATATAAATAGTATAATTGGCACAGTACCCCTCGATCACTTCGTGGTTTGCTGACCGTGGTAACCTATTTATGTAACTATACCCCGCCTATAAGCCTATTATAATGTGTAATGTAATGTATTTATTGCATGATATAACAGACTTTAAGTAAGTGGGTTATTTGCATTTCTCCCTCATACGTCTAATAGATCTACATATTGTTGCAGATATTCGAATTATTTAATAATGTAAATCTATTCTTTATTTAAATTTTTGACGAAATTTCACCTAATCATATAACTGAGACTCCACACTAGGTTATCAAGTGTTGGCATACTGAAATTATGTTAATAATATGTTGTAGGTCTACATGCCAGTTAGTAAGTTAAAATTCTTATGTTGTATTAGTGTAAAATGATACATTTTACAGGCGTATTACATGTATCGTCATAAACTGCTATAAAGTTTAACTAAAATTCAGAGAATCTTTCTCAAATGCTTTAAGTAAATTCAACTAGATCTTCTCTATTTTTACTTACAATAATATTATAATGTACTATTTATGAAATTTACTCTATAAATATATACGTTGAACATTCTTAAATTTCAACAGGCTAAGTGATTAAATTAAACATATTGAAGAAGCCTCGCTGTTGCCCAAAAACCCGGCCAAGTGGGTTTTTTTGAGGGGCTTTTTTTCGGGTATTTCTTTTCCACTATTGTTTTGGTCTTCAAAGTCGTCTTTATAATTTTAGATGTAACCGAATTTCATTTCGACAAAATGATTAATGAAAATATCAAAACACAGGGCACAGTTTTTGATCAAGGTTAGTAGATCTATGTTAGATTGTTATCTTAATCTTTTTAATTGTATTCAACTTAGATCTAGTCGAGTAGAAATTTATATCATATATGCGTACACGGTATTGTTTAGTTCTCTACTCTAGCTATGACTCCCGTGGTTAGCTGTGACCGAGTCGTGTGGGTTTAATTAAGGTTGTGTTGACCTAAGCCTGAGTTAACCGAGTAAAAAAAGTGGGTAGCTAAAAGTAAAGCTAGGCAATGACTAGGTCTAGATTCTAGATCTAGATAAGTCTGACAATATGAAACTACAAAATATACTTAGAAGTCATCTAGGACTAGATCTAGATCTATCTTTAATCTTATTATTCTTATATATATAGTTAGATCTATCATCTAGATAGATCTATATGACTATATTATAATTAATATTGAGTATATACTACAGAATAAGCCCAAATATATCTAGACTAGTAGATATACTATATAGATCTACTTATTACTTTATTAGATCTATCATCTTTAATTAATCTACCCTTGATAGATCTATATACTACAGAATAAACCCCAAATATATCTAGATATATCTATTAAATCTTTATCATAACTTTATGTTAGTAGATCTATATAATATAAATATAGTAGATCTGGTAATCTAGTTAAAATAATAATAACTTTCAGAAGGTATTTAATTTAATAGTAGGTCCACTTACAGTTACACTATATTGATAATATTCACATATAACATAAGAATTATAGAACAAATAGATTTACTTAAATTACCAAACATAACTTTTTTAGTTTTTAAGAAAAAGAAAGTAGAAGGCAAGAAGGTGAAATCTAGTAGAACTAGATATATTATTAATATAGATCTAGAACCCACCACCCAAGGATCTACTGAATCTACTATAACTTAGACAAAGGGACTGGGAAGAAGCTAACATCACACACCCCCATTATTTAAAAAAAAAGGAGAAAAACCAGACCCAGGAAACTGCAGACCAGTATCACTAACGGTACCAGCATCACATGTAAAATCCTAGAATACATATAGTATGTAGCAACATCATAAACCACTTAGTGTGACTTTGACAAACATTATATTATAATGTCCTTACTCCATACCAACATTGCTTTACGAAATAGAGATCATGTGAAACACAACTAATAGGACTAATTGATGATTTTTCAAAAGATTTAGATAATAGTGGGCAAATAGATGCTATCTTATAGATTTTTCTAAGGCTTTTGACAAAGTTCAACACCATAGTTTGCTTAAAAAAAAAATAAATTTTGGCATTGATGGTCCATTGCATCAGTGGATAAAAGATTTTCTGATAGGGAGAGAACAAACTGTAATAATAAATGGCTCTAAATTAACACCAATAACACTCAAATAACAGTAAACTCAGGTGTACCTCAAGCAACAGTCTTAGGTCCACTACTATTTTTAATTTACATAAATGATTTACCAAATTGCATTAGTTCAGGAACAAAAGTCAGATTATTTGCAGATGATTGCATAATATTCATTGGCCTCCTTCAGTCGTAGAACAACTATGGTTCATCTCAGAGCACACTTCCTCATGTGGCTGTGGAGCCCTATCAACACCATAATAACACTCAAATAACAATAAACTCAGGTGTACCTCAAGCAACAGTCTTAGGTCCACTACTATTTTTAATTTACATAAATGATTTACCAAATTACATTAGTTCAGGAACAAAAGTCAGATTATTTGCAGATGATTGCATAATATATAGAGCAATGAAAATAACACAAGATGCAGAAATTTTACAAAGAGAATTAGATGAATTACAGAAATGGGAATCAAATTGGAGCATGTCTTTCCACCCAGAAAAATGTCAGTTATTAAGAGTAACAAAACTAAAACAAATTATTTCCACACAGACTAAAAACGCAAATAACTAGGTGTTTATAATAAATGAAAAACTATCATGGAATCTCCATATTCATGCAAATTTTAAAAAATCAAACAAAGCATTAGGGTTTATTAAAAGAAATTTCTGTAAATCAAATAAGAACATAAAAAAAAATGTTATTTAACCTTTGTTTTGCCAATAAATATGCATCCTCTGTTTGCGACCCTTTCAACTCAAGAAAACATTAAGAAACTGGAACAGACACAAATAAAGCAGTGAGATTCATAACTAACAAATTTTCACATTTGACTAGAGTAACACCTTTAGTAAAATCACTAAATTTAGAAAGCCTTCAGTAGAGAAGACTCAAAAGTAAAGTAGCAATTACACATAAAACACTGAACCATAATCTTCAAATACAATAACAAAATCTAATAAAATACCCAGACACAAAGGTAAAGGCACATTCCATATGTCAGGACAAATTTGTACAATGGCTCTTTCTTCCCTAGTGCTATTAGAGCAGGTGTCTCAAACTCATATCAGCATGTGGGCCACAGTGGAAAGTAACAATCTGTCAGCGGGCCACACCACGAAAAAAGAATGTTTTTTCATTAAATTTTGAAACACTACTGTTTCTGCAGTTAAATGCTAAAATAAAGTTTTTATATAATTACTAATTACATTTATTGTAGTTTATACATGCACAGGCAGTTTAGTTTACTAAAATAAGTTGACGTTGCCTCTGTCACTAATAAAAAAAAAGCAGAAACTGTAGTCCCCCTCACCCCCCCCCCCCCCCAAAAAAAACAAAAAAAAATATAATTACTAGGCCTACTGCAGATGGCTCTTCACTCATGTTTCTGTCCACTCAGCTGAGAGCGTTTGGCAGAGACCAGACCATCGACGTTAGGCCTGAAGTTGCGTGTAGTGGCAAGCCGCAAGGTTGCTCTCAGATGCTCATCAGTCAATCTTGATCGTAATGCTGTTTTGTTGATCTTCATTCTAGAGAAAAACTGTTCGCAAACATACGTACCCCCAAACATCGCAAGAATTCTAGCAGCTGCGCAAAATAAGTTTGGAAACTTCTCTCTGGGATGAAACTGGTAGAAATCTGGAACGCTAACATCAGCGTATTTTTGCTTTAGAACAGTTTCACACTGCAGGTCCAGTAGTTCAATCTGGACTTCCACTGGAACGTTTTTCACGGAGTGGCAACAAGATTATGATATTATCCCTGGTCTATCAGACCATACACAGTCAGATAAAAGCAGTAGCCAATTCAAAACCCAAAAGAAAAATCTTACTCTGGAATAAATGTAACCTAACACAACTACACCAAGCTGCATTAAACTTTCAACAAACATTCTTATTAGAAAAAGACATTAACCAACCAGTCGATGACCTCTGGAATTTCATTAAAAACCATCTTAAAAGCATTATAGAAAATCATATACCAACTAAATACACATCAAACAAAATAAATAAATGCTGGTTTAATAATAGACTAAAGAAGCTTTGTAAACAGAAGGAAAACCTATATAGAAAATTTAAAGAAACTAAGGCAGAAAGAGTTTACAAAAAGTATATAGAAATTAAACACTTAACCCAAAGAGGTAGCAGACAACTGCAGAGTGAATACATAAACAATGTAATATCTAAAGATAACAACAAAAACCTATGGTCATACATTAAATGGAAACAACAGGCATAGCGCCATTAAAAGATGAACATAACATAATACATAATGATAATAAAACTAAAGCAAACATCCTAAACAAATACTTTGCATCAGCATTCTCATCCCCAGGAGACAAAGACATATTACTGAATTTGAACCAAGTAGACAACATAGAAGATATAGTAGTACAAGAAAATGGAATTCAAAAACTATTAGCCAACACCAAACCAAATAAAGCGTCTGGAACTGATGGTATTCGAGCTAGATTACTCAAAGAACTAAGCAATGAGCTAGACCCAGTGTTCAAAATACTCTTTCAGGCTTCACTTAACTAGGGCAGAGTACCAAAGGACTGGAAAAAAGCTAATGTCACCCCCCTATTTAAAAAAGGAGAAAAATCTGACCCAGGAAACTACAGACTAGTATCACTAACCAGCATCACATGTAAAATACTAGAACACATAATATGTAGCAACATCATAAACCACTTAGCCAAACAAAAAGTCCTCACACCATACCAACATGGCTTTAGAAAATATAGATGATGTGAAACACAACTAATAGGACTAATTGATGCTTTTTCTAAAGGTTTAGATAATAGTGAACAAATAGATGCAATCTTACTAGATTTTTCTAAGGCGTTTGACAAAGTTCACCACCATAGTTTGCTTAAAAAATTAAAATATTTTGGCATTAGTGGTCCACTGCATCAGTGGATTAAAGATTTACTGATAGGGAGAGAACAAACTGTAATAATAAATGTCTCTAAATCAACACCGATACCAGTAAACTCAGGTGTACCTCAAGGAACAGACCACTACTATTTTTAATTTACATAAATGATTTACCAAATTGCATTAGTTCAGGAACAAAAGTCAGATTATTTGCAGATGATTGCATAATATATAGAACAATAAAAACAACACAAGACACATATATTTTACAAAGAGAATTAGATGAATTACAGAAATGGGAATCAAATTGGAGCATGTCTTTCCACCCAGAAAAATGTCAGTTGTTAAGAGTAACAAAAAAACTAAAACAAATTAATTCCACTTATCTTATTCATGGCAAACCAGTAACACAGACTAAAAACGCAAAATACCTAGGTGTTATAATATATGAAAAACTGTCATGGAATCCACATATTGATGAAACTATAAAAAAATCAAACAAAGCATTAGGATTTATTAAAAGAAATTTCTATAAATCAAATAAGAACATAAAACAAAAATGTTATTTAACCTTGGTTAGGCCAATAATAATTGGGACCCCTCAACTCAAGAAAACATTAAGAAACTGGAACAGACACAAAATAGAGCAGTGAGATTCATAACAAATGAATATTCACATTTGACTAGAGTAACACCTATAGTAAAATCACTAAATGTAGAAAGCCTTTAGGACAGAAGACTCAAAAGTAAAGTAGCAATTATACATAAAACACTGAACCATAATCTTCAAATACAAAAACAAAATTTAATAAAATACTCTGAAAGACACAAAGATAAAGGCACATTCCTCGTCCCATATGCTAGGACAAATTTGTACAAATACTCCTTCTTCCCTAGTGCTATTAGAGCATAGAATGGGTTGCCTGAACTAGCCAGGAAAACCAGTCACTTGGCAGAATTTAAGTCATTGGTTAATATGCATGACGCGTAGGACGTAATCATCTTCTTTTTTGAAGTAACGTCTGTATTATATAAGATAAGATAAGGAAAAACTGTGGTTCTAGAGCAGTGATTTGCTGAAAGCGGTGTTCAAAATCTTCAAGTAGTCTGAAGAGGATGTCCACGTAGTCTTTCAGGCGCTGTAGTTCAACTGTTATGCTCTGTAGAAAAGAGAAATGAGCCAGGTTTCCATCTGCCAGCTGTGTGGCCCACAAAGTCAGCTTGCATCTGAATGAATCAAACATCACGGTAATCAGCTGCTTTGTGCCCTGTAGTTGTGAATTGATTGCATTGAGATGTTGCGTGATGTCAGTAAGAAAAGAAAGATCCGACAAAAACATTAGGTCACTGAGCTGAGGTATGTCTCTGTCTTTGATTGCCATGAGCAATGCTATTTCCCGTCTCAGTTCAAAAAATCTCTGCAGCACTTTTCCGCGACTCAACCATCTGACTTCCGTATGATAAAGCAACTCTCCGTATTCCGTTTCTAAATCAGCTAGAAAGACACAAACTGTCTGTGGTTGGGACCCATGCACGTATGAAATTCACGTCTTCACGACAACATCCATCACATTCTTCATTTGTAGACTTTTGCCACAGAGTGCTTCTTGGTGCAGAATGCAATGTAAAGCTGCAAAAGGTCCCGCCAAGCTGAGCTGATTCCGTTTCTCTACCATTAATCCAACAACACCAACCTTCTCTGAACACATTGCTGGTGCACCATCCGTAGCTACTGCAACAAGTTTTTCCCACGGTAGCCCACACACCTGTCAATACAAGCTTCCAGTTCTTGAAACACGTCGCGTCCAGTCGTCGTTCCTTTCATTGCTAGTTGTCACATATCAGACATTTTACTGTATTTCATTTTAGTTAATTACTTAAAATAGACTTAGGTCAAAAGTTGAAATTCTAGGTCGTTAGAAATTTCCACGACATTGTAAACATCTAGCGATCACGCGCTTAAGGTATGATAGAGATTAGTTTGATTGGTTAAAGATGTTGGCATGATAAGACAGATGTAGAACGCGTGATTCAAATCTGCAATCTGACTGGTTGTAAAAATAGCTCGAATGACTAATCTATTTATGCTAGAGAACCCAGGTCAGCCGTAGGACAGTCAAGGTCAGTTGCAGGTCAGATCTCGGACAGTATAAAAATAGGCATCGACAAAGACCCAGGGGGGAGAGGAAAAGAACGACAAATCAGATCTCACACTGCAAAGATGTACCAATGAGTCAACTTGAGTGTAGATTATTTAGAAATCCAGTAGATCTAGAAATCTTTCACGTTTTATTTTATGCAGTTTATTCACATTTACTGTATATTAGCTGTTCCAAGTTGAATATTAAAGTTTTCTGTATTTGAATTGAAAGGATCTTCTTCATTGAATATGTTAGATCTAGTTAATGTTTAGATCTAAACATAAAATAACTGATTTTATCAGCTGACATCTTCTAAATACTCTGCATCACGGTTACAAGATTCTCATCATACAACAAAGAGGCAAAGATTAATTCAAGATATTTGGTCACTTCATCTAGAGTATATTTAATGTGATATCAAGTATCTTCAAAGATAATCTACACTGTGACACTAGTCCAATTGCTCTTCAACAATGTTCAAGTTTTCGTCGACCCCACGAATGAATAGGGCACAGTATGCGGCGTCTGTTACACCAGTAGACTCGTCCAGTGCAATGGAATATGCTACAAAGTCTTTTGCAGTGGCACTCAGTTACTGTTGAACATTTGTCGCTGACTCTGTGATCCTGCTTGCAACTGTGTTCGCAGACAAACTTATGCCTTCAAAGGGCTTCTTTTTCTCGTGGCAGATAATTTCACATGCCTGTAGCATACACTCTTTTACAAACTGGCCTTCAGCGAATGGTCGTGATGCCTTTGCTATCATCTCGCTAACAACAAAACTTGCCTTCACAGAATCTTGACGCATGTACCCAATCCCTCCCCATCTCCCTTTCTTTCTCCTATTTCGCTAGCCACGTGGCCTGATTAGCCATGTAGCCAAACGGTCGGAGCAGTGATATAATGGTGGCCAGATTCTAGCTGCTATTGGCCAGCGATAAGAATCAGGCCACCGTTCACCCAGCTGAAAGCCTAAGCGGTCGGTGGGCGACAGTGACACCTCATTTACTGATTTGTGCAGTTGTAAATCATTTCACGGCTTATATGTAGTCATTGTAAATTTTATCTAATTTTTTTAAATTCGCGGGCGTGATCGCGGGCCACGTGTTTGAGACCCCTGTATTAGAGCATGGAATGGATTGCCTAAGCCAGTCAGGAAAACCAGTGACTTGGTAGAATTAAAGTCATTGGTTAACATGTATGACTAGATGCATGATGCGTAGGCTGTAAATCATCTTCTTTTTTGAAGTAACGTCTGTATTATATAAGATAGATATAAAGATAAGTACATATAACTGGCATAACTTTTAGCTAGAAAGTATTTGAAAGTTGATTAACCTACCTTCCTTAAGTCCATAACTAATTATATAATTTAGATTATTACTAATTGGTAATTAATAAATGGTGTAAGCCTACTATTTTCCCAAAAGTGCAAAGATATATAGATCCAGGATGTCGAACATGTGGTCACAGTTGTTGATCAGTTTAGTTGGAATCCATATTTTAATAACCTTTATTAATAGACTTTCTGTATATCATTGAAGTCTCTTTGCAATTCACTTTGTAAGCATTTTCATCTATTTGTAGTTGGGATATCCCTCCACAATTTGAGAATTTGAAATTCTGAACCTTTGTTATTTTACATTCTCTGTATATTTCTCTTTTGTTAAATTTTATCAGTCATAGAGAAGTTTGTCTGTTATAGTTATAAGGTCTTCTGAGGACTAAAAAGATCTTTTACCAGGCTTATAAACTAAGACTTAAAACATTCTACAATAATGGTATATTAATTCTGGAAACATAATAAAATAAAAATATTTTTTTTTCAGACTTTTTTTTTTTTTTTGATTTTTCACAAAATTGAAATTAAATCTTGTAGCTCATAAAAAAATATTGTAATTTTTTACAATATAAAAGTAAGAACATATTATTTGAATTTCACGAGATCTTTGATTTGGGTTATTTACTTTTCAATGATTATTTGGATTTGTTGAATTTAGTATACTCCCTAATTTAAATAGAATTTCACTGTAATTATTTACATTTGTGCTCTTTGTGTCATTCCTGATAGTATTATTAATCAATGTGTTACACTTGCAGGGTCAATAAAGACGTCATATGGGCGTGGAAGAAAAAATGCAGCAGAGTGGGCCGAGATGATCAAGGATCCTGACACTGGCAAAGTCATTTGTAAATATTGTCAAACACCAGTCAGTGCAAAGATTGAAAGGATTCGAGTTCACTTAAAGAAATGCCATCAAAAGCAATCTTTTTCTGGACCAAATCCTATAGAAATGGAGATTTTAGAAACCATTTATGGAGGCACAAGTGCTTCTCCAAGCGTGGTGCAACTGCCCCCTAAAAAGAAGAAAATGAAATTGGCAGATTTTAGTAATGCAACCACAGAGCATC
This sequence comes from Biomphalaria pfeifferi, assembly GCA_030265305.1. Taxonomy (NCBI): domain Eukaryota; kingdom Metazoa; phylum Mollusca; class Gastropoda; family Planorbidae; genus Biomphalaria; species Biomphalaria pfeifferi. The sequence continues at coordinate 1,488,197 of JASAOG010000156.1, forward strand.
AGAAAAAGCAGCTAGATGTTTTTGTTGCAAAGTTTTTTTATGCCAACAACATACCATTTAATGTAGCCAATAGTAAAGAGTTTAAAGCTATGATTGAAGTCCTGAGACCAGGCTATGCTGGCCCTGAGGCATCAAATTTAAGTGGTCCTTTGATTGAAACTGTTGCTGAGGAGATAGACACAAACACTAAAATGAAATTGCAAGAATACAACAGTGTTACCCTACTTCAGTATGGATGGTCACATTTAAGAAATGATCCCTTAATAGCCACTGGGATGCACACTGGTCAGTATGACTTTTTACTGAATGCAACAGATTGTCCTCCTGGTAAGAAAACATCTGAATACTGCACAGAGTCTCTCGAATCTGCGATTCAACTGTGTCTCGACAAATATGGCAAAACAGTGTTTGCAGTATGTATAGATAGTGAAAAAAGGATGAATAAAACAATGCACTTTTTAAATGAAAAAACAGGCCTGCCTGAGCTTCTAACCTATGGCTGCTCAGCGCATTTTATTAACTTACTTGGAGAAGATATATCTCCAAAAATAGCCCTACAGGATATAGTGGATGTGAATAAATTCTTTCTCTCTAATGCCCAGCTCACAGGATGGCTGAGAGATAAGCAAGGGATCATGCCCCTGTTGCCTTCTTGCTCTGGGTGGCACTCTCAGTATGACTGTCTGAGTACTTTCATTCAGAACTATTCCTGTTACATAGATATTGTTACAGAACATTTTCAAGAAGTTCCTAAGGATCTGACAAAACTACTGGATAATGTTACCTTATACAAAGTAGCATTCCAGAACTTGAAAGAGATGGCTAGCCTCTTCAGAGCGCTGGATCTCATTCAAGCAGATTCTACCAACATTGCTCAAGCTGTAGAAATCTGGATGGACCTTCTAGAAAATTCTGATTTAGAAGCTTGCAGAGACGCCATAAAAAGAAGAATGGAGGAAGCCCTAGAGCCATTCCATTACCTTGCCAATTTTTTTGACCCAAGATACAGAGGAAGAAGGCTCACAGCTTATCAAGATGATATTGCTGAAAAATGGCTAATTGACAGCCATCCAGAATGGCTTGCTAGATATATGTCTTATAGAATTGCAGATCCAGAATATTTTCCCAGCTCCATGTTTATGGATTCTTTCATAAAGGAATTCACACCAATCAAATGGTGGAAGATAATGGAGATGAAAACAGCCAAAAAGGAGAACTGGCCTTCTGGCTTCCATCAGTTTATTCAAAGTTTAATTTCTTGTCCTGCAAGCACTGGCTCTCTTGAAAGGATATTTTCCACCTATGGTCTTGCTTGGCCAAAACTAAAAGAGGATTTATCTGCAGAGAAAGCAGAAAAATTAGTGAAAATCTATCAGTTCTTGAATGTTGAAAAAAGCTAACTATTGTGAAAAAACAAATTGTACATATATTTTGTTATGTATATATATGTGTAAGTAATATGTTTGAAATATTTAAATTTATTTTAAAATATAAAATTTTCATATTATTTTGTTGTTCTATTTGTTTAAAATCCATAACCCATTCTACAAAATGTTCAATTTTTGACCAAAGCAAGGTAATCTAGGCCAGATTTTTTGGTTCATAAATTTCCTTTTTGGCAGTATCAAATAAAACAAAATTTCTAAGGTAATTTAGCTTAATACCCTATGAAAAAAACAACAACACTTTTTAACCAATATTTACTTTTAAGTTATAAATAATATTTACGTTTAAGTTAAATGATAATCATAAAAAAGATGAAAAAGAAACAAATGATGAACATCTGCTAAAAAATTGGTTATATGGTTATATATATATATATATATATATATACATATTTTATTATTATAGCTTTTATATAGTGCTACTTTCTTGCTTATAAGATAAGATAATTTTATTGATCCAATCAAATGGAAATTCAGTTTGACTACAAATGACAACCTCAGCGTAAGTACTTTACAAAAACAATATGGATGAAAAATTATAGCATGCTCAGAGCGCTTTTGGTCCAATCTCATTTGTGGACGGGGGGGGGGGGGGGGGGGGGGTATCTAGGAGTTGGTTTTTTGTGCTGCTTTAGGCACTCAGTAAACACAACTCTGCCCGAGTCGGGTGTCGAACCTCGAGCCCCTTTCTAGGTAGCCAAGCCAAGCTCAAGCGCACTTGACCTCTCGACCTAGATGCTTTGAGCTAGACACTTGGTAAAATTCTTTAATAGCTCGTGTATAAGCTAATCAAATAAACCTGAAAAGTATATTTTTATAGTTATTTTGACAACAAATTTATATTACTTGTAACACAATTTAAACAAATGTTTATATTAGTAAAACTCAAATGGATACCAAACAACTATTGGGCTAGGACAGTGAGTTAATTGTGCTGGCCATATGTAGGAACAATTTGATTTCAATGTCTAAAATGGAATCATACATTTATAATTCTGAAATTGCCAGACATCATGGATACCAGTAGTGCTTATTATTAAATGACTTTAGTGCTTGTAAGCATTGCTGCTAGGAAACTGTCACGAGTCGAGTCTGTGACCTATTTCGACCAGTTTCTAGAAGCGAGGTCAAACCAGTGCAAGTGTCCAGCGTAAACAAGTTAATTTTAGGTATCCAATCATGAAAGAGGTTAAGGGAAAAAAATAGCACATGTCAACTTCTAGAAGGTCAAAGTTACTAAAATAATTAGGGGAGAAGTTTCCATGATTCTGGAATGTACTATTAAGAAAGGTATAAATTAAGGGAAAGTCAGTTAGACGGGTCTTCACTTAGTTATCGCTTAAGTCCTCTCTTAGTTAAGGTTTAGTAAAGTTTTGTGATATTAGCAGGTCCATTTAATGAAAGTTTTATTAGTTGAAGTAATATTATCTGAAGTTATATTGAAGTTATACTAAGTGAAGTTTCATGTATCTTTAAGTTTTATTTAAGAAGTGTCAAGTTGTTATTGAATTGAGAAGTCATTTTATGTGAAAGTTGAAGAAGTATTATTAAAGAAGTTTTAAGAAAATACAGAGATGTTTCTTCACTTCATTGAATTGTCAAGTTTGATAATATAATCGTCACAAAAACATCTGGGTTTAAGCCCTGGTAAATTTCTGGATTTGAGAATATTTGAGTCTTGCTTAAGAACTCAGCAGAGATTCAGCAGCTTTTCAAGCATATTTTGGTGGACTTCATGTTTAATAAACAGTTTCTCCTGTATAATATTAAATAATCAGTTAAACAGAAGTGTAGCTCATACTTTTGAAGTATTCCAAAACTCAAGCATGTTTGGATTTCCAAACACATTTACTCTTTATAATTGTTTAAAAGTGGGGGGGGGGGGGGGGGGGTCCTATCACTGCAAATTTTACCACATACAGCTACAAATAAAAATGTTTCCACACACAAGTGTTTGGGTTTAAGCTTGGAAGCTGTGATTCAAAATGAACTGCTGTGTCATGGTTCACATCATGACAGTACATAGGCCCAGTATGTGATACTACTGTCATCAGCTGATAACAATTATTTTGGTTAAATAATGAACATAAGTTTTGGTTGTTTTAAAAAAAGTTACTAGTGCTGTTAGTAATTTCTTGGATTGTGATCTGAACTGAATATTCATGATGGATACATGTAATCTAAAAGGCTCAAAAGAGACCTTGAAATATCCTGCTAATCATTGAATTTGCTAACATAAAATATAAAAAGGTACTTTTTAACCTTATTAAAAAAAATAACCTTTTAAGTCTTTAATTGTGTTTTTTTAAAAACTATTTTATAACCTTAATGTTTGTCAGTCATCTCTAGAACTTTCTAAAACAAAAAATAATTAAATACTTCATTGGATAATGTACAAACTTGAATGAAAGTAGATCTTTCCTTGTTTCACTACAAGCCTACTTATACAATTAGCAGGAAAAAAAAGTGAGGATATATATACATATGTAGCCTATATATAACTTTTTATGTATTTAAGAACTACTCAGTGTGACAGGACAAAAAGAATGGACCCTATCCATTTTAAGCAGTTTATTATTGTAATTTAAAAAATATTAATTATATTACAAGTCTTATGAGTGCATTGAAGCTAAGACTATACATACAAACATTATTCTAATTCTCCTTTAAGCATGGTTTCAAATAATTAATTAATAGATGGTTGTGCGAATAAATAAGAGTATAAATCATTTAAACTTGTATTTAAATTTTAAAATATAACATAGACTGTGTAAACAAACTAATTTCTTTTTGATAAATATGAATAGGTCGACTACTTATTTAATGACATTCTTTCAACTAGAGTTTCCATTAAACCACTTAAGTTTAACCAGAATTTAACACAAAAAATCATAATTAGCTGTAAAAATTGATAAACATGTTTCTGTATGGCAAACAGTCCTTTTCTGGGGGGAAGAAATAAATTTGTGGAAAATGTTGAAAATATAACTGACAATGTTTATCATCTTATATATTACAGACATTACTTAAGAAAAGAAGATAATTACATTCTACGCATAATGTGTCAATCTAGTCATGCATGTTAATCAATTATTCAATGACTTAAACTCAGCTAAGTTGTTGGCTTTCCTGGCTGATTCAGGCAACCCATTCCATTCTCTAATGGCACTAGGGAAGAAGGAGCACTTGTACAAGTTTGTTCTAACGTATGGAATAAGAAATGTGCCTCTATCTTTGTGTCTTTCTGAGTATTTTATCAGGTTTTGATCTTCTATTTGTAAATTATGGTTTCATGTATTATAGCTACTTTACTTTTTATTCTTCTGTCCTGAAGTGTCTCTAAGTTTTGTGATTTTACTAATGGTGTTACTCTAATCAAATTGGAATATTTGGTTGTAATAAATCTCACTGCTCAATTTTGTATTTGTTACACCTAGATATTTTGGAGCAAATCCATCTAGACACAACAAGAATCAGTCTTAGTGCTAGACTGAAACACCAAGAAATGTATGGATTAATTATACCAAAGCACATTTAACATACTGACATTATCTTGAACATAAAAGAACTTAGAGAGTTAAGTATACCCTTTGTGTTCAAGAATTAAGAAAATTGATGAAAACGTTTTCCTTGACCAGTCAGTACTTTGTGAAGCTGAGCATTAATGTGTCCGATACTAAGATGTCATACCTTTTTAGATCTGCTCAACATATGAGTGGAAGTTTCTGGCATTAGGTGAGCGTAAAAAACATTACTCTTTTTATAGTAACCCTATTAGCCACTGTCTATATGATCTGGTGTTTTCCTGCCTCAAGAAACACTGGAAAGTAATTTTTTTTTTTAAAGTTTCTAATTAAAAAGCTTATAAATGTGCTTTAACTGTAACTGAAACTATGTAAATTGAATCCCATCATATCTGAGTTACTTTATTTTGTTTGTTATATATTGTTTTCAAGTAGATTCAGCTTTCCTGATGCGTCAACCAGTGTGATAAAATGTTGCGAGCAGATGTGGATCAGGAGAGATCACCTCTGCTGAACAGAAACACTTTTAGAAATTCTCTGACTATAAGTGATGATGATGATGATACATATAAAGAAAAGATTGGGAAAATCCACTTGAAGTATGAGCCAAAAGTAAGTTAGCAGCTGCATTCAGCATCTTTTCTAGCATTCTCTATCAAAATACAAATAAAATGAATCTTAATGGGTAACTCTGATACTTTTTTTGTTTGTTTGTTTACTAGATTTTTTTGGAGAGAGCTCCATTAATATTCCTTTCTGTGAAATTTACATTAGTAAGCCAGAGAATGAAGACTTATTACCTTTACTGACACCTAGATTAGGTTTAGGGGATAGTAGGCACTAGAAAGGGGTAGAAACTTTAATGGTTCGGCTTGCTGCATCTTTGTTTGAATGGCTTGACTGGTCACCCCCCTTTCTTTCAACCCTTAAATCTCACACATGTGGCTCCTGTGCCATGCCCTGGAAAAACCACTTCAGCTGGCGGACTAAACCATGTGAGGGGGTGGTGCTAGCATGGCACCACTGGGCCGAAAAGCCTTCAAAGCCAGGTCACTGGCCAGGGCGTAAGAGTCCTAAGATGGACTTTAACTGCCACATGTTCAGGACCAAGGCTGACCACCTAATTGGAAGTAGTCGACTGTGGTTAGGCATTGAGGGAGATGGCAAGAATCTATCCCTCATTAAACCACATGCAATTATGAAACTGCATCACAACTGAAATTAAAAACAGGATTAATACAGTGATTGGAACCCATGATGTCCTGCTAACTACTGTAAAAAGAAATGGAATGGAGAAAGACACTCAAGTGTGTTGCCTCATTGGTTTAACAGACTAAGGGAAATGGGAAGATGAAATTGGCTTTATAGTTTAGATGAAGTAAGTAAAAAACAAAAAAAAATAGAAATGTCTCCTGTAGTCATTGAATTGACTTAGATATATATTTTTTTACTTATTTAGTATTCACTTCGCAAACTCAATACTGCAGAATGTAGCATCTTGTTTAAGTGCTTTGGCTCCCGCTGTTTTGGTCAAGTAACCATTTGAAACTAAAAATCTTTGGGCCAGGTCTACAAACCTGAGTTACAATCCCTGTATGTCTACTGGAATTTGAACTACAGACATTTTTTAAAATCTGTAACCTATTTCTCTGATAATTAGAATTAATGATTGCAGCTACCAAATAGCTTTGTTTCTACTCAATAATTTAATATTGTTGAAATTTTACTATATTACTGATAAAAATGAAATATATTATTATTATTTTTATAATTAATTACATTTGTATAGAAAAACTATAATTATTATAAAGTTGTTTAAATATATATATATATATATATATATAATTTTATTTCTTTCCTATTTAGGTCCCCATTTTCAGCCCACAGAAGTTGGCTATAGTTTTATGTATCCTGTTTGTGGAGCTTTGTGAAAGATTGGCCTTTTATGGAGTCAATGCCAATTTAGTTCTTTTCTGTACTAGCATTTTGGACTTCACCAGCAATGATGCTACAAATGTTAGCCTTATCTTTTCAGGTAATATAAAAAAAAAAATATCCGAAGTTTGGGCTTCAAAATATTTACCCTTTTTAAAAATATTATTAATTTACAGATTAGTGAGTGTTACGGAATGTGTGTGTATGTGTTTATATGGTGACAGTGGGAAGAGGTGAGGGATTGGTTGTGAATGATTCAACATAGATGTCATTGTTGGCACTTGGTTTTAGAGAGAGATGACCCCAGAACGCAAGACTGAAAGGTTGTGTCATTGTAGTGAGTAAGATTTTGTTGAAGATATTATTACTAGTGTAAGTGTACTACATTTATTTAATTTTATCACGAGTTAATTCTGTTTATATTATCAATAAAGTTTTATTTAGTTTGTTCACAAAAGGAAGTAATTCAAGTTTTTTTAAAGTTTTATTATTTAAGATACATTATGCATACTATTGTTTAGTTGTCTACCAGCAGTTTGGTGCTACAAGTCAATGACTGGTAACAACAGTGAGTGCCCAGGTGTCTGAAGTGTATGATACAATCACCATGCTGTATGACTGCCTGGTTGTGTGATATGCATGCTGGACTTTCATTTGGTCATCTCGTTAGTCCCACATTCATACCCTGCCCCCTGTCATTCTGCAGGAGGTTTGGACTAGGAAGTAGATTATCTCAACTCTGAAAGAAAATTAGAAACTTGTAAAACATTTTACAAACATGCTTGGAAGATGCTTTTACACATCATATAAGTAATCTATTATACCTGGTCACTAAAATATATGTTTGCATTAAACTATTTGGTATTTATGACTATATACCAAATATTAAGCTGCTATTTGAATCAAATAAAATTTTCTAATTTTCCATGGAGGGCATCTTACAAAAAAAATAATAATTTGTGTTTGCAAACTGGAGTTAGCTATTGTCACCATTCCTCTGCTTACTTGTCATAGACTGATTTATGAAAACATACTTTAGTGAACATATTGTTTTATTTTAAGGGAGGTAACTCTGTTAGATAATGAATGTTTATAATGAATACTGTGAATGATAGCATGCAACAAACATAATAAACATCAATCTTGGTCTCTAGTTCTTGCTCACACAGTTCACTGATGCTGTCTTTATTGCCACTGACATTTGTTCACAGATCCATGTTGCTCTATAGTTGCCTCAGGAATAGTTACTCTCATAACTCACCAGGAATGTCTTCTACTCTGCAGGAACTAATCGTCCATTCTTTCATAGACCTTCTGACAACTCCACAGTGCACATCTGCTGTTTCTTTCCTCGCTGGCCTGTACTGGGTGATGATCCCTTTTGTTCTACTTCAGGCAGAAGGAACCAAGCTTTAGCCCAAGGCATAAATGTTTCTCTCACAGGGACAGAGCTACAACAATATGAATGGAATTTTGTGGACAGTGAACCGGTTTGAGAATTTCAACTTTCCCCTGCAACCAACAGGGGAGTACAAAGTTGGCAGCAGCTACATCATCAAAAAACTGAACTGTTTTTTCACAAACATAAGATTAAACTCATGTTGTTTAACACTATCAGTTTGCTAAATGGATCCCTTGGAAAAATTTTAAGACTTAACTCATGCTGTTTAAGATCACCAGTGTGCTAAATTACATGATAAATGAAAAGAGCTGAATATATCAAAGTGCTAATGAACTTTCCTGGCCATTGAAGCTTACTATCACTAATAACAAGCACCTTTTCTTTAGTTAGAGAAATACCCGAAAAATGGCGAGCCAGCTGTTATTTTTCTTTTAAATGTTTTATTATATCCTAACACAAGTGTAGCTATAACTCTTGTGTCTCTTTAATGTTTAGGTTCAGTTTATATTATTCCCATCATTGGAGGTTTCATTGCTGATGCCTGGTCCAACAGGTTCAATGTGATATTTGCATCTGGACTTATCTACCTTTGTGGTTAGTACACCCTTTTTTTTATATGTTGTTGAAAATTTCCTAAATTAGTAAAATTTTTTCTGTAGCATTATGAAAAGCTTTTTGTTTAATGACTAGTTATAGATACTTAAATAGAATTATCCTATTTTTCTATTTTTGACTATATAAAGAGATATAGGAATTAGTTTAAATAATATTTTTTCAAATGCCTTACCATGCACATGTTTATTCATGGTGAGATGTTGTACGCGGATAAAAATCTGGACAAACAAATTAGTTACCATTTTTTCTGTACATTTATACAGCAATAGCAGAACATATAAAGACAATATTTAAAAAAATTTGAAAGGATTAATTACAATTCAGATAATAGACTCTTTAATGTCAACTAAATGACATGACCTCATTGGGCTATGCAGGGCACACTACAAATACAATGCATTCTGTGACATTTTTTAACATGTTTCAAACATATTTGATGCAACTGAGAATTTGTTTTTATTATTGCTCCTACAGGATTGTTTTTAATTGTGTGTTCAGCAGTAAATTATGAGACCTTGTTTAATGAGACTAATATAAACCCAGATGTAGTAAGTAGCCTACATATTTTTTATATCATTGTTTCTACAGGATTAAAATATAAATATGTATATGTCAGGGATAATGCTATTGAGTTAGGCCTAACATGATTTTTGTATATGTATGTCAGAGCTAATAATGTTTGGTTATCTTTGTATTTAAATAACAACAACAACTAAACATGATTTCAAGGGAGACATTTTCCATAACCCATCTTTCATTTTTTTTTGCTGTTAATATTACTGTATATGATGTGCAGCAGGAGATAATCCAGGAAAAATACTGCCATAAGAGACATCAATGTTTAAGAAGTTTTTAATTTTGTAGAAGTTTCGATGTTTATTTAATGCAAGTACATTTCTACAATAAAGTTCATTCTTTAGTCTCCAACTCTCTCTACTAAATGAATAAAGTAGAACACTTGGCAATGGCAATCCCTAAATGTGAAAAAAATTCTGCTACCACATACATTAACAGGCACAGTGGCTGAGTGGTAAGGCGCTTGGCTTCTGAACCAGAGGGTCCCGAATCCTGGTGAAAACTTTTTTTTTATTTTGAGATCTTTGGACGCCTCTTAGTCCACCTAGTTCTAATGGGTACCTGACATTAGTTCGGGAAAAGTAAAAGTGGTTGGCATTGTGCTGGACATATGACACCCTCATTAACCATAGGCCACAGAAACAGATGACCTTTACATAATCTGCCCTATAGACCATAAGGTCTGAAAGGGGAACTTTTTTTTTTCTTTACCTGTTCAGTTAACAAAGGGACAGCTACAAAACATAAATCCTTTAGCACATAGAGAGGTCCCAATTATTCTTGTCTCACAATCACCCACCTGTATCATGTTACCATCAGTGAATGAATCTCTCTACCAGTGGACACCTACTATTAACTTCCTACGTTACCAGTATTCTCTAATTTATATATTCTACAACAATACACATCACTCTTTCTCTTTTTTTGACATTGACACTTGCACTTCTCATGTTTCTAGTCCCCACTGTGTGCTATGTCTCTTATCTCTAGTGTTAACTCCTCATTGCTATCTGATCAACTGAATCTCAATAATTAAAATGTATTCCTTGAACCAATTTTTTAAAGACTGGAATGCTCTGTTAAAACTTTGTGTCTGTATATTTCAGGAAACTTTACGCATTTTTTATATTGTTGGCTTGTCACTTGTGGCTCTAGGAACTGGAGGCATCAAAGCCAATGTAGGATTATTTGGGGCACAACAGGTACAGGATCTTGGCCCCCAGGCTGTCCAAGTGTACTTCAACTGGTTAGTTCACAACCTATTACTTTTGGAACTAGTAAACAGAATAATAATAAGGTTATTTTTTTAGTTAGAAGATTAATGAGAAGTGCAGTATTTCAGGTGGCTATGCAGTCCCAGCAGCAACCAACACAGAGCAGACATAATAATTGTTCATTAGTGGCTGATTTAGGTTTCTTTTTTTTTTGCCATCTACCTTTGTCCTCGTCAGTGGATTTTCTTCTGTCTTCTGGTCTCAAATGTGTATCAAGTGGCTCTTGTAAGAAATCTTCATCAGTCTTGTTTTGAAGCCACCTGCTGTTGTGCTCTCTTCTATGTCAGTTAAAGCAAGTTGGTGCCTAACATGGTCTTTAAAGTGTTTCTGGAGGGACACCTCTGCTATGCTTTTCAGCTGACCAGAATGGTTGCCTTTGGCATAATGATTGTCCCCTATATGGGATACATGCCCTGCTGTTGAACTATAAGCAGCCATTCTACAGTGTCCATGCTGGCATTTGTGAGAACATTGCATTTGTAATGCAGTCTTGCCAACATATGTCCATGATATGATGAAACGCAGTCATCTTTTGGTGAAAGCATTCAAGAAATCTTAGTTTCTTTCTGTATAGTAACACTGCTTGGTAGACACTGATTTTTGTAGGTATGTGATGCGTCATTTGATACTGTGCTTCCCAGGAATGTGAAGTGATCCACCATGTTAAGGGGTGTCTATTCACTGTGAGTAGATTTTATTGGGTTACTTCTGAAACATGATTTCTGTTTTTCAAAGGTTTATTGTTAGACCAAAAAAGTGGGAGGATATGCAAATTCATTGACATGAGCTGGAGCTAATGGTCAGTGAGAGCAAGTAGGGTTCATTCATTGGCATAGAGAAGCTCTTTTAGGACCATTTCCTTTGTTTTTGTATGGGACAGTAGGTGCTGAAGATTGAAGACATTGCTGTTTGAGTGGAATCTGACCTAGATGACTGTGCAGTTGCTGCCTCATTTCACCGAACATTAGCTAAAGAAGATAGCGACCATATAAGTATTTTTATATGCTATTATATTAATAATGTTAATACCATGATTGGGAGAATATCTAAGGTCTTTTAATGAACAAAAAAAAAATCACATAAAGAATAACCTTTTTTTTAAAAAATTTTAAAGTTGAATGTTTATTAGTAACTGTTTTATAATGTTATCTTTCAGGTTTTACTGGTTTGTAAATGCTGGTGGTTTGATAGCTTTCTCAGCTGTTGCTTATGTTCAGCAGAATGTCAGCTTCACTTGGGGATATGTTATTCCTTTGATATCCATGATAATTGCTCTTATACTCCTCAATGTGGCCAGATCTTTTTACATTTATAAGCCTAGACAAGGTATTCAAAATATTTAATATAGATTCAAAACTACTTCATAAATAAAACATGTTTTCTTTTTTTTTTCCATGTCTTTACTTGATATAAATTTTTAGTAATTCAAAAATAAATCTATAAACCAACTTCAATTCTCATCTCATCACTTTCTTGATTTTCACCGTACTGGTGAACCTTCACTTTTCCTGTTCAGCATCTGTACTTAGGATATCAAGAGAGAGGCTGTTCTATTCTTTTACTATCTGCAGTCATATTTTCTTTGGATGTCCTTGTCTAAAATTATATTTAATAATATAACTGTAATCCCATTTAATCATTAAGCTCCCTTTTCAGACCTGGCGATCTTTAAGGCAGATGATTTAAAGGTCATTGGTTTCTGTGGCCCACAGTTAATGAGAGTGTCATGTGGCCAACTGCCTTTACTTTTCCCTAACTAATGTCAGGTACCTATTAGAGCTGGGTTGACTCAGAGGTGCCCTAAAAATTAAATATCCCTAACTAGGGTTTGAACCTGGGGCCACAGTTTGGAAGACAACCACTTTACCATTCAGCCATCATGTTTCCTATTTACTCATTAGTCTTGGTCTAATTAGCTTATATGTTTGCTAAAATGGAAACTTAGGACCTGTGACTCCCCAAAAAAGTTTGAAAAATAAGAAATTTCTGTAGTTTATTTTTCTTTTAGATATTTCCAAGACAGTATCATTGGCTACATTTTATAAGTGGCAACATTATTATAAGATTAATAGTATAATATCAAAATGTAGCATTCTAAAAACTCTTACTGTAAATTTTTGCAAATCAAAAGATAACCCCTCAAAATATTTCTTTTTATTGTAAAGGCTCATTGCAAACTGTTTAAGAACGAACACCTCTAACTACAATATTTTTTTTTAAAGGTAGTGTTTTGATCACCTCCTTCAAAATTTGCCACCAGGCTTGTTCGAGAAGGTCACCTGAGATCAATAAAAGATCAACCTTTGACTCAGCACGAAAACAGTATGGTGGCAGCTATGATGATGTCACTGTTGATGGTGTAATTGCTGTTCTCCGTGTCTTGCCGATATTCTTTTTTGTTATTATGTTTTGGGCTATATACTCCCAGGTGAGCTAGTAGTAATGTTAAATTTGGTCTATGTTTTTAGTAGCTTTTGTCAGGTAAAAAAATCTAGTTTTCTAATTTCATCTAAGTATAACACACCAGCCAATGGAGACCACTATGCAGGTCATCAATTTTTGCAAAAATGGTTATTTGGTTATCTAGAAAGTTCTATTTGAGAAGAAAGAAAAAGAAATAAGCTAGCTATGATCATATAATACAACAACTGTGATAAGTTAACAACTTTTTTCATGAACGCATTTATTTAATTTCACTTCTAGAGCTATACATTTAGCGATCTTTGTTTTAATCTCATTACTGTTTGTTGGTTAGGTTAGTGCAGACATGTTATCTGAGTGATTATAAATTAAATTATTAAATTATGGCTTTTATATAGCGCTACTTTCAGGCTTATAGCATGAGAGCGCTATGGTCCAATCTCATTTATGGACCTGATGGACCTGGGGGGGGGGGGGGGGGGGGGGGGGTATTTGGGAGTAGGTTTTCTGTGCTGCCTTTAGGCGTTCCATAAACACAACTCTGCTCATTTTGAACCTCGAGCTCCCTTCATAGGTAGCCAAGTTCAAGGTAAAGTAGGTGACTTTTCCCTGACTTCTAAACAATAACCTTTAATATTAATTAACTAGATTTGTTTAAAATCCTGTTGAAAAACAGGAGACATCCTGCATCTTTCCAAAATAAACTAAATTGTTAATTTTGATAGTTTAAAAAGTAATAAAACAGTTGTGTTATTTTGACAGTCCAGATTTTTATTTAAATTCTAATGCCCTCAGTGCCAAAAACTGAAATTTTGTCTTAAGTAGAGTCATTGCTAATATAATATGTTATAATTGGCCAAAAAACTTGTATCCATGAAATTTTTAGCTATTATGCTCCTTTCAATGACAGATGCAGTCAACCTATTTTTTGCAAGGGGAGAGAATGGATCTCAATGTTGGTGGTGGTCAAATTCCTGTGGCCATGCTGAATGTCTTCAACACTATTGCTGTACTTATTTCCATCCCTATACTGGATAGAATTATCTACCCTTGCTTTCAGCGTATTGAGCGTCCTTTAAAATATATGCACAGAATAGGTAAAATCTTCATTAGGATTATGTGTGTCAAACAAATACAAAATTAATGAAAATGCTAAAATATGGAAGAAAAAAAATAAAAAAAACATATAACCTACTACAAAATTTGATATTTTGTAAAATATATCCATCAATTTAAGTAAAATATATGCATCAATGTAAGTAAAATATTTCCACCAATTTAAGTAAAATATATCCATCAATTCAACTAAAATATATCCATCAAGTTAAAAACAGTGCTGGGTAGTAACTAGTTACAGTAACGATAGTTACTGTAACTAGTTACAATTTGAAGTAACTAATGCTGTAACTAGTTACTTTTACTGAACTGTAACTAGTCTAAGTAACTAGTTACTTTTATCAGTAACTAGTAACGCAAATTGCTAGTTACTTTACTAGTTACTTTGGTCGTTGTTGTATCATGTGTGCGCATGTGTGTTTATTGACGCCTGAACGAGCCTAAGGCAATCAATAATATTTGTTAAGTATTTTTATGTTTATGGTTATAGGAAGTTCTAGTTGGTTGTGAGCGATAAAAAAGTTAATAAAAATTTAATTTTTGACAAACTCAATGGCGGACTCAAAGCAAATTGAAAATTCTTTTGAACGTTCAGTGTTTACCGAATTTTTTACGTTGCAAGCTTTATCCTCCAGCTACGAAACAGACTTATAGCTGTGCGCTCAATTCTACTGCCAATCTCAAAAAACATCTGCAGGTTAGCAAATTTATGTTATTATATAATTAATAGTCTGAAGATGCCATTGTTTCAAAACATTTACATTTGTAAAAACCAATTTATTATTTTTTATGATTATATTTTTGTACTACTTTTTATTATTAGAGTGTTCATCCTGCGGCACATGATAAATTACCAACACTGAAGAGGTCTGTCACTTCATCAAATGGATTACCTGAACCGGTGGCGAAGAAACAGAAAACTTTAATTTCATGGACCAGTAATAGTGTGGCACTTCTGTCACAGCAACATGTAAACGATCTGATCATGAACTTTGTTATCGGAGACATGCAAGCATTTTCAGTTGTTGAATCACCTGAATTCATTAAATTGGTAACTGGACTTCAACCCGGCAAAACTGTGATGAGACGAAAGACTCTCACTGGTTGGTAGTAGTATTTACAATATATTTTTTATGTTTTGTTTCATTATTTAATTAGTACATCGTGTTACTATTTGTGTTTGTATAATTTCGCTATCAACATATGCAGTGAATTTAGATTTATTAATTTGTAATTGGTATTTAGATTTCAGATTTGTACTTAAAGGCTTTATTTGCATAAAATGTCATTTATCTTATCTCATTACAAATTTTTTAAAATTATAATATAAACAAAAAATGTTTATTCTGGCAATTTAAAAAAGAGCTTTTATTGTATAATTTTAATATACAGGCAACATTGAAGACGAATACAAGACAATGCATGATGATCTTCAGCAGAAGCTGTCACTTGTTACTGTAGTCTGGACAACAGCAGATATCTGGACAGCCCATAATCGAAGTTTTTTTGGAGTAACCGTGCACTGGATAGAGATAAGTACACTAGAACGAAAATCAGCTGCTTTGGCATGTTCACGATTATGAGGCAGACATACCTTCGACTTGATATTTGCTGCTACAAGCAATGCAGGCCATGGCTGACTGTGATGCTGCAGGCAATGCTTCCAATGATGTTACAACCACAACGACTTCATCATCTCATGTAGGAAGTTTCTTCTGTTTTTATGAGTCTGATACTGCAGGTAGTACTGCTCAGTCTAAACTTGAACTTTTCCTAAACGATTCTTCAAAAGACATATCTAGTCTCCAGCACTATCCACTTGTGAAACAAGTATTTGTTCGTAAAAACACAAGTCTTCCGTCAAGTGCTCCAGTGGAAAGGCTATTTAGCATAGGCGGGCAAATACTGACTCCACGAAGAAATAGTCTAACGGATGATCATTTTGAAATGATCTTACTGCTAAGAGCCAATAAAAAACTGATACAGTGATTATTAATTAGTTTGTTATACAGCACAACAATTAATAGTTTTTAATGATAGATTAATTTTACACTTTAAACTGGTTGATGTTGCTTTGACTAATATATTGGTGAATGATTGTTTTTTTTATAAATACTTATCATACTGTTTTTAATAAAGAATTATGTGACGTATTATAACCGTTGTTGGAGAATCATACAACTCATCGTTGACAATCCCAGTAACTAATAGTAACTATCTAGTTAATTTTTGGAGTAACTAGTAAAGTAACTAGTTACATTTTGAATAGAGTAACTAATAGAGTAACTAGTTATATTTTATCTGTTGTAACTAGTAACTATAACTAGTTACAATTTGACAGTAACTAGCACAGCACTGGTTAAGAATAATATGAAACACAAATAATGCATTTTAGTTTTGTATTATCTTTATTTTCATACCTTAGGTATTGGCTTGATACTGTCAGCTGGCTCCGTTTTCATTGCTGGCTGGGTAGAGATAGAGAGAAAGAAACAGTTTGGCTTTGATCAAGTTGTAGGAGATGAAAAATTTTATTCTTCCAATATGTCAGTCTTTCTTCAAGTTCCTCAGTTCATGCTTGTTGGAGCAGGAGAAGCTTTTACCAACATAGCAGGTTCTTACATTTACACTTTAAAGAATAGTTTTTAAAAGATTTATTGTACCTATTTATATAATACAATATAACTTTAATTTAGTTAATTGAACCAGTGGTTTACTGGACCAACAACTCATTCAGTTAGATTACCAAGTACCACAACTCTCTTGTAGCACAAGTTAAAATTGTGTAATTGTACCAGCTGGTTGTTAGAACTAGAAGGTGATCTGATGTCAGATTAACAAGAATTTACTGTGTCTTATAAAGCATTAAAAAAATCACACAATGGTAATGGATTAGGCTATTCATGTTATATTTAAAGGAAACATATAATCTGTGCAGCATAGATTTAAATTACATATATAGTAGTGTTTGAAATTTGTTTTGTTTTTAATTGGCAGGTCTGGAATTTGCCTATACTCAGGCACCAAACACCATGCAGGGTCTGATAATGGGACTTTATTTAGCCACTGCAGGAGTAGGCAACTATCTCAGTACAGCCATCATAGCCATCATTGAAGCTACTACAAAAGATGGTAATTATAATAATATAAATATGGCAAACCTAGATTACAGCTTTTAAAAATATTCTTGACCTTATCTTCCCATTCTCACACAGTATCTATCAATCTTATCTTAAATATATCAATTTAGAAACATTGTTTACGTGCGTGTTTTTTGGCTTACATTTTTAAATGTGTTGCTTGAATTAAGTCTAAGTTGTAGAGAAAAAATCTTATTGAGACAGTGCACAGATTTTGGAAGAAAGTAGTGCACACACAAAAGTCATGGTTCAATGAGATACAGTTGTTAAAGAAATGCAATAAATTCAGACCATCAGATCCTAGATTCTTATCATAGAAATTCACTCCATTTTTGTTCTTTTAAAGTTACTAGACATTACTACAAATATATAAAGATGAAACTTGCTGCTATGAAAATGAAGATGACCATCGAAAGACATGTCCTTACTTTCCTTTCTTAAACCAAGCCCTAATTATAAATATGTAAAGCCTGAAATCAGTGTTTCATCAAAATATAATTGTTCCATTTTAGTATCAGCAGCCTGCATTACCCCATTCCACCTTGTTTGTATTGAGCTGCATGTTTTGAATTATCTAACCATCTTTCTTATTTTGATTACAATGTTCAACTCAACTATTATTACTTTTTATCTCATATACTTATGTTCCTACAGACCCCTGGTTTCCAGATGATATCAATGATGGCAAAGCAGAGTATGTGTTTTTTGTTTTTGGGGGTTTGATGGTGGTATTTTTCTTGGGTTATCTCCCTGCTGCCTACACATACAAGTATAAAGAGTTTGCCCCAGATAAAGAAGCTGCTGCTACAACATCTGGCAACAGTCAGGCCACTACTGTCAAGAGGACATTCAATGAAGACAGTGTTACTATATTCTGATGATTTTTGGACTCGGCTACTAGTACTACATAACACTTTCATTGTTTGTAGAGCAGCAGTCCTTCAAGTACTCGCTGTAGGGAGGGTTTTGAGGTTAAATACACTGATGGTAGCTCATGTTTCTTAAGGAGAACTACTTTTAGCTTTGTGCATGGCTTTAGGAAAATAAGTAGAAAAAAAGGAAAACTCTTCTTGATTAACTTCTTGATAATGTGTTGAGTTCTATTCAAACAAGAGTTCTGTGCTTTGTTTGATGAAATGTTTTATTGAATTAATTATGTCTGTTATTTGTTTATAATAAAAGCTTTTTTTTCTTTGTGCTATCAATGCCTGCAACTATCAAAGAAAATTATTAAATATTATAAACTTGTATGTAAATAAATTATTTTTTTTTGCGTCAAATGTATTAGAATAAGCTCCACTTCACTGCATTGCTTGTTCTCTAATTCAGTTTTAGTTACCAGGAATTCATATATTTATAATGAACTATATATAAAGCACCTTTCCAATTGTCTCTGGAGCATAACAAATTAGAATGAGTCACTCATGATAACCAGTTCAAATCTCTCATTTATATAAATAACGACATTAACATATTAATAACCACAGAAATCGTGTATTGTGTATCGTGTATAGAGATATTCTCTGTAGTATATAATGTACATCATTGAAGGTTACAATGTTTTGACCTTGATGATATTTCATCAACATAAATAGAATTTAAAAAAAAAATCTTGGATTTCCTTTACACTTATGAGATTTTGTGTACTCTCTAAAGATATTTCAGTTTATACATATTATTTTAAAAACCTAGCATACACACACATGTACACCCTACTCCCACCATGAGATTGAAAAATTTTTTTACAGGTATTTTTATATATATATATATATGTATGGGTTCTAGATAGAAATAAAATGCCATCTGTTTATATCATGCTTGATTGCTGAGAAATATGCTTAAACTTTAAATTATTTATATAGTCCACAGTTGTTGATGAAACTGTATTTAGTCTGCTAGCTCTTATGATACTATTATACCATCTTACTCTTTTTACCACACAGGTCCATACACTTCACACTAAAAAAATATGCAAAGTTGTATATGTTTGTTTATTCAAATTAAGTCTTCTGCATCTACTCTATATGAACATTTATGTTATATATATATATATTTATTTATTTATTTATGATATATGTAAATAAATAGTGTTCAAAAAAATTTTCCTAGACATGTTTCCAAGTGCACTTTGGGAAGGTAGAGGGGGGGGGGGCACTGGGATTTCTTTTTACATTTTGTTGTCTCTTGATTTTTAAGTTGTTTTAAAACTCAATAAAAATCAAATTAAGTTTTAATAAAAAGAAATGTTTCCACTTGCCTTGTAATCATATTCCAGTTTTGACTTCAGGGTGGATGTTTCTCTATCTGTGTACTTTACTAGTACCACATAAGGGCACATAGACTAGTATTCAGTTAAGCTCAGTGTTAGTTTTAAACAAAGTATTTGGTGTTAAGTCAGAATAGATCTATATTACAGGGACTGTCATTGTTATCTATTGCAAATAAACTATTGATAACAATTTTCTGATGTTTGCTCACATTTTCAATAAAGAATTCCCTCAAAAGCTTTTTGCAATACTGGTAAAAAAAAAATTAAATTTCAGTGACTTATTGCAATTGCTTTTTGATCTGATTTTTATGTATAATTTATTTGTACAATATTGCTATTTTTTTAGCTATTTAACTTTTTTTTCCCTACAATGTTTGTAACAAGTCTAATAAATCAAATGTTTTAAATAAAATAAAATACATTCTCACTTTTTAAAAGCATTGCTAGTATTTGTACTAATAGAAATAATAGTTAATTAACTTTCAGAGACTTAAAGAAAAGGAGAAAATTTATGACTTGTTATATTGAATTAGGTTTCAAAGATATCTCTACCAGCCATCTTTTTGAAACAATTGTCCAACATCAGTTAAATAGTCATGTTATAAATCCTTATCTGAAATAAAACAATTTTGTTACAGAAACAAACACAAAAATACATTAGATATAAATAAAACTCATTTATTATTTGTTTCATTGTTTGGGTGAAACATTTTCAATTATTTCATTGTCTTATAGCTTAACAGGGTGTGGTGGCTGAGTGGTTAAGTTCTTGGCTTCTGAACCTGTGGTGAATTTGTGATTTTTAGGGCGCCCCTGAGTCCATCCAACTCTAATGGATACCTGACTTTAGTTGGGGAAAGTAAAGGAGGTTTGTTGTTGTGCTGGTCACATGACACCCTGCTCGTTAACCATTGGCCAAAGAATCAGATGACCTTAACTTTATCTGCCCTATAGATTGCAAGGTCTGAACGGGAACTTTACTGTTGAAAGCTTCAGACATTAGAAAGGACTGTGTACATGAAGTTATTTTGTTGAAGGTCGTAATGATCTACTCTTAAAGTAATAAGATATGATGGTATCAATTTTTAAAAAAACTTCACCTTCATCTATCTTTTAGTCCGCTGAGGCACCACACAAGATTAGTTAATCGTCTTTCTCCACTCCTCTCTATTCCTTTTAGTCTGTTGGGGCACCACACAAGATTAGTTGATCGTCTTTCTCCACTCCTCTCTATTCCTTTTAGTCTGTTGGGGCACCACACAAGATTAGTTGATCGTCTTTCTCCACTCCTCTCTATTCCTTTTAGTCTGTTGGGGCACCACACAAGATTAGTTGATCGTCTTTCTCCACTCCTCTCTATTCCTTTTAGTCTGTTGGGGCACCATACAAGATTAGTTGATCGTCTTTCTCCACTCCTCTCTATTCCTTTTAGTCTGTTGGGGCACCATGCAAGATTAGTTAATCGGCTTTCTCCACTCCTCTCCATTCATAGACAAGTATTTTGTTTTGTTCCCTACTGAACTGATATCTATAACACAATCCCTATGTCCAATGTTTGATATCACCTCTTTCAATATGCATAAATATAGGCCTATGTATGATAAATATCGAATGCCCTTTTTCCATTTATGTTTAAATCTAGATTTAATAGTTACAGTTTTCCATGGTACTAAGTCATTTGGTCTTCTTAACTTGTTCAGTCAACTTATTCCATATTTGAAGTCATTTGAAGGAAAAAGTGCTAGGACATTAAATCATTCGACTAACACTAAACCATTTGCCAACTATATATTCCTCGACAAATAATATATAAACTAATTTGAATAGTCCTATTGGTTAATTAATAATTGAATAGATAAAGAAGTTAGCCTACAACAGACCAACCAAAATTCTATCTGGAAAAAATGAGGGGAGAGAACTGACAGGAGAAATGCGATGGAGGAAAGCAACTTGCCCTGGAAAGTGTAGCTACGCATGCCTAACATCTAAATATTGGTGTGTATAAATACAGATATCTCTTAATGCCGAGACACTTTAACTTAATGAGTTCCACGATCAATACATTGAGTTGATGAGTTCCACGATCAATACATTGAGTTGATGCTAATGACGGCGTTCACCAATAAATATCCTGAATACAGAAACACGTCTTTACACGATTATGTTTTTCAGTGTTAGACACATTCAGACTTCGGGTTTTTGTGTGTTTGTGTGTGTGTGTGAGCATATTTTTCTAAGATTATTTAACCTTATTTAAGATCAACTGAGTTAGGATAAGTCACAGTTGTGCATGTTAAGGTTAGTGATGTTCATAAACAAAAGGAATAAAAGTTTGTATCTTGCTAATGTAACACTTCACTCTTTGACAATGTATTCACATCAACATTGAGAAGTCAATGAAAACTTATTGAAACAGTTTCACATTTTGTTTGTACTTTTGAATATTTTGAGTGAGGTCTCGCAGTGGTCTCACAGGAAAGATGTCCATTAAATTTCAAGTAAGTTCATCTATATCTAGTAGCCTAAATTTGAATACAAATAGTAATATCTGAAAGTCAAAGTAATATGACAGCCCGAGAATATCAAATCTGACATTTTTATGTAGATATACCTAACCATGGCTAACTGGACTTAGCGGTGTGTATGCATACAGTGTGCGACTGCCTAGTGTAGTAACGGGTAACTCCGGCCCGCGGGCCAACTCTAGCCCGGAGAAAGGTTTAATCCGGCCCGCCACAATTTTTGTAAGACTGATTAAAAATAATTAAAAAATCCCTCATAATGTAAAAAATTAAAGATTTTAACACGAATTGAAAAATTTAACTAATATTAATTAAAATTTGTATGATACAAGACGTCTTGCTTTGCACAAAATTTTGGTGAACGTGAAATGTGCCTCAATAAAGTGACTGTTCATTTGGTGTTAATTCTCTGTAAAACTTTCCTAAATATAAAACAGTCTTCCATGTGTTAGTAATGCATGCAAATACTATTTGTTCCAGTGGGCTTACTTACATACAAGTGTTTCTTAATTCCATGTAACCTGTAAACTCTAATGCGCTTTACTAAACAAAAATAAGATGACTGAAGGGAGGCCGCGTCTTCGGTAGAAATTAGAAAAGGTTAAAAAAGAAATATCTTCCATTAGAAAAAATTGTCTGCTGAATATGAAATCTTTGAAGATCCGGGTAAAGTCTCGAATGTTTCACAATCTTCTGTCAAATGAACAAATCAGTTAGTTACACTAAAGATTTCATACAACAACTTCTATTTACCAATCAGCTAACTAAAAAAATGACTTGTTGTATTCCACGAGGATAAATTCAATGACTATTTTAGGAATTGTGACGATAATATGAGGCAATTCGCTGTCAAAATCCAGTTTTCCAAATATAATATGTTAATCTCTTCTAAATTTGAACCGAATGATCACGAACTGTTATCCAAACAATAGCATCTTCATGCATCCATTGGTTTAATTTTGATGTTAAATCAAATACTAAATTTCTGTATTTTTCTATAAAAAAATTATGGACAGCCCAAAACTTTTTCTTTCAGTTTTTGGCCCTCTTCAAAAAAAGTTTGCCCATCTCTGGCCTACAACCTAGATCTAGATGTTGAAGGAACTTATAAAGCCCCTCTATCTACGAGAGCGAACCTCAAACGGGTCTCTCTCTATTGGTAAAGATGTTACCTCACTTGTCCCCAACATTCCAAAGTCCGGGCATGATCGATGACATATTTGGGAAAGAGCAAATGTCGATAAAATTATATGTTGTATCGCCGACAAATATTTAAAAAAAAAACATAAAGTGCCTGTCTTTGGAAAACTTTGGAAATACCTGGTCACTTTTCTAAGCGCTACAAGTCGAATTGGCTTCAAAATGCTACTTTAACAGGGTTCTAACCCTGCCCGCTCCCAACCCCCGTCGTCCTGCGGGAGGTTTGGACTAGGAGGTAAACTATCTTCAACTCTCAAGAATCATCTGAAACATGTAAAACATTTTACAAACAAAACAAGCAAAACAAAGGGCGTTTGGGCTACGTGGCCTTCTTTAGCTACAAAACAAACGAAAAAGACAACACAAAATAAGTTTAATTAAACGTATCTGTCTGTGTTGTTCTCTATCGCGGCAGAAAAGAAATGAGTTACGCTGGTGTAAAAGCGCGGAAAATAGGAAGGGGGCGATGATATCAGGCAGAGATGAATGGGAAAAGGGGGTATCGTAGTGTTAGTGTCCATTTAATTTTTAATAAAAGTGTGTTGGTTGTTGATCCCGTGAGGTTGGAGGGTGCCTGACATGTAAATAAGTTTGTTTTCGATCTGCAGACGGGTGTTTTGTCATTGCACTGTTGCATAGCAGTGACGAGGAGATCAGTGGTACCCTTATGATGTGTATTATTGAATAGAGATGGGCTTAAGTGAAAAATTATAATGTCTCTAAGGTGTTCTTGGAGTCCTGTTGACTGTGTTTCCAATAAAGATAATTTGACACCTATTCCAGTTAAATCATAACAAACGAATATTAGCATTTGACTAGAGTAACACCTTTAGTAAAATCACTAAATTTAGAAAGCCTTCAGGATAGAAGACTCAAAAGTAAAGTAGCAATTATGCATAAAACACTAAACCATAATCGTCAAATACAAAAAACAAAATTTAATAAAATACTCAGAAAGACACAATGCTACTTCTCCCTTTGTACTATTAGAGCATGGAACGGGTTGCCTGAGCTAGCCAGGAAAACCAATGACTTGGCAGAATTTAAATCATTGGTTAATATGCATGACTGAATGCATGACGCGAAGAACGTAATTATCTTTTTTGAAGCAACGTCTGTATTATATAAGATAAGTTACATTTTCCACTGATCTTAATGGTCATCTTAGGACAAGTGATGGTGTGTGTGTGTGTGGGGGGGGGGGTGTTGCGAGCGTGTGTTTGCAGGTCTGACAGTTACGTCTCTTACAGAGCCAAGTGCCTGGTTCACTCAACTGGGTGAAAACTCAAACAAAAAATCTCTAAAAGAAAGTTAATGTCTACATACCGAGGAACCGTTTCTTTAGCTGCTGGACGCCGACCTCAGGTGACGCGACGTCCTCTTAAAGGAGCCCAAATGGCTGGGGTGGGAGGGGCGAAGCGGATTCATTTATTTACGGAGGGGTAAAAAAAAGTAGTATTTTTATTGTAGTTATCAATACATGTTTAAATATTGGCCAAGTAAAATGACATTAATACAGAGGCGTAGCTAGAGTTGGGGGGATGGGAGAGGGAGAATTTGAAAATCCCCCCCGGGCTTCAACTTCCCCAAATGAGTGTTTTTTTACAATAAATATTAAGCAAAATGCAAGAGCCCCTTAAAGAGCTCAAGCCCCCATCCCACTCCTGGGCCCCATAATTCCTAGATACGCCACTGCATTAATACCAATGTTTTAAAAATTAAATTTTCAAAACGTCTCCGTTGACGTGATTCTGCTCTACTTTCTTCTGACAGAGTCATGTGACAGAATGGTCGACTTTCTTCTGACAGAGTCATGTGACAGAATGGTCGACTTTCTTCTGACAGAGTCATGTGACAGAATGGTCGACTTTCTTCTGACAGAGTCATGTGACAGAATGGTCGACTTTCTTCTGACAGAGTCATGTGACAGAATGGTCGAAATTCTCTTGAATGGTGTGTTTTAAATAGTGAAATTAATTAAAACTATCTTAATATATCCCCAAATAAGTGTTCTCATCGCTTGATTGTTTTCTAGATCTTTACTTTTCTTGTTCGATTTCTGCTCCCTGCTAAATAACTACTTATTGTGTAATCTGGTCGCGTTTCTGCTGACTTTTAGCTTCTGATCAATCGCGCAACTGTCCCATGACTGATTAATCCATGTTCGGATAAGGGAGCGTTGCTTTGCTATTATTAGTAATATACCTATTGTGTCATAGTGTGATATTGCAAACAGAGCTAATCATCGATGTAACACTTTCAAGGCCTACTTATCCATTTATTGTGAACTTTAACTAGATCTATAGTCTAGTGAGACATTCTTTGCTAATCAGTTTTCATTGGGAGATAATTATTGAAAGGTAAGAAGGCCAATATTACGTATTTTCTTTTTTTTAATTAATACATTTGATTCTGCAAAATATTCCTAGCCCGACAAAAAATAAATAAATGGCTTGTTCTCATATTGCATCGTTAATAAGGACCTAATTGAACTGGCGTATTAATTCCTAGCTGCTTTAGTGATTTAATTAATTTGATCTATTAATCGTAGAGATGTGACTATTTCGGATCTTTCAAACCATTTAACAAAATGGACAAGAAATTTAACGAAATTTGATTAGCAACAGCAGCTCCATCCCAAAATATGTTTCGTTTGAATATATTCAAATCTGCAATCTTGTTTTCTTGATGCACTATTTAAATATGTAAAGTTTTTAATCGCATTCAAATCAGTTTGGTTACTTCGTCATTCTGATCTCTCTTTTACTTAAAAAAATTTTGTAATGATATAAGTAGGCTAAGGTCTACTGTGTATGTTGCTAGGTTTGATTAAAAGCTCGAATTTTAATATTTACAAAAAAGTAAACTCTTCTTAGTTTTCATTATCACCGTAAATTATCTTATATAATACAGACGTTGCTTCAAAAAAGAAGATGATTACGTCCTACGCGTCAGCGGCGTCATGCATTCAGTCATGCAGATCCATATTAATCAATGATTTAAATTCTAAGTCACTGGTTTTCCTGGCTAGCTCAGGCAACCCATTCCATGCTCTAATAGCACTAGGGAAGAAAGAAGCATTTGTACACATTTTTCCTAGCATATGAGACGAGGAATGTGCCTTTATCTTTATGTCTTTCTGAGTATTTCATTAAATTTTGTTATGTTATATAATATATAATTTATAGTTATAATTTATAAAAGCAAATTACTTTATGCTTAAGAAATAAAGCCCCAAAGGCCCCTATGTAATTTTTTAAAAATATTTGAATCATAGACCCTTTATATGTCTTATATAAGTCTTTGGTTTGGACTAGATCTATTGTAGCTTATATGTGTTTATCTTAGTTGAAGTTTGTTCCCAACTCGCTCTATTCTTTTTTAACATTATTTGATTTAATATTCCTTTTTACAAAGCTTATATCAACTCACTCAGTCTGTTAGTATAAATAATTGACCACTTAGTGAATTAACTATTGGTAATTAATTATCTTGTTTGGTACCTTAAAAGTACAAATACAATATTAATACATGACAGATACAAACTAATAGATAGGCCTACAATCAATTACACTTAATATAAACTTTGTTTTTTTTAAAAGTTTGTTTTAATGCGTTTTTTTTTGTTTGTTTATGGATTCCTCTAGCCGTATGTAGCTGCTTGTAGCCCATTTATGTAAAAAGTAAAGTAAAGTACCCCTTTCGGACCTTGCAATCTATGGGGTCATCTATTTCTCTGGCCTAGGGTTAATGAGGGTGTCATGTGGTCAGCACAACGACCAACCGCCTTTACTTTTCCCTAACTAATATCAGGTACTCATTAGAGCTGGGTGGACTCAGAGGCGCCCATTAGAGCTGGGTGGACTTAGCAGCGCCCTAAAGATCCCGAAATAAAAAATTCCAGTTTTCATCAGGATTTGAAACCGGGACCCAACAGTTTGCAAGCCACCGCGATACTCAGCCCATCTATGTACGTGCTATAATTTGTATGTACAAAAGTACACCACTTAAACCCGTTTTATTCAGAGCTACCCAATCAGGTGTGAGTTTATTTTCAAACCTTTTGAAGACTCCAACTCACACAAGAACATGGAACCCCCGGAGACGGTCACCGAGAATGAGCCTCTGGTGAAAAAAACACTGACCCGCTCTCTGACTATCATCGATGACGAGGAGTACTATAAAGAGAAAGAGTTCAATGACCCGAAGATCACCGTGAAGTATGCTCCCAAGGTAAGCAATTGTAAACCCACCTCCGGCAAGACTACAGCTTTAAAGTTAATATATTAGTTGGTGGAGACAACATGAAAGCATTTTGGTTTGCCAGAAAGATCGCAGCAGCCGACGAGTTCAGTTTGTGGGGTATTTTTACTCTCACCGATAACATTAAAAGTTCCCATGTCAGTCCTTGTAATCTATGGGGCAGATGCTGTAAAGGTCATATGTTTCTGTGGCCCACGGTTAACTAGGATGTCATGTGGCCAGCACAACGACCAACTGCCTTTACTTCCTCCCCAACTAATGTCAGGTACCCATTAGAGCTGAATAGACTCAGAGGCGCTCAAAGATCCCGAAATTAAAAATCCCAGTCTTCATCAGTATTCGAACCCGGGACCCGCTTCACTAAAATCCCTAGCGCTAATCAGGATATTGCCCAGGAATATTGTGGTCAAGACATTCTTTCGAGTCGAATCGAAGTGACATGATGCTATGCATCAATGTGCTGTAGAGCTAATTTTTGTTTATTTGAGATAGACTTGATGAAAGGTAAACAATTTTGGTGAAATGTTGATTTACAGAGTGCGGAAAATAGTTATTAATGTTTTTAGAATGATTTTTGTTTTAAAGCAAAATATTGCTGTTGTCTATATAACCATACTGAAGTAAAATAAATTATAGCTTTTATATAGAGCTACTTCCATGTTTATGCTTATAGCATGCTCAGAGCGCTATGGTCCAATCTCATTTGCGGACCAGTCAAGAGGGGGGGGGGGAGAGGGGCATCTGGGAGAAGGTTTTCGTGCTTCCCACGCGAGCTCAGTAAACACAACTCTGCTCAAGTCGGGCGTCGAACCTCGTGCCAAACCAAGTTCAAGCGTACTTAGCCTCTGGAACACCTTTCCCATAAAATAACTAGATTAGGAGGATAACTTTCTGACGCGACTTTGTGTCTCTCTTTCTCTTAGTCTTCCTCGTAATAGTACACTTTTACCTTCTTAGATCTCGCTTAGAAGGTGTATGGCTTTGCGGAAACCAGATCGAGAAAGCACAATTCAAGTGACCTACATATTTGGACACACATGACGATATTGATAATATATTAAGCTGTCGATTTTATTTCAGCACTGAAAACAATCACTGATCCCCCCCTATAAACCCCTAGCCCCTTCTCCCACGAACCACACTCGCATAGATTTCGGTCCTGAGATTTACAGAAGAACTACTTTTGAGGTTTACTAACGTAATTAATTTATCCTAAATATTGTAGGCCTATGTAGTGAATAATAAATTGACTAGTATGTATGTCATCATGTCTTTTACACAAAACAATCATGTGTGTTGGTGTGTATATTTTTTTTCATCAGGTTCCAGTCTTTAGTTTAAAGAAAGTGATGATTGTTTTAGCCATTCTGTTTATGGAACTGTGCGAAAGAATGGCCTTCTATGGAGTTAGTGCCAACCTGATACTTTTCTGCACAAGTATTTTAAAAATAAGCAGCATAGAAGCCACAAATATTAGCCTTGTGTTCACAGGTACAGGCATCGTAGTAAAAGTAATTATTTATTCACCCAATCTTTCTTTATATTGATGTCGCGTAGGAATTAATCATCTTCTGTTTTGAAGTAATGTCTGTATCGTATAAGATAAGATAAGTCTCTGAGTTGCTAAGAATGTGGGAATCATCTAGACAAAGTGCAGTCAATTAGCCACAGTGAGAAACTAAAAACAGTTTCTTTTTCTAGAAAACGGCTTTTTTTGATTCTCAAAAGAAATGAAAAAGACATTGTTGGTGTCCTAAAATGTATTTCTTGTCAACAAAAAAGAACTAACTGATCACAGAGAACAGATTTCATTAAATGAGTTTCACAGTCACCTTTTCCTTAGTCTGTTGGACCATTGGGTCACACCTCATAATCTGTCAATCTCTTTCGCCTTGACTAAAATTTCTTTCATTAATTTTGTCCTCCTCTCCTTTTTTTTTTGCTGACACTGTTCCTTGAAGGAAGATATTTGCAAGCCATAAGGATCTTGTGATATGGCCATACAGTTTAAGTTTGCGTTGGTTGACAATGGTCATCAGGTCATGGGGGGGGGGGGGGGCATTGTGATCCTGTTTCCAGTTTTCTAATTTGTGACCGAGGAGCTTAAAGTGTAAATTTTTTATGACTCATTAAGACTATATATTACACTAATAACTCTTGAAAGGTGATTTGATATAATCAAATTTGTTTTTAAAACTGTTCTTTTTGCAGGAACTGTTTACCTAATACCTATAGCTGGGGGCCTGATAGCTGACATTTGGTCTAACAGATTTAATGTCATCTTTGGATCTGGAGCTATATATATCTGTGGTAGGTGGATACAGTATGGTATCAATTTGGTCTAACAGATTTAATGTCATCTTTGGATCTGGAGCTATATATATCTGTGGTAGGTTGATACAGTATGGTACAATTTGGTCTAAGACGTGGTTATCCTATGAATGCTTGGTAGGTCAGAGTTTTTATAGGGCAGGGGAAACACTCAAAATAGTGATAGTTTTGTTTACCCGGGTGTATCTCGAGTGACTACATTAATTCACTTCACCTATCCCTTAGTCTCTTGGATCACTGGGGCACCACACAAGATTTGTCAACCGTCTTTCTCCTTTGCTCTCTGTCTTTTGCCATGGTTAGAGCCTCTTTCAATCGCTACCCATCGTTTTCTCTGTCTGCCTCTTCTTCTTTTTCTTGGTACAGTTCCCTGAAGGATGGTCTTTGCGAGTCCAGAAGACCTTGTTATATAGCCATAGAGTTTGCGTTTTGCCCCAGGCCCGTACTTTTGAAATTAAAAGAATATTGTAAAAAAAAAAAAACTAACAAAAAAACAACATTAATTGGATGGTTGCCTGGTCGTAAGGTATGCATTCTGGACTGCATTATGACATTCGACACCATGACAGGAGATAATTGCGTAATATTTAATATAAAAAAAATTCTGACTTTCAACTGGGGGGGGGGGGGGGGGGGGTCGGCGGATTTTCAAATTTGTATCCCCTCCCCCACCCTAGGTAGGCCACTGATCAGAAACATGTTTTATTGTATATATTTTTTTCCAAGGAAAATAAAACATTATTCCTAGCGAGGCTGGCAAAAGTAATCGATCTGTATTAACAAATCAAGTCAACCATCATTCATATATTTGTGTATATTCCTTTTCACTCCAGGTTTGTTTTTGTTACTGTGTTCAGCTGTAGACTATAATACATTTTTTGATGGGACCCATTACAACCCTTCTGTTGTAAGTATACACACACCAAGCCCAATGTAACATATTCATATTACACACTACACAATTTCTATTTTGTACGAAACAGCAAGAAATATTTTCCCCACCTCTTAATTCTGAGTTATGCTAGGTTTTGCGACGAAGACGCCAAGATAAGGAGCTTCTGAAACACAGAATGCAGCACAAGGCTTGGCTCCGAGCAAATATCCAGACCCCCCCCCCCCCCCAATACCTATATTTAAAAAAAAGGGGGTAGTGGGGAAGGAGGGAAGTCACATTTTAGTACTGGGGTCGTCATTGGTACAAATGTAAGCAGCACTAGTATAATCAATACAAGTTACTTTCAATTTCTTTCTAGAACCATTCATCCCAAAGTGACATTGTCTTCTTTGTTTATCATCTTTGTGCCTTTAGCATGACCTTCAGGAAATACTTTGCTCAGATTCAAATGGTATTGCTAATCAAATAAATCAATAGAGGTTAATATTTATAGTTAGAAAGCAGTGAATTTTAGGGCAATCCTATATTTACAGGAAACACGAAGATTATATTTCTATTTCGGCTTGGTTCTGGTTGCCGTAGGCACAGGGGGAATAAAAGCCAACGTAGGCCTGTTTGGTGCGGATCAAGTTCAGGATTTAGGGATGCAGGCTGTTCAAGTCTTTTTTAACTGGTAAGTCTTTTTTTTAAAAAATCAATTGCAACTCCTGTATAAAGGGGCAAATATTTCGTTTTTCCCTATATGTTTTTTCGTTAACTGAAACAGTTTTAAGGCGCCAGTTCTGCTTGTAAGACAATTACTCAATTATTATTAATACCCAATCATCAAGCATCCAGTGGTTCCAGGTGAACGCCTGGAGAAAAAACCCTTGCCCAGACATTTGAAATATATGATGAAAAGTCAATATCGGTAATAGGGCCAGTAGGCCTATGTTTGTAATATGTTTCCACGTTTCGGATGTTCAGAGTAGAAGATAATCTACTTCCTAGTCCAATAGAAGGCAGGAGAGCCGTCCACTGATGTATGCAAACGCGACTCTCCAAAATAGACAGGAAAAAGAGCCACTGGATAGATTCACACGGAGAGCAAGCCTAAAGGAAGGGTCTCGGATTGCAGACACACCAGAAGGAGATAAAAGGACGAAACTGCAAAAGCGACTTTCGAAACCCTAAATTCAATCCCATGCAAACCCTAACCCTATGTATAAACACACACACACACACAATATATATAAAGAGAGAGAGAGAGAGAGAGAGAGAGAGAGGGTGTTTCTCAACCTTTGTCGGAAAAAAAATAACATTGATTCCCCAACAACATCTTGCATTCTTAGATGCACAAGTGCATTCTCCTGACATCTTCAATTCTGTATCCATTCTATTTAAAAATGGCAGGTCAAATTACTCCTTGTCAATGGCATCACATGAATCAATCAAAAATGTATCCATTAGTTAATCAATTAGTTGTAGTTAATTAATGTTGTTTTTATGGAATGCACTAATCCTAGGGATGTAAAACTTGTGTAGATAATTAGGTCGTTAGTTAACAATTTGAAACTAACAATATACATTATAAAATTTGCTATTGTAATAAGTACTTGAATAGCAAGGTACTCGTGGGCCAGGGTTCAAGAATATGATGATGTGTCCCTGTCCACGTTACGTTTTATTGTGTAACGATTGACTCAAGTTCTCTTTGGCAGACAAATATAATGTTTATTTTGTTTATGCTGTAACTAATCATCTTGGACATTCAATACCGCTGTTATGCGGATGTAATTATGTTTCACATCCGAAGTCTTGATGTAACTGCCAATAAGGTGCAGTATTGTTAGTTACATCAAGACTTCGGATGTGAAACATAATTACATCCGCATAACAGCGGTATTGAATGTCCAAGATGATTAGTTACAGAATAAACCACAAGTACGTTCCGCATCACAGCGGGTAACAATAATACATATCCAACTCTCAGTGTAGAGAAAAACTAATAGGAATATACGTAGTGTTCACTGGCTTTAACTGCCCAAAAGATACTACTTAACTCAGAGTTACAATTTGACTCTCTCTGAGTCGCTACTACTAAAATCATATTTTACTGCCTCGTCCAGAGGATAACACTTGACTCTCTCACTTGACTCTCTGACTTGACTGACTGAAGTCCATTTTATTCCTTCTACTTCCTGTTTTCCACATCAGGAATTCTCGAGTCTTTTCGACATCTTAACATGAGGTGAACATTAAATTAGGCAATGTCAACTGAGACTGTGACAGTCCCGTCCCCTAGATTGAGTATGATTAAAACATTTCTTATCAAGTATGCATCAGTACAAGCTATAATAAAATCCAAAAGATTTCCCATGCTCTAATTAAAAAGAACATTACGTGGAACCAGACTTTTATGGATTCTAGAGCTTCTAGTGTAATTTTATATCAAGCGCAACTTTGAAACACTGACCGCTCTACTTAACTAAGTTTTACGCATTTTCAGTGCTTGAAATTCTTAATGACAAAATAATTATTTTCCAAGCAAAAAAAAACCAACAAACAAACAAACAAACAAAAAAAAAAAAAAAAAAAAAAAAAAAAAAAAAAAAAAAAAACAAAAAACAAACAAACAAACAAAAACAACAAACAAACAAAAAACAAACAAACAAACAAAAACAACAAACAAACAAAAAACAAACAAACAAACAAAAACAACAAACAAACAAAAAACAAACAAACAAAAAACAACAACCAAAAAAAAACAACAAACAAACAAACAAAAAACAACAACAAAAAAAACAAACAAACAACAACAAAACTTATGAAATTTTAAACTTTGCTATAATAGACACTGGTGGAGATTGATTTTACATGATCGATCTACTTCTGAAACCTTAATTTTCACACTTAAAGTCCTTTCTCGGGTGGTATAATTCATTACAGATATTTTCCAGTTGACTCCAGTTGAGGTTTTTTTTGTCACTGAGCCTCACGATCACTAACAGAAAATAAAGCTAGTCTAGTCAAGGGAGATGACTATTAGAAAATAAAGCTAGTCTAGTCAAGGGAGATGACTATTAGAAAATAAAGCTAGTCTAGTCAAGGGAGATGACTATTAGAAAATAAAGCTAGTCTAGTCAAGGGAGATGACTATTAGAAAATAAAGCTAGTCTAGTCAAGGGAGATGACTATTAGAAAAGAAAGCTAGTCTAGTCAAGGGAGATGACTATTAGAAAAGAAAGCTAGTCTAGTCAAGGGAGATGACTATTAGAAAAGAAAGCTAGTCTAGTCAAAACTGTATACGTCTTGAGTTTTGTCAATCATTATGAATAAGTTTGAATTTGATCTTCTCCTTTTTGGCTACAACCACACGGTCTATGACCTGGTTTTATGATGATGTAAGTTTTGGTTGTTTTTTTGTTATTGCTTTAGAAGTTCTTCAAACACTGTGTTATATCTGGACATCAAATATATTACAGCTAAGAAACAGTGGTGTAGCTAGGAATTGACCATCATTTGGGGGCTCGGGGTGGGGCTTCACCTCTGTGTGGGTTTGCATTTTGCGTAATATTTAGTATTTAATGTAAAAAAAAAAACTCACTTATTTGGGGGGCTCCCTTAAGTGGGGTCCGGGGGGATTTTCAAATTTTCCCCATCCTCCTCCCACCCTAGCTACGCCTCTGCTAAGAAAGTTATTATTGCTCGTGTCACCTAAGATTT
This sequence comes from Biomphalaria pfeifferi, assembly GCA_030265305.1. Lineage (NCBI taxonomy): Eukaryota > Metazoa > Mollusca > Gastropoda > Planorbidae > Biomphalaria > Biomphalaria pfeifferi. The sequence goes on from JASAOG010000156.1 coordinate 1,522,830, forward strand.
AAATATTAATCAAGATCGCCACCAAGCGGTGATGCACCATACTAATACATCAATTTCTTACTTCGCATTTTCGTTATAATATATATATTTTTTTCATTTGTTGCATTCAAAACCTTTAATTTTCGATGTCATAAGTGTGGGCCCCTATCGGTTATCGACTCAGATTCACTGAACCCCCTACGAGCCATGGTTGCTACGCCACCGGACTGCAGGATATTAACGAAGTTTCATTTTTGCAGTAGCACACGAAATTGCGATATTCCTATTTAGAAAGCTTATTTGGATCGTGTTCGTCAGCACGCGGAAAGGTATATGCATCAAGGCACAGTATCGAACAAAAGCTCCTGTTCGATACCGAAGCCGTGACCTCCCTGACCCTTTCTCCATAGTCGTGCTGCAGCTCGTACCTCTTGGGCTGGAAAAAAGTACAGGTTTTTTTTATGTGGTGCGGGCTACCTCTTGCGCGAATTAATCGCTTACATTTTTTCCCTTTGTATAGGTTCTATTGGTTTATCAACACAGGAGCCTTATTGGCCTTCTCCATTGTAGCCTACATCCAGCAGAATGTCAGCTTTACCTGGGGATACTCCCTGGCCTTTCTGGCCATGGTTGTCGCTCTGGTGGTGCTAAATCTGGCGCGATCTTATTATATCTACAAACCAAGTCAAGGTATGCTGATTTAGAAATAGCCATGAAGCATGCTCCGAGATGAAGGTTACAGATAAAAAAAAACCCGCCTTATTGTACCCACAAAATTAGAAATAGATAGCCTAATAATAACATGATAATGTATATAAATTGACAATATTAATATAGGTGCAGACTAACACATTAAAAGCGCAGATCAGTAACAGTGTATGTCTTGTTACTAGCATGGCTAGTCATTGAGTATGTCTTGTTACTAACATGGCTAGTCATTGAGTATGTCTTGTTACTAACATGGCTAGTCATTGAGTATGTCTTGTTACTAACATGACTAGTCATTGAGTATGTCTTGTTACTAACATGGCTAGTCATTGAGTATGTCTTGTTACTAACATGGCTAGTCATTGAGTATGTCTTGTTACTAACATGGCTAGTCATTGAGTATGTCTTGTTACTAACATGGCTAGTCATTGAGTATGTCTTGTTACTAACATGGCTAGTCATTAAGTATGTCTTGTTAGCAACACCCTGAGTAAGTACAAAGTGACAAACATAAATGCTATTTGAAATTTGGCAGCTGAATTTCTCTAGATCAGTAGTTCTCAAACTTTTATTGGTGGCACCCCTCTACACGAGCAAGGATTCGTTCGCCCTCCAACCTCCGCAACCAATCAGGTGGGCATCTGGCAGAGCGTGGTGGCCCCTACATTGGAGTCCGAAAGATATAAAGACACATATTGAAATAAAATGTTCAGTTTTGTTTACAATAAGTTTGGAAATCAAATGTACGTATTGAATGTTTATTAAATGTAGACAATTTAGTCCTTTTTTCTCCTAAATAGTGTTTCTTAGATATTTTATGAAGTGTTTTGTATACAAGAGACCAGAGCTCGTTTCCGCGTCACAGGTCTGTAAGACGTAGCAACGAGCTTTTAATCTCACTGCCCACAGGTTGTGACGTAGCAGGTCAGTGTTGTGTCTTGCTACAACGAATTGTCTCGGTTGGACGGACAGAAATTGAAATATTTTCCCTACAATTAGAGAACACTTTTATCTTAGTAAACAAAAATGTTGGCAGATCAAATTGTAAGGCTAAAGAAGGCGGCATCACTGGCAATTAGTAGAAATTGGAGAGACTTACGTCTTTGATGGACGTCATTGTCAAAGGATCGTCTTCGAGTTAAGTAAGACGTCTTGCCGCGAACTTTTTTTTGTATTTTAGCCACAAACATCGTCAACATTACGATGTACAAAAGTCGTGAACATTTCGACCAAGAAAGTCGACCAAAAGAATGACGAATTCCGGAGACGTGTGGCAATGTCTTCTTTGAAAAGCTCTGAGTTGCTAATGATGCTGACACTTCTCACGTAAAACAGTATAGAATTAAAAATCTCCCACTTAGACGATGACGCGACGTCTCTAGCAAAACAAATATTTTTTAAAACGTTTTCAAAGTCATTTTACTTGATTAATTGATAGTCAACCATGGATTGATAACTACAATGAAAAATAAAAATAAATATAAGCTTTGGAAAAAGGAATACTCAACAACATAATGACGATAATGTTGAAACAAAAATATGTAGCGAGTGAGCAATAAACTTCAATTAAGACAAATATAGTCACATATAGCTACAATAGATCTAGTCCAATCATTACAATCCGAGATTAGTTGTGTGAGAAATAATGTGTACAAACGTTTTACCATACAGACAGACAGAGTTGATATAAGCTTTGTAAAAATGCACAGATATTAAACATTGAAAGAAGTGAGTAATGCATATCGGAAACAACAAACGATACAACACCATGAAACAACTTTGATCTAGTTCTGTAGAATTCATGGGGGATAAATCAAATGAATATTTCCCCATGCTCTAGTTTGCAAACTGCCAATAATGGTTCGGGGCTTAGAGCATCGACTTGCTCTGAATCTACTTATAGGCGAAGGAAATTATTTAAATAATTAATAATTTTTGTAAATGAACGTCTGTAATTTATCTAGGCAAAGTAGGAAACGAAGAAGCCTGAAGTCATTTGATACTTTGCCTGAAAACGCCAGATATATGTATCGAATACCTTGACTTCGCACTTTACTGGTAACACATATATTACTTTAATCACATTAAAATATATAGTTTAAAAAAAAAAACAACAACACTAATTGAGCATTTATTTTGTATAGGAAGCGTTTTGATCACGTCTTTCAAAATATGTCACCAAGCTTGCTGGAGAAGGTCGCCAGAGGTCAAAGGTAAAAGACAGTTTTTTGACTCAGCCCGAAGACAATGCGGTGGTGACTACGACAACGTCACGGTGGACGGTGTTATAGCTGTCTTACGTGTCTTGCCAATCTTCTTCTTTGTCATAATCTTTTGGACTATTTATGCACAGGTAGAAACATATGGATACACTTTTTATTTGTTTTAAAAGAGAGAGAAAGAGAGAGAGAGAGAGAGAGAGAGCGGGGGGGGGGGAAGGGAAGAGGGTGGACGGTGTTATAGAGGCCTAACGTGTCTTGCCCATATTCTTTGTCAGGGGTGGACTGGGGGTTAACAAACATTGGCCCGGGTATTACCATTGCTTTAAGAAAGAGACAGAGAAAGTGAGAGCAGGGGGGAGACAATTAGATCTCTGTATTAGTAGAGAGAGAGGAGAGAACGAGACGATAACAAGAATAAACAAGTACATTATTTGCCCGTATGCGAAGTGACTCACGTTCAGCTAACCTCAAATCATTCAAAATGAATCTACGACAATTTAGGCACTGGAAATTTAGGCACCGGATATTTAGGCACAGGGAAATTTAGGAACCCGGAAATTTAGACACCGGTAAATTAGGCCCTTTTTGATAAGGCTGAAAATTAGGCACAGGAAAATTAGGCGCTCTTTAATAGCGTCCATAATTTTTAAAATAATTTAAAAGTTTTTAATTTCCGGGTGCCTGAATTTCCGGGACCCTAAATATCCGATGCCTAAATATCCAGACACCATTCAAAATGTAATAAAGTAATAACTTTACTGTTCACTTGACTATATCAAGGCTGGTGATTTAAAGCTACTTCTGTGGTCGACGGTTAACGCTGTGGCCAGCACGGGAACACGACACATCGTACAGTGACGAACACAGAGATTTCTTTCACCTACAAAATCATCCATGACAGTTCGTTCACCTGAAAACTCGTTCACCCACTAGAGTTGAGTGGACACAGGACGTCCTAAAAATCCCGATATTCAAAATCCCAGTCTCTACAGCGATTCAAACTTGAGAACCCCTCTGCTAAGAAGCCAAGCGCTTTACCACTCAGTTCTATGTCCCTCACTATAGCAATAGACAAACATTTCTACACAATCAGGACTTTTTTTTTTTTAAATTATTAAGATTCATTTTAAAAAGGGAGGGGGTTGAGGGGTACAGGTGGCCCTTTTTGTGCTGTACTTGGTAATCTTTTCTCTTGTTGCCTCTTTGACTTTGTTTAGGTGTCCATAAGGTTCGAGATAAAACGAATCATGAACCTTTGGCCTAAAAGTTCCCCTTTCAGACCTTGTGGTCTATAGGGCAGATGATGTAAAGGTCATCTGTTTCTATGGCCAACGGAAAAGAAAAGGCGGTTGGTCGTTGTGCTGGAGACATGACACCCTCATAAACCGTAGGCCACAGAAACAGATGAACCTTTGACCTGGGAAAGGATTTTATCCCGTGGCCAGGATGGGAAATTGATTTTTCACCGACTCTTCTGTCTGGAGGCCCCCGTCAACTAGATGATCATTTAATCACATCCGTCTGGTCATGGGTCACGGTACCTTAAGCTAACGCAATGGGTTCCCCCAACCCACACGAGGCCGGAAGCCGAGCCCACGGGGGCATCTCATATAATGTGCGTTCCGTTGGAAGGTCATTACCGCGCGTATGACCCCCGCTGGGGAACGGTGCAATGGGTTGCGGACTAGGTAGCAAGACTTCCTCACATCCTCACCACATACAAGTACACTCGCTCTTAGTCTTTCCGCTTCCCCGGAAGCGGAACGCTGCGGCAACGGAAGCATTTCCTCCGTCTCCTTGACTTCAGAATTCGTGACTCTTAGACTCCATTTTTTGCTACTTATACCGGGCTATGTTATTGGGACTGTTGTCCTTTTCACTCTTGCATTTGCGTTAAAATAAGTAATTTTTCTACCTACACCACCCGTCAGCTACAGGGTTGGATTTACTTGTCAAATGAAAAGGATTATTTCCAAACTGCTTGATTGTTTTCTCAAACTGTAGATGGAGACAACTTACTTTCTACAAGGGGAGAGAATGGATTTAACAGCCGGGTCTCTCCAGATCCCAGTGGCTATGCTGAATGTCTTCAACGGAACTATTGTTCTAGTACTAATTCCAGTTCTAGATAGATTTGTCTACCCTTGTTTTCAACGTTTCAAAAGGCCACTGAGTAACATGCACAGGATTGGTGAGTAAAATGTTTCAATTCTCTTTAGTAGATCTCTGAATTAGTAGGTATCTGCATTATTAGGTATCTGCATTTGGTAGATCATTGCATTCGTAGGTATCTGCATTAGTAGATCATTGCATTAGTAGATCTCCAAATTAGTAGATCATTGCATTAGTAGATCATTGCATTAGTAGATGTCTTCATGAGTAGATCATTGCATTAGTAGGTATTTGCATTTTTAGATCATTGCATTAGTAAATCATTGCATTAGTAAATCATTGCAATAGTAAATATCTGCATTCTGCATTATTTTTATATGGGGGCGGCTAACCCAAAAATTAAAAAACTTTTGGGGCAACTACACAATTGAAGGGGGAAAAAAGCACATGGCTTCCCCGTTAACCGTAGTGACAGAACCAGGTGTTGTCACAGTAGTGACAGTACCATCCTATACTCATAAGCGAGCAATTCTTGTATGTATGTATGTATATATTTATATATAAATTTTATTTCGAAAACGGCTGTAATGATTTTATTTAAAATTTCAAGGTATATGCATATTAGTGAGAAAAAAATTCTCAACTCATTGGCTACATCGGAAAAACTCGAGGTCGACCGTTATATCGGTTTGAAAATGCCTCATTATCGAAAAATTAATTTTGGCAAGAATGTTTTATGAAGGAAAATTTTCCATGACGTAAACGGGTAAAACGCTGCTTACGTCACTAGGCTCACAGCAGTACACTCAAATATTTCTTTGCAAACAAGAACGACTTCTAAAGACTCAAGAGACCTAATGAAACATTTGCGCACCATCTTATTGTAGATTGATTTATTATAGAACTATGAAAGAAAAGTAATGAAACTAAATGTGTCGATGTATGATTAGTCCATGATTAGCTATTGTGATTTAAGTGCTTAATAAATTGCTTACACTTTAATTGCGTAGAGCGGTGTAGATACCTTTTACTTTGTTGTTTATTTTGCTGGTGACCTCCATCTGTCTCGTTCTGAGGCCGCATGCAACCATGTGCTCTCTTCTATGTCAACTAAGGCAAGTTGGCTCCTAAGCTGGTCTTTTAAGCGTTTCGGTGTTACGTCAACCACTTTTTTAGTTCACCAAAAAAAAAAAAAAAGACTGCCTTTGGCATACAGGATACTGCTCTGTCCAGCGTAACTGTCGGACTTAAAGAATTCCCTATATACAAAAGCCGCGGATACACATTTGAGACCAAAAGAAAATCACCTTGCGAACACTGGTTATGCTTGCCCTGGATGTGGCAAAATATGTAGGTCACAGCTGGGGCTGCGTATCCACGGAAAATACTGCAATTCTTATTACTCTTCGGACTCGAAGACAAGCCTTAAAATTATTATTATTTTGCGGGTGAATAATTACCATGTGTTCATGCTTCGGTGTCTACTGTCCCGTACTAAAAAAAAGGAAATGGTCATAACACAGCTTCTCTACGCCTTACTTGCTCACACTGAACAAGATATCTAGCTAGCTAACGAATTTAAGTATGCTGTGGCTCTTTTGATTTTACTATAAACCTCGGTAAACAGTTAGGGGTTAGGGCGTGGTGACGAAAGGCCCAGGAGAGTTCTGAATGGAGGAATGTGTAAAAGCAGGCCATATCCCTCCACGGGCTGTAGCACCACTGGGATAAATGGATGGCCAAAGCGGTATGAACTTCTTATAGTCCGACGTATCCCGTATGGTCTATAAAGAAAAAATGCGCCATTTTACTTTGTCACAAAGTGCCTGTTTTACCCTATAACGTAGAGATTTGAGTCACTTGAAGCAATAATGAATATACCAATTCCATAATTAAATTCTGAACGTAACCAACTAAGAAGTTACACTGCAAAGATTTTCTTCCAAGCCAATAATAGTAGGCCTACAATAGTTTTGCAAAAAAATGGATTGCAAAACTATAAGACGGACGTGAGCTGTGGTTTGTCTAGACTGTAGAAGGACTCAAGAGACTTTATATTTAATCGCCATGTACAATTACATTTAGAACTAACAGAACACTAAAGCAACTCTTCAGATTTGTAGTCTTTATCTGATCTGATATATAAAAATTTTATTTCAAAAACGGCTTTAACAATTTTCTTTAAAATTTCAAGGTACGTGCATATTAGTATGAAAAAAATTCTCAACTCATTGGCCACATCGGGAAAACTCGAGGTCGACCGTTATATCGGTTTGAAAATGGCTCATTATCGAAAAATTAATTTTGGCTAGAATGTTTTATGAATGAAATTTTCTATATGACGTCAATGGGGAAAAAAACTTGACACCGCTTACATCACTAGGCTCACAGCAGTACACTAAGACATTTCTTCGCAAACAAGAAAAAGTTTTAATGATTCAATTGGCGTAATGAAACATTTGCGCACCATCTTATTGTACATTGATCCATTATGAAACTATGGAAGAAAAATAATGAAATGAAATTCCATTTTGTATGATTAGTTATTGTGTTTTAAAAGCCTTATAAATTGTTTACACTTTAATTGAGTACACACGTAGGTAGCTTTTACTTTGTTATTATTTTGCTGGTGAATTATTGCAATGTGCTTAAGCTTCGAAGTCTACTGTCCCATACCAAAAAATTGGAAATGGTCATAACACAGCTTATCTATGCATTATTTGCACAACCAGGGCCGGCCCTAACATTTGCGAGACTCTATGTGAAATGGATTGCGCGCGGACCAGTAAAGGTAGGGATACGGATAATAAGTTAAAAATAAAGATTTTGAATTAGAAAATAAATTCGTATTTTCATTACATTTTTATTAAATGAAAGCTGACGATGCCGTTTTTTTTTATATCACGCGTTGGACTGGCGTTTACCATTTTGATTGACACTCCAAAATGACAATTTTGTCTTTTTAAGGACATTTTTATGAGTTTCAAGAGATTTCCAGGAGCTCCTTGAAAACAAGGAGACCACGGGAACCCTATTATAAATTATAATGGTTTAATTTAATAATTTACACCTAGACTTAGCGCGGGGCTTTTGAACAGTCGGGGTCCACTGCGGCAGCATAGGCCTAAGGCTGGCCCTGATGATATCCAGCTCGCGGTCAACGAATTTTCATCACGCTGCTGCTTTTTTTGGTTAATATATAAACCTCAGTAAAATAGAAGTCATGTTCCAGAAGTCACCCAATAAAACCTACTCAGACCAAAGATCACCGCACATAGACATCCCTTAAAGTGGTAGATAACTTCACATTTTCTGAGAAGCATAGTGTCACGTACACAGTATCTATATTTAGCTCGTCAGCGACCTCGGGAAATTCCTTCACGCGGAGAGCTATGGGTGTGATTGGTTTTGAAATATTAATTATTGTAAATTGGGCTGCACTCATTGGTTGGTATTGCAACGAGGTGCGTTAGACACGTGACAACGCTATACCCGGGGAAAGGGTCTAGATTTTTAGTCAGTCTTGTATGGAACATGGAAGTGAGAACATGTACTAGAGTTTTGTATTAGAACTCAATTATATTATATAGATTGTATTGTATAGATCTATCATTTTATTCAAGTACATTTAACCATTGTAATTATTTGTGAATAGCTTTTTCAAGTTCTGAATTAAAGTAATTGTTTTAGACGAAGAGAATTTTCTTTATTGAATATAGTAACATACTTAGATCGATTTAGCGATTGGCAACTTTCTGAATAATCGTATTATCAGCTAGATCTAGCTACTTCTATACAATCATCTTATTTAAAGACGATTTCAAGATCCTCGGCAATCATTGATCATTGATAGTGTGATATAGATCAAGATTATCTTCAACGTGACATCTATCATAGCAACTTCATAGATCTTGACATCTGACATCCACAATTGATGATTGTGACACATAGTATAAAATGACGCATTGCTTTAAAGTGAGGTTGATATGAGATCAGGGATTGTCGTGCTTTTGGACGCCTCCAAGCGAGAGTGGTGAAATAAATCGCTCCGCCTGTCTACAAAAATCAGTGTCAACCAGTGATTATCTCAACCCCTCTATGTGGATCTGAGACATCAGTACTTTATAGAAAGCAGCTAAGGCTTCTTGAACAACTTCACCAAAGACCGCAATACAAACAGCGATATTCTTGCAAAATGATATGAACTTCTTATAATTCGACAGTCACGCTTTGCAGGGCACTTATTCCGTATGGGAGACGAATATATTTTTGACAATCTTTTTTTTTTTTTTAGTAAGCTGAAAGGTCGGAGTAACAGAGATGCCTCACAATAATGCTTCTTTAGAATACTAACCCGACGTTTGTAAGGCTATGTGGGACACTTGACACCTTTTTAATAGGGGCACGTTTTACACTATAACGTAGAGATTTTACATCACTTGATGATACATTCTTACTAAAGCCATAATAATAAGGCTTGTCTTCGAGACCGAAAATTAGTGAGGAATGCAGTATGTCACGTGGCTGCGCAGCCCCAGCTGTGACCTATATATTTTGCCACATTCAGGCCAAGCATAACCATTGTCTGCAGGTGGTTGATTTAGATTTTCTTTTCGCCGTCTGCGATTGTCCTCGGCAGCAGATTTTCTTTTAGTCTCAAATGTGTATCCCGTGGCCTTCGTGAGTGACCTCCAGCTGTCTCGTTCGGAAGCCGCATAGAACTAGGTGCTCTCTTCTATGTCAGCCAAGGAAAGTTGACGCCTAAGCTGGTCTTTGAAGAATTTCCGTGGAGCACCTCCGTTACGTCGACCACCTTTTAGCTCACACACACAAAAAAAAGACTGCCTTTGGCATATGTTCGTCTCCAATACGGGATACATGCCCTAACCAGTGCAACTGTCGGACCATAAGAAGTCCCTCTATACTGTCCATACCGGCGTTGGCAAGGACATCGCTGTTTGTAGTGCGGTCCTGCCACCGTATGTCCATGATGGAGCGCAAGTATCTTTGGTAAAAGCAGTCAAGAAGTCTTAGTTGTTTTCTGTATAGTGTCCATGTCTCAGAGCCATAATGAATATATTAATTGCATTATTAAATGTCAGAAAGTAACCATTTTAGAAGCTACACTGCTAAGACTTTCTTCTAAGCCTATAATAGCCCAATAGTTTTACGCGAAAGAAGCAATGTAAAACATTAAGACGTGAGCTGTGGTTTTCTATAGGCCTACTGTTGGGGGGACTTTCTATTCTAATCGCCATGTACAATTACATTGAGAACTGACAGAACGAAAAAAGCAACTCTTCGAATTGTTAGTCTTTACCCGATCGTTCATTTTCGTAATTACACAAATATTGCCAAAATGACTTCGGGTATATGTCCTTCAATAACAAATTATTCATCCGAGCGAGGCTCGGTCACCTGATATTCCTATACTCTTAAGCGAGCAATTCTTGTATGTATGTATGTATGTGTGTATATATATATATATATATATATATATATATATATATATATATATATATATATATATATATAAATTTTATTTCGAAAACGGCTCTAACGATTTTCTTTTAAAATGCAGGTACGTGCATATTAGTGAGAAAAAAAAATCTCAACTCATTAGCCACATCGGGAAAACTCGAGGACGACCGTTATATGGGTTTGAAAATGCCTCATTATCGAAAAATTAAATTTGGCTAGAATGTTTTATGAATGAAATTTTCTATATGACGTCAATGGGAAAAAAAAACTTGACACCGCTTACGTCACTAGGCTCAGAGCAGTACACTAAGACATTTCTTTGCAAACATGAACAAGTTTTAATAAATCAATTGGCATAATTAAACTTTTGCGCACCGTCTTATTGTAGAATGTAGATTGATCTATTATGAAGCTATGTCAATGTATGATTAGTTATTGAGTTTTAAAGGTAGCTTTTACTTTGTTGTTATTTTGCTGGTGAATTATTGCAATGTGTTCAAACTTCGAAGTCTACTGTCCCATACCAAAACACAAGAAATGGTGATAACACAGCTTCTCTACTCCTTACTTGCACACACTGGACATGATACCCAGGGCTGGCCCTAATATTTGCGTGGCCCTATGTGAAATGGATTGCGCCGTCTCAGTTAGGGTAGGGATAAGGATAATAAGTGAAAATTAAAATTTTGTATTAGAAAATAAATTCGTCTTTGCACTACATTTAAACTAAATGAAAGCTGACAATGTCGTTTTTGTTAATCGCGCGTAGGTTAGGCGTTTACCATATTGACTGACACCCCAAAATGACAATGTTGTCTATTTTAAGGACATTTTTTATGCGTTTTCAGGAGATTTTAATAATTTCAGGAGATTGCCAGACTGTTAGTATATTTTGCAATTTCAGATTTCCAGGAGCTCTTTGAAAATTAGGAGACCACGGGATCCCTGTCATAAGTTACAATGGTTTAATTTAAGAATTTAGACCTTGAATTAGCGCTGAGCTTATGAAAGTTTGGGGCTCACTGCGGCCGCATAGGTTGCAGTGGCCTAAAGCCGGCCCTGATGATATCCTGCTCACGGTCAACGAATTTTCATTACGCTGCCGCCTCTTTTGGTTTAACCATAGACCTCTGTAAAACGGGAGACATGTTCGAGAAGTCACACAATAAAATCTACTCAGCCCCAAAGATCAACGCGAATAGGCATCCCTTACCTTGGTAGACAACCATAGTTGGGAACCATAGTATTAAATGACGCATTGCTTTCAAAAGGGAGGTTGATATGTCATTAGAGTTAGACGTGCTTTTGGACGCCTCCAAGCGAGAGTGTGGCGAAATAAATAGCTCCGCCTGCCTACAAAAATCATTGTCTACCAAACAGTGGTTCTCTCAACGCCTCTTTGTGGATCTGAGACATGAGTACTTTATAAAAAGGAACTAAGACTTCTTGAACGCCTTCATAAAATATATTTGCACACCATCATAGAAATACGTTGGCAATACCGCACTACAAACAGCGATGTTCTTTCGAAATGGTATGAACTTCTTATAGTCCGACCGTCTCGCTGAGTTATTTTACTTTGTTACAAGCTGCACGTTTACCCTATAACGTAGAGATTTTTGTATCACTTGATGATTTGTACTAAAGCCATAATGAATATATTAATTGCAATATTAAATTCTGAACGTAACCAGTTTAGAAGCTACACTGCAAAAACTTTCTTCCAAGCCAATAATAGCCCAATAGTTTTACGCAAAAGACGCAATGTAAAATGACACGACGTGAGCTGTGGTTTTTCTACACTGTTTGGGGGGGGGGGGACTTAAGAGACTTTCTATTCTAATTGCCATGTACAATTACATTGAGAACAAATAGAACGAAAAAGCAACTCTTCAGATTGATAGTCTTTAAGGAAGGTTGATAAGCGTCTGATCAGGGCCAGTAATACTTTTGGACGCCTCCAAGCAAGTGTGGCAATATAAATCGTTCCGTCTGCCTAAAAAATCAGTGTCTACCAAGCAGTAGTTCTCTTTACCTCTCTATGTGGATCTTAAACATGGGTATTTGACAAAAAGCAACTAAGACTTTTTGAGCGCTTTCACCAAAGATGTTTGCACACCATCATGGACATACTGTGGCAAGACCGCACTACTTCCCGACAGTCACACTGGGAAGGGCAAGTATCCCGTATGGGGCTCTAGCATCTGCCAAAGACTTTTTAGTGAGCATAACAGAGGTGCTCAAAGGGAAACGCTTTTTTACAATACTAACGCAATGCTTTTAAGTCTTAAGGGAATAAAATGCGTTATTTTTGTTTGTTACAAAGTGTATGTATCACTTGATGTTTTGTACTAAAGCCATAATTGCTATAGTCATTTCAAAATTAAATTCTGAACGTAACCATTTGAGAAGTTACACTGCAAAGACTCTCTACCAAGCCAGTAGTAGGTCAATTGTTTAACGCAATGTGAAATTTAATTTTCGAGATTACAGGGAGACGTTCTATTCGAATCGCCATGTATGGCATGTACAATGTCATTTAGAACTAAAAGAACACAAAAGCAACACTTCAGATTAGTAGTCTTCGACCAGATCGCTCATTTTCGTCATGAAAAAATAAGTTCGTGTAAATATTTTTCGTTAATAGATTATTCCTCCGAGCGAGGCTCGGTCACCTGGTACTAAAACTAACGAGAAGTAGTCCAAGTGACTCCAAGTAGAGCATAGGGTCTCTACAGTACTTTACCATCGGACTGTACAAGTTGATTTCCCTCAATCGGGTCCATGTCCATCCTGACATCTTTGCGTGTACTGATCTCCTTTACATTTGCTTTGGTCTCCCTACATATTGACCTGTGAGTTCCAGCCTAGAACCTGTTCTGCGCTGTTTTATGTTGTTCGCATTGTATAATTTGTGATTTTGACCTGGCTTTGTTCTTCTCTCCAGGCATAGGTTTGCTATTCTCTGCTTGCTCTGTGTTCGTGGCTGGCTGGGTTGAGCTAGAACGAAAGCAACACATGGGCTTTGAGCAAGTTGTGGGAGAAGAGACATTCTTTTCGTCCAACACCACAGTGTTTCTGCAGATACCGCAATACGTTCTTGTTGGGGCTGGAGAAGCTTTCACTGCCACAGCTGGTAATTAAGTTTAATTACACTCATTTTCAGAAAGAGGTCAGCTGGAGATGAACAAAGCATATGCAGTTGATATAAAGAAATCTGTATTGGTGATTTTTATAACCGTTAGCAATAATCATATATAAAAATGAGAGAGGACTCTCACGTGATTAATCATTTACGCTGTACCGCTCTTTCTCCTTTTCCAAAGAAAACATGACGCTTTAAAACAGAAAAGTCAAATATGGCGACTTAGTCTATGTAATTGCGCATGAATTAGTCATAATTATGTAAAGAAAGACTTTGTTCTGGAAAATTTAGAATTCATAAGAAATTTTAAAGTCTAAGAGTAACAATATTGAAATGAAGTTCTAAAACCAATTTCTTTTACCTAGTCCCCATTTCCAATTTTTACCCAATTTGAGATTTTTCTATTGTAGCCTATAAATTAACTTTCGGACTAAAATTCCCAATTTATACTTGAATACTAAAATTTTAGAGCAGTATCTCATTGGTCTACACGAATTGTCAAAATTAATCACTTATAAATGAACTTAAAAAAAATAAATTTTTTTTCGAAGACATTTTTTTCGACGGCTACCCTCAAAGCCTTAATCTAAATCCGTGGAGTATCTTTTCTTTTTTTAAGGACCAAATCGGTTGTATTTGCTATGTAGTTAGGGCCTATACATTCATATTTGAATTTTTCAAAGTAGAAAACATTATTCAAATAGTTCTTAAAAATTAGACTTTTACGCGCGTCAAAACGGTTAAATATCCAAGGAGGGTTTAACCACCTTACTGTTGGCGTCTTATTCTGACCCAAAACACGGCTACAAAAAGATGTCTCGCTTAACACGAAGATAAAATTACGATAAATACCTTATTTGACCTGCCTGAATAATGAGCTTAAGTTCGGGAGTAGGCGTTTCTGCAGTGAAAAATGCAAGAAAAACGCTTGGCTTTACTTTTTTCCCCTGCAACGTGGGTTATTCTATTTACTGAATACAAAAGATTTAAGTTTGCTATTCCTGAATCTGGCTCATTTTTAGTTGTTTCACTTTTTTCCCCCCACAGGTTATGAATTTGCGTACACCCAGGCGCCTGATACGATGCAAGGACTGATTACCGGACTTTATCTGGCCTCTATAGGTCTGGGTAGTTACTTCAGCACTGCCATCATCGCTATCCTGGAGCTAGCAACTCAAGACGGTAAGTGGACTCCTTGGTTTATAAAGGTCAGTAAAGATTTGTGTAATACTTGGGAGTCATGGAGGAAGGTTTGAATTAGTTCTTCTAATGTAGGCCTTTCCAAACTATGTTTTAAACCCTTCACCTATCTCTTAGTGACTAAGGGATATGTGATGGTGATACTTGTATAGAGAATTATGTCTCTGCTTAAAAGTTGGAAACTAACAATATATAGCTATAAAACCTTCTATTTTCATAAGCACTTCGCTGGCACATTGGTTAGTGTATTGGCTTGAGGGGCTAGCGCCATTGCGTTTGAATTCAAGTCGAACAACTTTAAAAAGAAATGCATTTAAAAAGCAGTCACGGTAATATTCACACATATACCCTGTTCTTTCTCCCCCCCCCCAGGTCTCTCTATCCTATTCTTACCAAACATAATGTGCTATATTGCTGAACGTAAACATTATGTGTCAGACGCGAATAGCTCAAAGTTTTAGAAAAAATATTACAAAAGTAAAAAAAAAAAAAAAAAAAAAAAAAAAAGGTGCCGGTACTCAGTGATGGATTGCCTAACTTTTAACTACTAATAAATTAATAATATATGTTAAAATACAAGAAAAGTAATAATTCCCCCCCCCCCCCCACATTCAAAAAGGTGCCGGTACGTACCGGTTCGCACCGTCACAAAAAAGCCCTGTATATATACATATATACATGTAGGTATTTGCTCTCTATCTACGATTTATGTAGGTGCTGTTTTACTTAAACACACCTGCAAATATCAGAATAAAAAAAAAAACACAAAAGGTTCGTTTCTTGTGTAACGCTATCCGCTAACACCGTATAGATATAAATTACATTTCTATATTAGTATATTTAGATCTATCTATATATTAAAAATAAAATCTAATACAATAGATATAGCCTGTATGAATGCATTGTAATATTGCATATCTAAAGCTACATATAATAGACGAAATTAGTAGATTTATGTTAATTTAGCTAACAAAAGGAATCTTTTCATAAGACATCTGGACATCAATTCATTTCTCTTTTTATGTCCAAATATTGGAAACTTTTAATTATTTTTTGGCGTACGTTTTTCGGCTCCACAAAATCACCGCAAAATTTCTAAATGCCACGGTCTGATAAATTAGACCTACACACTAAATGTCCACTACACAGTCCCGTTGAAGAAACAAAATCCGGCGGAGGGGAGGGCAGGATGGTAACGACCACCCGGTCACCATAAAAGACGCCTGTATTATCTTGGAACTATTTTCCTTCATCGCGGACAATGGGGGCGACCACGTGTAAACGTTTTAATAGGCTTCTCTCCTCATTTTATTTCGACTAGACATTCCAAAGTGTGTGTATGTGTGTGTTTTCATGTTAGAGACATTGCACACGTAAAACATTCGTCCTACAACGAAATGAAGTTTCAAACTCATTTATTGAACCAACTATCTTGAGATTAGTTACAGTTACATTGTAGGAATTGTAACGTTCTTCTCCAGTGTTCAGATTTGCGACATTGAATGCCAGTGTCCTCCGATTTGTGAATCTCTTAGCACTCCCCTATATATTTTATATGCTTGTATGGTTTGAATTCAAGGCCATATTGTTTTTAAAACTCTTCGCGCCAATCCCACTTCATATATATATATATATATATATATATATATATATATATATGGCAACTCTGAAGTGGGATTGGCGCGAAGAGTTATATATATATATATGTATGTGTGTGTCTTGTTAGCACATTTATTTGTATTACCCCCCCTGTTGTTCCTCTTTCTCCCTCTCTCAGCTTTATGGTCGTTGTTGTTGCGTCATTCAGTGTTCTGAATCCAGAGGTCAAATAAAGGTGAGGTAAAGGCCTAAACAAACTGATTTATTGATCAACTGAGTGTTGGAGACCCACGGATTTTTAAGACGACCTGTACCCAGATCTCAATAGCCCACGTGATCAAGTCTCCATTCAAACAAAGATGTTAGTGTCAAATTATCACTGTCCTGTAGAGCCTAGAGATGGCCAGATGGGAGGTGAGAGAAAGGGAGTTTAGTAACTCTCCCATGCGTTCTTGCGATTTGCTTGTAAATCTACTCCACCTCCCGCTTTCTTAACATGATACTCTTCCGGTTAGTTTGTTCGCTTTTACTTCATTCAGGATTAAGATCTGATCTTATCTCTTTTGCTTCATTCAGGAATAAGATCTGATCTTATCTCTTTTGCTTCATTCAGGAATAAGATCTGATCTTATCTCTTTTGCTTCATTCAGGATTAAGATCTGATCTTATCTCTTTTACTTCAATCAGAAATAAGATAGAGTTCTCAAAAACAAATCAAAACTTCAATGGATAAGTTGATAAAGGTGAAAAAAGATTTCCCTAAATTGTTCTGTTTCCTCTGTTTCAACGAGATTCGCTCTCCATTTCCCGACTCCCTATTTTCTTAGCCAACGGGCCCTACTGTTAACTTCAATGTCCAGTCAATACAATGGTCATTCATTATGACCAAGGTGTGTGTCACGCTATGGACGCGTCAGACTACGGTCAGACTTGGCGAAACACATCAAGCGGTCAGGTGACTGGAGGCAGATAACATAAATACAATCTTTTGATGGTCGGACCCTTTCGTTGGCTGGTGTGCGTTCACTGTTCCGAAGACATTTTTATTGGCTAGTGGCCCTAGTGCACGATTACTGTACCAGGGACGTTGACTTTGCGATCACTGTCCAGGCGACGCTTCTATAAGGATGTGAGAAACTAAAGGCGTTGGAATATTTCTGTTTAAATACTTGCTTTTTCAAACTTATGAGAGACGCATTGTATGCTAATTTGTAACTTTTCATTAAAATGAAATTTTCAAAGGAATTGTGCATTGGCATTGATCAATTGGCAGAGGAAATACTTCTGAACATTTTTCAGTATCTTACAGACTTGAAGGATTTGTTGACTCTGCGTTTAGTGAACAAGCGGATAGCGTCCATTGCCATGGATAATGTTTTCACGCAGCATGTTGTCGTTACCAGACAATATCACATGACTACGGGTATGTTGAGATCTTTTATATCTCCAGTAGCGGACAAAATTAACTTCCTTGATCTGAACTTTTGCTATTGGATTGAGCTGAAAGACTTAAACTGTTTGCTGAGTTGTAAGAATCTCCATACATTGCACATGTTGCAAGTAAGAGTCGACGAGGTCTTTCTGTGTGACATTTTATCCCATTTGCCTAATTTGACCAGTCTGTCCTTTTCAGTTACTCACATTGGAAAACTTCAGCACCAGTTGAGTCTCTGCCAGACAGCTCGGGATTGTTTGTCACGGATACGCCGGCTGGGCCTTTACTTCTGGAACAATAGCAACTTCATTCCGAATCTGTCAATAGAGGCCGCCGCTGGAGCAAGTTTCTTGGAGATTTTTAAATGCCTGGAAGAATTCCACGTTTATGGCAGTATCTACAGCCCTAGTAGAACCAGCTCTTACTATCTTATGCCCGCTGTGAAGGATGCGTCCATTTTGTCCAACTTAAAAGTGATGTCTTTGAACTTCTCAGAAGATATAAAAGCGACAAGTTTCTTTTATGGCACTTTACACAGCGTCTGCAAGATAATAGGTACGGTTCAATTAAACACATTGCTCCAACCTTTTTACAATTGGGATCGCGGGTGGAGGGGCGAAGATTACGAAATGACAATGGAAAACATGACAACTTTGGTTCATCTTAACATATCTCGTGTCAGCATGCATATTCTTGATGACTATTTCAACTTTGAAACCGCAAGAAATTTAGTGTATCTAAACTTGTCAGGCAACGGACTTGCTGATTCTGAATGTTTACGATACTTGTCTTTGTGTTGTCCTCAGTTAGTCAGTATCAACCTTCGAAACTGTAATGGGATATTTATAAGTCGAACTGAACCTTTTCTGGAACATGATGAAAACGAGTCATTAGTCAAGGATCTCACTGGTATTCAGAGCCTAGTGCTAAACTGTATGCGTTTAAAAGAACTTAATATCAGTGGCCTACACCATCATCCTACAGGCCAAAGCTCAAAACTTTTCAAAAATTTTTCTGAGATTTTATCTCTAAACTCCAACTGGGAAAGTCTCTCAATTTCCCAGTGCTGCATGTATGCTGACTACGATTATGAAAAGTGGACGTTACGTTCTGTTAATTCTGATTCACTTTTTGTTTCGTATGCCCTTGTAAGATTCATAAGAGGCACTCCAGACATGAAGAACTTTGAACTCTACTGCCCAGGTAATCGATTTACTTTTACCGAGGATTACGGCATTCAATCGCTTAGCGACACATTCGCTTTGTGTCGAGCCACCTTTAATCTGTTCGATTATAGCCTGGCAATCACGGGTATTTGGATGAAACTGACCACACTCCAGCTCACCGGCTTGGAGGGAGTAAATCTTGGATACCTTCTCAGGAATTTAGCCAATAGATTGAGGAATCTTGAAACGTTGTGCATAGCCTCTTATTGTTGCCCCTCAGTACCTATAGACAACAACACTTTTTTTCCTTCTTTCTCCAAGCTGAAAGACTTTCGACTGGAGCATCCTTTCGTTTCAGTCAACCAGTTTTTTGTCTCATCGCTTGCCAATAGCCCAACACTAGAAAGGATCTGCATTATCTCACACACGTATAAATTTGATGCTGACACTATCAAGCAGCTGTTTGAGATCGCGTCCAATATCATATGTTTTCAGCTTTACACTTTCTCAGCCATTGAGACTTGCAAAAACCTCCAGAAATTCTTGATGGAAAAGTACAGCCAGAGCCGCCCTGCTCTCCGGGTTTGCATCTTTAATCTTTTGGACAGGAGTATTCAAAATGACATCACAGATGCTCTCCCAGACGTGCACATTGAGGAAATGACCATTCTCCGGTCAAAAGTGGCTACCATACCACCTAGACCATAGGAGAGTGGAAGAGATCAGAGGCGGCATTTGGTGGTGGCGAGTGAATATTTTGACAACGTCAGCCCACTGTACAAATATTTGTGGACCTGATATGACCCAGGGCTTTACGCACTGCATAAGCTGTGGCTATCATAGTTGTGGCTATCACAGTGAAGGATAGGAACACTTAAGCTACGGTTGTCACTATAGAGAGAACGTTAAATGAATAGCTTAAATTTGTTTAATTACTTTACCTTTTACTTTACCTTTACCTATGCCTTCGTCTGTTGGACGTTGGGGCACCATGGGAGATTCGTCGACCGCCTTTCTCCATTCCTTTCTGTCTTTTGCCTTAGTTAGAACCGCTATCTATGGCAGCTCCGTCCATTCTTATATGTTGTCCTTCCAACGCTTTCTCTGTCTGCCTCTTCGTCTTTTTCCTGAATGAAGGTCTTTACTAAATGCTAAAATGTTAATTGAAATATTTAAATTGTAAATATCTACATCTGCTAGAGCCCTGAAAATATACTTTGGGAATACATATGGAAACTGAAAGCAAATAGAACAATATTAGTTGAAGCTATTACCATTATAGATACTGCTAGGACAAACAAAATTTCTGTAAATTCTAAATAATTATTTGTGTATTCTTATAGTTAAATGACATTATTTCCAAAGTTGAAAGTAAATTATCTTCTTCTGTAACTGAGATAGGGCCCTATCTAAAGAATTATAAAACTATTCTCCTGGAGTGTACCTGTTCTCTTCTAACAGTGCTGTAGGTATTGAACTCCATCAATATTTGTTTGATTTTTTCCACATCCTATAATGCAGTGTGTACATAGACACTTCTGTTACTAAATGTTGTAATACTATTTCTAACTTCTACATCGGAATAATTTGTAAAAACAGGAGCGGCTCGACAAATGTATACAGTTTTGTTTTCTAAAAATAAGAGTCTGTTTTTTGTTATATCTTGAACAAACTGTTTCAAAGGTTTTTTAATTATGTATTTAAAAAAAAATATTTGTTTCTTGCTAGGATCTATATATTTATACCGGTACTAACTAGCTATGTTTTTATCCGGATTTGCTCTGTTTTTTTATTGTTTTATTTTTGTTTGATTGGTTTAGAAATACGCTAATAAACATGTTCAATATTTTATTTACACTATATGTAAACAAGCAGCTAAAAAAGAGAAGGGAAAACTAACAGAAAGAATGTAAGATTTATCGGAGGTTTAATTTTTTACAACATAGAGATAATCTAACAACGCTTTTTTTTTAAAAAAACAGATCCCTGGTTTCCAGATGAAATAAACGATGGCAAGGCAGAGAACTTGTACTTTCTTTTCGGAGGATTAACACTGGTGTTTTTCTTGGGTTACCTGCCCGTAGCGTATAACTATAAATTTAAAGAGTTTGCAAGAGAACCCGAAGAAAACACAGCCCCAAGTTCAAATGAACTGTCAAACAAAGTGGATGGAGCCACACTTTTGTGATAACATATTATATGTTTTTTTTTTAAATTGCTTATCAGTCTTACAAGCCTATAGATTTTAACTTAGAAGGAAAAATGATATCGAATAAATTGTAATCGTAACATTCAAAGACTTGCAAAGACTTAATGGGTCTAAAGAGGCTTACTCTAAACCATAACAATTTGTTATGATTGTTTTGAACTATTAGCGTAACTTATTCTTTCGGGACCATTAATAAGACAGTCAAGAGTGCTTATCACACGATTGGCAGACATCTATTTCTCTACAAAAGGTGTACAGAAAGCTCAAATACACCTGGAGATTTAGAGTTTTTATGATTTGTTTTACCACTCTATTTCAGTGTTTCCCAAACGTTTGACCTATGTGTACCCCTTTTAAATTTCTGTAATGCTGAATACCCCTCACCCCCCATACCACACTTTAATTTATTTAAAGAACATAATAACTGGGTATGTAAAAAAGAATCAGCATAGTTAATGAGGTGCAACCCGTACCCCTCCCAAGTCTTCCCGTACCCCTGGGGGTACGCAAAACCCACTTGGGGAAACACTGCTCTAGTATATTAGTGAGACCAATAAATGTTACATAGTCGACCTTCACATTAAAGGCACATTTCTTATTCCATATTCTAGGATAATTCCATAAGTGCGTATTCTTCCCTAGTGCCTTTTGAGCATAGAACCGGTTGCCTGAAACATTCAGAGACGTTCAGAGTTAAAGTCTCTAATTAATAAATTGGGTTTGAAATACAGGCGTAGTATGAAGATTACTCTAAGAGCTGGACATCAATATGAAATGGTCAACTTAATGAAGATGCTCAATCTAAAGGAACAAGTATTCAATGGGCTTCTAGCATTTATATTATATGTTTATAAAGTTTACAATAAATACTATAGTATTGTTTTTAACAAACCATTCTGCTGTGATTAAATAAAAGAGAATGCATAGTTTCAAATGATTGTTGAATCAGGAACTGATTGCTAGAATATCTGAATTTATTGAACCATTCAAAAAATGTTCAAATATATATATATTTTTCAAATTTTTGTTTGAGAAATGTATAAAAGTTTTGTGTAGCCTGCATTATTGTAGCGGCAATCATTCAGTTGTGAATCCATAGCTCGTACATAGACTTAATAGTAGTAGGTTTTTTTTTTTTTTTTTTAAGTTTACTGAATTATACTTTTTTTTTTTTTTCACATGACGCAAATTGTTTGATTCATTTCTTTGTTCATTTTTGAAGTATTTATTGTACACATTTTGTATTGGAGATTTTCAGGATAAACTAAACGAAACAATGTCACGATCAATTGAATTACAAAGTTGCCAACTAAAAAAAAGTTAGAAACAGAAGGATTCCAAAAACGGATTGGGTAGTGCTAAAATCTGCGTAAAAAGAAACAAGTGACTTTTTAAAAACATAGTTTATCAACACTTCTTTTATTTCGCACACCGGATACGATAAAAAGCTACCTATTTATAGTTGTTTTCCGCCATGTATGAACATCTCCAATAACAATAATAGCAATGTCAATGTCTTAGACATTAGATTAAGGATGTGTTTTGTACACAAATGTAATGTAAACATTTGCTATGTTGATTGTTTTCACCCAACGAAATGTATTTGATTTTTGTTGGAAAATTTTTGTGGTATTAATTTTATTCATGAAATAATAAATAATCTATTTCCAACGACTAGTTCTTTTGTTATGTTATCGTTTAAACTTTTTTTTTTTTACTTTGTCAAAAATTAAATGCTATAAATAAACAAAGAAATACATGCACATATTAGCTTCACCAAATTACATGATCAGATTCGGCCTATTACATTTCTCTCTCTCTTTCTCTCTCTCTCTCTCTTGATTCCCTAAATTCACAATATTTTTCGTTGATTTCAATGCATTTTAAATATAATTTATCTACATAATGGAGCAGCTGGTTGCATGCGGTTTCAGAACGAGACAGCCGGAGATCACTTACAAAGGTTGAGGGATACACATTTGAGACCATAAGAAAATCCGCTCCCGATGACAGAAGTAGACGGCAAAATAAAATCTAAATCGACCAGCAGCTGACAATGGTTATGCCTCTACTGAGCGTGGCAAAATATGTATGTCGCAGCTGGGGCTGCGTAGCCACTGGAAACACTGCATTCCTCATAAATCTTCGGACCTGAAGACTTTGAAAAAAAAAAATCAAATTGTCGTTCTACTATGTGTGGAATACACAAATCGCCAATTTATTTTTCATTTAACTGGGTTGTTTGCGCTCGTATTGCGGGTAAAGGAAGTTTTTAGGCAAAGTAGGAAATGATTTCACCATTTCCTACTTTGCCTATGTATTGTATATAATGACTAGGCATTCTATAAAATGTTCTAAAATGTGCGCAAAACTAAACAACTAACTTTTTGAAAACATAGCTTATCAACACTGCCTTTATTTTGTACACCGGATACGCCATAAATGAAATACCGGTACATGCTTTTCAGATTATCAAATAACTCATTGAAGTAATGAATTATATCTTTAAAAAGTAATATGGATAATTGAAGAAAGTCATTTTATTTCGCTTATTAACTAGTTTACAATGAAAACTAAAAAGACGAGTAAACGATTGTATGCATTCCTAGCAGGTTAGACTGTTAAGAAACACAAAGGCTATAGCCTACTCATTATTTAAACATATTTTTGTTAATTTATTATAAACACAAATACAAAGATAAAAATCAAGATAATTAATAAATTGAACACAAATACACAGATACAAATTAGGATAGTACAGTTACGTTCATCTTAATTTATATCATGAGAAGATATACGAAAGTTTACTTACCGGTACTACTTTTGTTGAACTAGATTGTCACATATAGGCTGCTTTAAGGTCTCTGGAAAATCTATTTGGTATCTGTCGATATTCAAACTTGAGATCTTTTTTTTTTTTTGAAAACAAACAAAAACAGTTCGTATTCCACTGCAGTTAATTTTTAAATTTCAAATCAATAACGTTAAAAGTATTGCCCTTTGTAATAATTGTCACTACGTTCACATGAATTACCTTCTCCTTCACCTATCTCTTAGCACTAGCGGATCCAGAACTTTGGAGGGGGGGGGGGGCGATTTTTTTCCAAACCCTAACCCTAACGCCCAGTAAACCCTAACCCTATGCATAAACATGCGTGTACACACATCACACACACACGCACATACACGCACACACACACGCGCGCAGAGACGCGCGCGCGCGCGCACACACGCACACACACACACACACATATATATATGAGAATAAAAAGCGCAACATTTCTTAACCTTCGGCGAAAAACAAAACAACTGAGCAGCGCTATAAGGTTCCATAGTGTTTTTTTTTTTCCTTCTTCACTGCAGAAACGCATTCTCCTGACATATACAGCTCATTATTCATAAAAAGAATTTGGGTCGAAGCCCCGACGCCAAAAGCGTTTTCTTGCATTCTTCACTGCAGAAACGCATTCTCCTGACATATACAGCTCATTATTCATAAAAAGTATTCGGGTCGAAGCCCCGACGCCAAGCGTTTTCTTGCATTCTTCAATGCAGAAACTCATTCTCCTGACATCTACAGCTCATTATTTATCAATGGAGTTCGCCCAAAGCGTTTTTTTGCATTCTTCACTGCAGAAACGCATTCTCATGACAACTACAGCTCATTATTCATCAGTGGGGTTCCGACGCCAAAAGCGTTTTCTTGCATACTTTATAAAGGAAACGCATTCTCCTGACCTAAAGCTCATTTTTCATACTATTTGAAAAGGATCTTTCGAATAATGTTGTACTTGAAAAATATTCTAATATGAATTTATAGGCCCTTAATACATTGCAAATAAAACCGATTTGTTCCTTTGAGAAGAGAAGATACCCCACATATTTAGATTTGGCTTTGAGTATCGCCGCCGAAAAACAGAATTATTCGATAAATAATATTCAATAAAATTAAAGTATAAATTGTGAGTTATAGTCCCAAATTTATTTAACTAGAAAAATTTCAGATTGAGTAAAGGTTGGGAAAAGGCAACTATAGGTATAAACTATGTGGGTATAGAACTCATCTCAATCATTACTCTTATACTAAAAATTTCGTTTGAATTCTAGCTTTCTTAAAATAATTATGATAAATTCATGTGAAATTACATAACCAATATAAATGAGAGGGGCGGTAGAGTGAAAACGATTAATCCTCGCTCCTTTAATAATTTCTGCTAAAGATTGCATTTGGCATTAAAGAATAGGGGTGGGGCGACTCAACTAATTTTGTTCACAAACTTTGATTCTCCATAAAAATAGGACCGCCTCCCCACTCATAGGGCTAGAGTGGGGAGGGCAGTACATGCAATCACCCTCCCCTCAACCCCACCGAATCGCCCAAGATACCAGAAGGGGATTGACATAATAAAAAATATCTATATTAATTGAATTAATTTTTTTCACCAACTATGATTTCTGCATAAAAGTAGGACCGCCCCCCCCCCCCACTCAAAAGGTTTAGGTGGGAAGAGCAGTAGAGGTATTCGCCACCCCCCCCCCCAATCGGCAAACAGGGAAAGGCATAATATAAGGATCGGTTAAAATATCAATAACAAGTTTTAATCATATAGATATTTAATTGTTTCTATTAGCAAGCTGTGATTTCTAAAAATAAATTGGACCGCCCCCCCACTCGAAAGTGTGTGGGTGGGGGGAGGGGGCCGGATTTATACCATCGCCCCCTCCCGACCCCACTAAATCGGCCAACATACTAGAGGGGGGGGGCGAAATAATCTAAAAATAGGTTGAAATATAAATAATTAGTATATATTATTAACATAAGTAATAAATTCGTATACAAATTGTGTGAATTCTATACTAAAATTCGTCCGCCCCCCCTCCTCGGGGGGGGGGGGGGGGGGGTCGGCCGAGTGGGGTTGGGCGATCGCCCCTACCGCCCTGGATCCGCCAGTGTCTCTTAGTCTGGTCGACCGTCCTTCTCCATTCCTCTCTGTCTTTTGCTTTGGATTGATTGAACCTTTTTCAATGGCAGGCCCATCGCTTTTCTGTCTGCCTCTTCTTCTTTTTCCTGGTTCTGTTCCCTCAAGGAAGGTCTTTGCAAGCACCGAAGACCTTGTAAAATGGCCATAGAGTTTTAGTTTCCTTTCTTTTTAAACGATAGTTAGCAGGTCATCGTGTGCTCCAGTCCTTGCAGTAAACCTGTCTCTAATCTCTTCTTTTGTGATGCGGTCTTTAAATACCTAGGATCCTTCTATAGTAAAATCAATAGCATAATTACTGTTCTACAAAATTCCAGAGATAGTCCTAACTGAAAAAAGCGATCGATAGATTGTTGTCGAAAACAGCAACAATAAGTGAACACCATTGATTTGCATGACTGTTCCCAATCAAAATGCATATTTTAAAAATGCATAGAAAAAAGCCAATTAAGAGCGGCAGTTGACAACTATGTCAATCAATAGAGTCAGACAATACCACACTCCCAAAGATACGTCGATAGATAAATGTCGAAAAGGAAATACAAATTGTGTGTGTTTGTAAGTTTGGGTGGTTAAGTTTTAATATTTATCGATGCAAATACTGATATTGTTGCAGTTTAAAAGTAACTTTTTTTTTTTTTTTTTTTTACAATACCTCTATTCAAGTCACACTTTCGGAATAGAACCTACTGGATGGTCAAAGGGTGGATAGACTTGATTCTAGAAAATTACTCCCGGCTCTAATGATTTTCCAAGAAATTCGACGATTTATATAGGGTAGTTTGGAAAAAAATACTAGCTCGTTAGCCACGATTTAAAAGTATAAACATAGAACAAATGCTGAACTAATTAATGAAAAAATTTGGGTTGCCTTTTTTTTTTCTTCAAAAATTAACATTCAATAGTTCAGAGCAAAATAATCGCTCTATAAGGAGTATAAAGAAAGTATTGTATTTTTTTAAATTATTTTTAAAACTGTTATTCTTGTTTTAGAACATTCCCATTATTTTTTTTCATAGATAGTACCAAGATTATAGTTCGTCCATCGTGGTTCGATGATGACCACTTTGTCATCCAGGGGGCTGAGGGCTTTGCACTGGGGTTTTATGCCTCCTCATGTGGGTGGTGAGACCTATGTGAGCCCGGAATGTTCGGCCGCACACTGGGCAGGTTATTTCAGCTGGAGCTAGTGTCGTTTGCCTTGCTTTTCTTTTCTGGCGTTTTTCTTCTGCCAGCGTTGTTCTTTTTTCCAAAAACCTGTGTGCTGCCAAGATATGTGAATTTGTCCACTGCGTTTATATCCTGTCCATCTATAGTGATGCTTGGATCCGAGTAGGCTTTCCCAGCAGGTAGATATAAGACTTCAGTCTTGTTCGTATTGATGGTAAGGCCAAAGTCTGAGCATGCTCTTGAGAAGTCACTGACGATGCTCTGCAGATCGTTTTCAGAGCAGGCATTTAGGGCACAGTCTTCAGCAAATAGCAAGTCTCTGATTACTGCTGCATTTCTTTTTAATTTTGCTTTGAGCCGCCTCGGGTTGAATAGGCCACCATCAAATCTGTATGATATATTTATCCCGTTGTTTTCTCTATTTGTGAATGCATCTGTCAGCATAGCGGAGAACATGAATGATACTGAACAGTGTAGGTGCTAGGATACAGCCTTGTTTTACCCCGTTTGATACTTCGAACGGCTTTGATGGTTCTCCACGTTCTTGGATACGAGCCTTCATGCCATCATGAAATAGTCTCACCATGGTTATGAATTTTTGTGGACAGCCATACTTTGACATGATCTTCCAGAGTCATTCTCTGCTAACAGTGTCGAATGCCTTTTTAAGTCGACATATATTGAGACCAGGTCTTTTTTGAAGTAACGTCTGTATCATATAAGATAAGATAAGATAAGGTCAGCATTTTGTTCTTGGCATTTTTCCTGGAGCTGCTTTGCTGCAAAGATCATGCCAATGGTTCCACGCTCTTTTCTGAAGCCGCACTGGCTTTCTGGTAGTAGACCATATTCTATGTGTTGCATGAGACGATTTAGTAGGATGCGTGCAAGGATTTTCCCAGCAATAGAGAGAAGAGATATTCCTCTGTGGTTGTCGCAGATCTGGCGGTTTCCTTTTCGATTGTATATATGTACAATTGTGGCATCTTTAAAGTCTTGTGGTATTGACTCTTTTCCCCACATAATGAAGAAGAGCTTATGAAGTCTTTCAATCAGGGCTAATCCACCTTTTTTGAAGACCTCTGCGGGAATGGAGTCAGCTCCTGGGGCTTTTCCGCTTGCGAGCTGTTGAATGGCAAGATCAATTATATTACGTTGCACTCAAAGCCAGAAGTGACCTACATATTTTTTCACGTCGGCGAAGTCTTTTTTGAGTCAATTTAAGTTTTCTCCCCTTACCTATCAGTAGATCGCCCAATTCTCCCATAGGCTCGGAGCCTTTCTCTAGGACCATATAATAAAACGGCCTTGAAATCTAGTAGACATGGCAACGTGTAGACTACTACACTTTGCTTATATTAAAAAAAAAAATTGCAACAGCATTGTACTTTCATTGATAGGCAATAAAATATTCAGCAGAGTCTCCAGCTTATTTGAAGCCAAAAGCTCTCTTGTTATGTTTAAATTTATTACCACAGATCATGACTGGACAGCGAGCCTGTTAATAATTTATAGGTTAGAAAGTAAACAGAAGACAACTTTGGAATTGGATTTTGAAGCTTTCTTTTTATTGCTTATTGTGTGCAATAGGCCAAAAGCTATCGTTCTTTCACAATGTGGACAGTTAGAATGATCGCACTCTAGTCTTTATTGAAAATCGATAAATGGCACCTTGGTGTATAATAATTCATATCGATTCTCGCTCTTTCGAATGCCTACGATTACAGAACGATCGATCGACGTTCTGATAACATTCGAAAGTTTTCACTGGAGCGCGCGTCTTTCCCTGCGGGGCATACAAGACATCCCAGAAAGCACCACAAATCGCTTTGACGACGAACTATGCCAAGATGGCGGCTTCAGGTATGCAAAATATATAGAACTATCTATAGTATAGTGACAAACAAGTGTTACATAGTTAATTTATTGTGTATCGTTGTTTCCTTATAGCGAAAACATGTTGTTAGAGCAATGGATTTATAGAATCTTGAGCTAGAATCTAGATTAAATAATTCTAATGACGCGTAATATAGATCTAATTCTAAATTTAAAAAAAAATAATCGGTAAGTTTTTTTTTTCCTTTTATTTTTTACGTTTTATTTATCATCTCTAAGTTTCACTCTAACTAATGATCTATTATAATCTATAGAGTCTACTAGATCTATAGAATATATATAGATCTAGGTCTAATATTGTAATATATGCTTTATTTTATCGAGTCTTGATTAGATCTGAAATCTGATAATTTAAAAATAGGCCTATTCTAAGATCTAGATCTAGACCAGGGGTGGGCAAATTACGCCCCGCCGACACCTATAGAAGTCAGGTGTGCCAACAGTATATACATATAAAAATGCAAATATTAAAAATAATACTTTTATAAATTATTGAAACTGTCTTATTATAAAAATTTTAAGTAAATGAAGATTATGCTAATTTATTGAGTGTTGGGTATGCTTGGAAGAAGATGGCAAGTGTAAAAACTGATGTAGCTTGATCTTTCACTGAGAAAAAAACATTTTTTTTAAAATAAAAAATATCCCAACCATAAACTCTAAACAGGAAAGTTTGCACAAAACTGCATAAAATTTCGTCATTATAACAGCCATAACATAATAGTAATCAAATTTATTAGAGCTAGGTGTGTGTGTTAACCACGGGTAAAATGAACAAAATAATTCAATGTATCCGCTAGCTTAGTATGGGCAAGGCAAATGAAATATAAAATCTCAAGGAAGAAATTGTTATGTTACTTGATGGACCTTGACTTTGTTACCAATATTTCTAATGAAGAGTGGAAGACAGATTTCATGTTTGTTATAATTGCGATTGCAGTTGGTGTTTATTTATGAAATATAAATGCATGTTAAATCTTTTCAAACAAGGCTTTGTTTGTCATTTTCCTTTGCTGAAAGCTGAAACTATTTTTAGTGAAATAATTAAAAATACATCACTTATTAAGATTCCTTTATTGTGCAATTTATAAAAGCATATTTTAAGACTTCAAGAACCAGTTTTCAATACCATCAGCTCACCATTTATCGCAGAAGCTGATTCAGCATCAGAGGACATAACTCCAAGCAAAGAGAAGCTAGAGTCAGTACTACCACGGGAGTCCCATGGGTGCCAGAAGCTGAATTTCAACACTTTAAAAAACTTTGCTGCTATTCACACTATTTGGGTACACATACATCTGCTCTTCTTGTTCCTATTCATTCTCATTTTACATGTTGGAGAGTTCAGATCAGTATTTCTATATCTGAGATGAATCGCGCAGTGGCTTCCAGATCAGGCAGTTCTCCGAATAGTCATGGGAGAATTCTGTTCGGGTCTCTTGATTTAGTATGCACCATCAAAGGACATGGTCAGCATTCTCTGGTGATGCTCCTTAAGGGCAGGTTTCGATCGTCCCGACATTTAATAGTGAGCAAATATGTTTTTGTAGAAACTAAACAAGTATAACAAGTATAATCACAGGTCGATGCTAACTGACTGTAATTTGACAGCAGTCACATGGATAACATTTAGTAAGATAGTTTCACAGTTCCGGAACATTATGCACGAGCGTAAACATAAAATACTACACATTAAGTACAACTGTATATTTGTGGGGATATTGTGATATTAAAAGACAACAGCAATTTAAAAGAAATCGTAAAATTGGTTTCCAAAACTGCTAACTCTTGTTGTAATTTTTCAATGTGGAGTGTGGAAAAAAAAAAAGAAACGTGACTATAATACAGTGTAAATATGTGTTAAAAGACATTCTATACAGTTAGCGAACGTATCTTTCTAAGATATATACATATATGCGGCTCGCCATTCACAAACTTTTTTTAATGCGGCCCTTGATACAAAAAGGTTGCCCACCCCTGATCTAGACTATTATAAATCTAGACTCGATCTAGTTTAAGATCTATTTAAAAATATAGATTATAGATCTAAATCTAATATTTAATTACAATTTAATATATAATGTGGCGACACTGGTGTATTTTGAAGTCAGTGTAAAAATAATAATAGAATGTGAGCCTCAACAAGAAAGGTTTAAATCTCTACATTATAATTAATTTTAATAAAATTATATTTATATAAAAAAGATTTTTTTTTATTACAGAAAATACATTATTATAAGCTTCATGTACAACAATCTATTAAATAAGCAGTGTTTCTGTCAGGGCTTTTGTAACATGATTTTAGCCTCTCAAACCCTCACTCAATGGAGTTTGATGATGATGATGAATAAAATACGTAATCTTATAAAATAACTCAAGATTAAAAAAATATATAAATATTTATTAAACTGGACTAATGTTATGAGCGTTGAACTTGTCTTGTTGGAACCAAGTTCTAACATTACCTACTGACATCCCGCTGTTATGTGGAAGGCTTAGGGGAAAATATGAAAATCTTCATTTTTTAAAGAGACATTATAGGCAGTTTTTACCTAGTCCTGCTAGAGAGCATATATATGTATTTGGTTGTAGTCTTTTGAACTTGTTAGAGATCAGACTATGTGTCTTACAGTATTCAGTTATTAACTTAGTCATTGTAACAGATGTTTTTTAGTCTTGCTAGAAAGAGGATATGAATATTTTGTTAAAAGTTGTACTTTGATATTATTCAATTGGATCATATATTGTGTTATAACTATTTCTATAGCCAGTGGTATATGGCTGTATATTGTTATATTTGATTATCTATGTTCAATAAAGTAAGTCTGCCTAGAGATAATTAATTTAGATGTGATTGTCCAGCACAATACAAGTAATCTGAAATTCATGTCTAATTACATCACTACACACGCTTTAGGACCCATATTTCACACACAAAATATAAGGACCTGACAATAACAAGTTACTTAAGTTAAATAACAAGCTACTTAAGTAAAAAGGAGCTAAAATTGTCTTGACGTGTTATAATTTTTTTTACCACGGAGCTGATCATGACTTATACAAAGTACAGAAAAACATAATATTCTTATTAAAAATATGTTTCCTCAGTTTAGAAATGTTGTTTGTTTGTTTATGGAGATAACAAGCCAAAATGTAAACCAAACAACTCCAAGCCAACAAAATCATGGCAGAATTAAAGTCTCAGTCAAAGACTGGTGGAGGAGAGCAGAATCTGATGGCAAGTCAAATAGTTTATCTTTGTAAAATCTGCACTTTAGGCTATAAATAAAATGATGTACAATTTTGTAAAAATTGATTGCTATGGAAAATTATTTGATACAGTGCATTTTTTCTTCAACATTAGTATTTTACAAAACAATATTCAAAAGCTTACCTACTAAAAAAAGAATGTATATTTTTTATAATATAAATAAACTTAATTATACTAATCAAATTCCTACAGAAGCGCACTAAATGTATTCTTCTGTGTATCATAGGTTGCTCTGAGGATACGTCCCATGGCTCAGGATGAGATTCTTCAAGGAGCTAACCCAGCAGCTTACAAAGTTGAGAACAATGTAAGTATGAAGAGCTATCAAAAAATGATAAGCTAGCTTCACCTTAATTAGTTAGCTAAGATATACTTGAGCTGTCACAAACATTGATGAGCTATCATACACACATATTAGCTAGCATACATAGTGATGAGTTAGCTTACATATTTATGAGCTGTCACACACATTGACAAATTAGCGTTTCAGATTTACAAATGTATTAAATACATCGATATGCCTGCTTGTTATCCTTAAAAGGTTATGGTAGAAGTTTGTTTCTATGGCTAATGATTAAAAAAAAGTTTCATGTGACCATCTCTAATTTTACAAGCAAATGTTATATTTTATACAAATAAACTAGTTGGAAGCTTTATATCATTACTTCACTCATTGAGTTTTAGTAGACCCTATTTGATTAAGATAAATGTAATGGAAGCATCTATATAAGTGACATTTTAAACAGTTATATACATAAAACTACAATTAATAATAACACAAATAATAAAATCATTGTTCTAAGAAATTGTATTGGCTTTGTGCTTTTCAGAAAACAATTTAATGATACCATATCCCCCCCCCCGCCCCCCAAAATGAAATTTTCAAATTAAGAAATGCATGAGATATGTTCATTAGATGATAAGCATATTCAGCTTGAATGTACAGCATGTGGTTGTAGAAAAAAAAGTGTCCTGACATAAAAGTAATATGCATGACAGTAAAATACAGGTCAGTAACTTACACAGCAGAGTCTGATATACACTGGACTGTCATCTTGATGTTCTTAAGTTAGAATTCGTGCCCCTGCCAACCCCGCCATCCTGGGTGAGGTTTAGGCTAGCATTTAATAGTTTTCATTTCTGAAGGAATATTCAAATGATCTAAAAGAAACAAATAGTAACCAATTGATCTCTAACAGCCATAACTTGTATATTGCTCAACATGGTCTAACATTTCATGATACATCACACATTTTGTTAAAAAAAAATTTTTTTTCCCTAGATGGTTGTACTCCTAGATCCTGCAGATGACTCCGATGATATCCTCCGAGCCAACAGGTCAAGGGAGAAGCAATATGTATTTGATTCTATATTTGATGGCACATGTTCACAGGTTAGTAATTCATAACTATTTTTCTCCTGCAATCTTCTTTGTGGTTATATCTAAATAAACAAACAAATACATTTCTTTCCTGACAGAAAGATGTGTATGAAGAAACAACGAAATTTCTGATACCAAATGTGACCAGTGGCTACAATGCCACTGTCTTTGCTTATGGTCCTACAGGTAAATCCACCACAATTGTGACATTCTGTATGTGAGACTTTGGATGCACTCAACATTTTTTTTCGTTTTATAATAAAATTGTATGAAACTTTCAGTCATTATAGTTGTATTATGAACTTGTAATTTTTTACTTATCAAAAAAGTTAAATTTAGATTTGTATTGCATTATTAAAAAGTAAAGTTTCCCTTTCAGACATTAAGGTCTATATGGCAGATGATGCAAAGGTCATCTGTTTCTGTAGCCTAGGGTTAATAAGGGTGTCATGTGGCCAGCACAACGACTAACCGCCTTTCCTTTTCCCTAACTAATGTCAGGTACCCATTAGAACTGGGTGGATTCAGAGGCGCCCAACTATCCTTACATTAAAAATCCCTGTCTTAACACAGAATTCTAACCCGAGACCACCAGTTCATAAGTCAAGCGCTTTTCCGCTCAGCTACAGCACCTCCATTTGCATTATTAGGGTTTAGCAAATATAGTTCTTTATTATTATGTATGAACCAAAGACAATATGCATCATTATATTGTTTGTGTGAATGTAATATAGTTGTGTGAGGTGCCAAATATGTTTTGAACTCCTTACACTTTTAAATTGGGTACTTTTGTTGCTCTAGGTGCTGGTAAAACCTATACAATGTTGGGTAAAGATGGTGAGCCAGGAATTATGGTGCAAGCATTGAATGATTTGTTTTTGGAAATGAGACAGAGTACAGATAAAACATACAAAGTCACAATGTCTTATTTAGAGGTAATTTGTTGAAGACATTTGACAGTGCTTGAGAAGTGAGAGAAACATTTGTATGTCACGTTGCATAGTAAAGAACACAAAACTAGCTGATTTATTGAGAGGTGACATGCTTTGCTAATATGATATAAACTTAAAAGTTTGGGGTAATTCAAATTCATTTTGATGCTGAATAAATTAATTTATTTTTGTCAAATTTTACATGTATTTATGTTGTTGTTGTTTTTTTTAGAAATTGTGTTTTTAATATAAGGAGTATAAATTATTAATTTTCTAAAAAAAAAAATTAAAAAGTAATATCCACTTTAATTAGATTTGTTTGTCTGCTAGAATATGTATGTTAATTATCTATGCTTCAAAAATGGTCTTGCTAAGATATTCTGCTAAAGCTTTTCAGACCATACCTGAAAGTAAAACTAAAGATGTCTGTTTATTTCAGATATACAACGAAATGATACGAGATCTTTTGAATCCAGATTCTGGTTTTCTTGAGTTAAGAGAAGACGCCAAAGGCAGTGTTCAAGTGGCAGGAATCTCGGAAGTAACCGCCAGGTCAACGGAAGAGGTTTGATGAAAGTTTTTTCTAAATTATTTGTTTAAGTTTGCATGTAATCTAAAGAAATCTGTTTGACTGAAAAGCCCAATTGATCAACATTGACAGGTGATGAACATGTTGGTCAAAGGCAATCTGGAAAGAACGCAGGAGCCAACCGCAGCCAATGCCACTTCTTCAAGGTCACATGCTATCCTCCAGGTGACAGTGAGGCAAAGGAACAAGACTCGCAATATCATGCAGGAAGTCCGGACAGGCCGACTGTACCTTGTAGACTTGGCAGGCTCAGAAAGGGCAGCTAATACTCACAACAGGGGAAAGAGGATGGTGGAAGGGGCTCATATTAATCGTTCTTTACTTGCTCTCGGCAATTGTATAAATGCTTTAAGTGAGTATTGTTTTTTTTTCCTTTTTTCATAAAAAATTGTTTTTGGATTTTTGCATCAGTAAATTTTAAAAATTAAAACACAAGAATAAACATTTTTTGGATAGAGATTAAATTTCATTGAGAGACCTATAGTAAATAACATTAGTATGAACTTTCTTTCTTTTTAAAAAAAAAACTGCACATGTTTCTAATATGTCTCTTGCTGTCTATTAACTGATTTCTTTATTTTTAGTAAGTCTTGGACATTCCTTCATAAATAAAAGATTTCGTATGTCTTAGCCCTAACTCCTGTAGGATGGCAGGAGATGATGTGGGGCAAGGTTCCAACTCAGGGCCATTGAGACAACAGTCCAAAGCACATACCACACGATCAGGCAGCCATTCAATAAAGTCCCAGTTGTTACTAATTTTAACTATTCAAAGAAATTCAAACAACATTTCAGGCAGGTTTAGGGGTTTGTATGTTGCTCTACTATTCAAGAGATAACAAAAATCAATATCATATGTTTGAAAGATTACATTGGAGTTTTCTAGAAGCAGGAAGTATACATTTCAATTCTTATCAAGTAGTGCATCTCATTAGCTTGGGATTGAGCTAGGCTCTAGACAGAATCAATGCTTGATAATTATAGAATACATCAGTTAGGATATAGACAGCATAAATTTTATTATAGAATACATATTCATTTTCTTTTGCATAGGCCTACATATTAGTTGATAAATTTAAAATACTACTTTTAAAATTAACATCAATAAAAAATTTATCTTATCTAACAGGATTAACTGAAAGACATATTATGATTTATTGACCCCTAAGTTTTCTCTTTAATTATTTCAAATTATGAAAATGTAGTCACACACCCATTTTGTAAATTCTAGATGTATACCATTTTGCTTTTATTTGAGGCAGAAGAGATGTCATTCATTTGAAGTTTTTCTAACTTATGCCTCTACTTCAGGTGATAAAAATGGTCCAAAATACATCAACTACAGAGATAGCAAGCTGACAAGATTACTGAAGGATGCACTGGGAGGCAACTGTAGGACAGTTATGATTGCTCACATCAGCCCAGCTAGTACCCAGTTTGAAGAGTCTAGGAATACATTGGTTTATGCAGACAGAGCTAAGCACATCAAGACTAAGGTAAACACATGAGACAAGGATGTACATAAGGTTTACATTGAGATTCTAAATACTTATAGCAGACCTCAGAATTTATTGATGGGGAAAACCATGGTGGACTATGGTAAACAGTAAATAAAAATATTTCTGACATAAAAACAACTTACAAAGCTACGTTTAGTGTAATACTGTAATATATTAAAAAATTAATTAAGCAAAATTTTTTTTCAGCATTTTGATCTGTTTGATCTCTATCTTAAATATGAACCTAAATTTGAGGAAGACATGGCAAAGCAATAAAATAAAGTAACTTTTCCCTTTCAGACCTTGTGATCTATGGGGCAGAGGTTGTTAAGGTCAACTGTTTCTATGGCCAATGGTTAACGAGCAGGGTGTCATGAGGCCTGCACAATGACCAACCCCCTTTACTTTCCCTCATTAAAGTCAGGTACCCATTATAGTTGGGTGGACTCAGGGGTGCCCTAAAAATCCTGAAATTGAAATTCCAATTCGAACCCAGTTAGCCACTGCATCCCCATGGCAAAGCAATAGGCTCCCCAAATGAGATTTTTGAGTTCTAATCCCAATGGAAGACGAAATATTTGGTTCAAGATAAGGTTTAAAATGTAAAGTTCAATAGAAAAGTTTTGATTTCTGCTTAATATGGCAGCCAGGTTTAACAAATTTTGACAATTAATGATACAGAATGTGTTGATAATTTATTCCACAAACAAATGACTGTAAGTAGTAGAAATCTTTGTTGACCAGGTGCGTAGGAATGTAACAGATGTGGCCTACCACATAGCGCAGTACTCCAACATCATCTCCGAGCTGAGAGATGAGATCATGAGACTGAGAGGTAAATTGACAGAACAAACTCAGCAGAAACACTCAGTGGCTAACATACAGGCTGTACAATGTAAGGGAAACAATTACCTTCATATTTTACTGTGTCCATAAATATATTAAGCCCATGTAGAAGAATGTGTTAGTTTGTTATAAACAAAGTAATGTTATAAATTTAGTAAGTGAATGATTCAGTGAATGAATTGAAATGAGCTACTTTATTTCCTGTGTTCAGCTGAAGTTGTTGAATCACAGAAGAAAACTGACAAAGCCGATGTGACTTTCTTTAAAGAACAGTTGCTGACAAGCTTCAAAGATCAAATGGAGCTCAGGTTGGATTATTTTTTACTTTTTTTCTCTGTAGTTTGAATTATAACTTAAAAAATAGTTTGAAAAATATTCAATTTAATATTTACAATTGCTTTGTTCTGTGGTTTCATAGGAAAACCTTGATGGAATTGAACAATGCCTCTATGGAGATCAGTCTAGAGACAAATAGAAACCAGTTGGTGATTAGTGAGTAAGTGCAATATCATAATTACAACAAAGTCAATTAAGTCTTTTAAAAACTTGTATGACTAACACTTTAGTTTTGTGTTTGTTTCTAGATTTCAAGTGGAAAAAGCTAGAGAACTAAGAAACAGAGAAGGCACCAGCATGACAGACAATAAATTTTCTGGTAATTCTTCATATGTTGACTTTTGTTAGGACAAGCCCCAAGCATAGCCAGTGAACCTGTGAATTTCAATCTAATTACACTCACAAGTCTTCATTAGAAAATGTGTACAATAGAGTTTCCAAAACTCTGCCTATTGTAGACTGTAGGGATCAGAAAATGAAAAGGCTGGGTTACCAGGAATGGGGTTTAAAAAAATACAGAAAATGCAAAATTATATTTGTACTTGTGGTTTGCTTTTGAATACTATAGACATTAAACTCAACAAACAACCACAAAGAAAAAATACATATCTTTTAAGGACTAGAGTCTTTGCTACATGAAAATTATGAAATTTAATGAGTACAATTCAGAATTTACCTGATAAAAGATATCTCCAAAAATACTTTCGAAGATATAAAAGCTGTTTGTATAGCTTGTTAAAAGTACTTATGGGCAGTTTCGATTGTCTTTAGTCTCTCACAGTGGGATTTGTTTTAGGAGCCTATCCAGTGGATGTGTCAACTTCAATGTCCTCATCATTTTCATGCATTTCTTTTTATTTAGCAGTTACAATAGCAAAAATTTTGAATGTGACATTATGACTTTGTCAGAATGCAGGATCTTAAATGGGTCTAGAGGCAGGGTCTTTTAACCCTTCAAGGTGTGGCAGAGTTATCCTGAATGCTGAGATAAACTTCAATAGGTTTAAAAGCTTCCATTTTCAGAACAAAATACATTCCTGCACAAAAAAGATTTTCAGTGTCTACAGCAGAAACTAATCTTTGTGTTTGGTAAAAATAATAATAATAATCTTTATTGTCCTTAAGGAAATTTGTCTTACAATATGTGCATTACACCAAACAAAACATTATAGCTATAAAAAAATAAAATTTACATTCACACGAGACTCACTCATAATTTACATTTGAAAAATTTATATCAGATAATTTCTATTTATTGATTTGATTCCCAGGGGAACAAAAGACTTTTTGTGTCTGTTTGTCTTTGCATTGGTGTCTTGTATCTTTTTTGTGATAGTAGAATCACAAAATGCTGACCCAAAAGGGTGATTTTTTATTTCTAGAAGGTTTTTAGCTTTTCTATGGATGTTTGTCTCAAACAGCTGCCCAGATTTTTTTTTTTGGCAATGACTTAAACAGCAGCAATTAGTACTTGTGAATATGGCAATGCAACAAATTTTAACTCTAGATTTTCTAATGCACTGTTTCTTCTTTACTTCTGCTTCATCATGATACAAACAGCTGCCCAGATGTTTTTTTTTTGGCAATGACTTTAACAGCAGCAATTAGTAGTTGTGAATATGGCAATGCAACAAATTTTAACTCTAGATTTTCTAATGCACTGTTTCTTCTTTACTTCTGCTTCATCATGATACATTTTCTCAAAATTAACTTTTGATGTTTTTTCTTACTGTGACTGTAAAATGAACTTTATTTTAACTATGCAGAAGATGATAAAGAGAATAATGTACCTGGGAGTGTTGTTTCCAGTGAAGTTGAACCTGTAGAGGTCCAGATGGCCAGAAATGAGCTAAAAGTTCTCCATGAAGAGAAGCACAAGACAGAGAGAGTCAAGACCACCATACAGCGTGAGCTTGAGGCGGCTAGAAATAAAACTCAGAAATTGGAAGAGGTTATTTCCTTTTTTTTTTTTTTATAAAATAAATCTTTTGAATTAAAATTTTAAAATCAATATATTGAATTTAAAAACATTATGTACTGTTTCTTGAAATTATCTTTGTATATCTTTTGTACTTTTATAAATAGACAAAACTATGTTATACAGGTCAGGAAGTGTATTTTTAGAAAAATACAATTATCAGTTGTGACATATGATTCACACTGGCATATGTTTTTGTCTAGATGATCCCACTACGAATCAACAACGCAGACCAACAAGAGATCCTCAAACTTTTGTGCAGGGTCCATCAGCTGGAGATTGAGTCCCTGGAAGGCCAGTCTGCTGGACTGCTGAGAGACTTTCAAATCCGACATAAGGATATGGTCATCACCAAATTGCATCACTACAGAAATATTTCAGATGACATCATCAGCAGACAGAAACACATCATTGACGGTAATTCATCTTGGTCTAATAAGCTAAATTGTGTAATGGCTAGTAATTTGTTATTGAATAAAGTTACATGTGTGACTTTTGTTTGATTTTTAGGATTCAGGAGACATTGCTTATGTATGAAGGTTTAGATGTATTTGATAATGATATTTATTGATATAAAATAAGCTATTTATGACTGACTCTGTTAAAGGAAAACAGCTTTTTACTTCCTCCATTTGTTATTGCAACTATAAAAGTGAAATGAATAATCAATATTCAATATCATGTCACAACAGCTGCTCAGCAATAACCATAAATTATTCCCCAAAATGTTCTTTATGAAAATATATGGTGTATTCTGTACAGGTAAACTATGTCATTAAGCACTCTTCCATTTAATCTCTGCCTTGTAACTGTTGTCATCAGTTTCAGTCCTAATCAAATTTAGGTACTGATTCATATTCAATAAATGCCCTACAAGCAATGTACCATGACAAAAGTTGTTAAAAAAGTCCAGGCAACAACTTTTTTTGCATCATAACTTAACAAATCTACCACAAGAACTGTAATCAAGAATATTATCACATCATGGAGTGATTGTTTTATTTAACTAAAGTTCCCCTTGAGAGGCACAAGTAAAGTTTGATTATAAAATATGGATCTTTCACTTCAATGCATAAATCTGTCTGATTATAAAATTCTTTCCTTAGAATGAAAGATTTGAATTATTACAGATTTTAATTTTCATATACTTTAAGCGAAATATTAAGTTATTTTTCTGAATCTTGAGAGATATAATTATAATATGGTACTTACTTTCATTAAATAATGAAACTATCTTTTTTTTTTTCATTAAAATCATAAGATGTTTACACAAATGTTTCATCCACAGAAAACAATCTTCTCTGTCCACCAGAACTCCTCCAGTTGTATGAGCTGTACAAAGAAGAGCAGAGTCACAACCTCTTGAAGTGGGATGATATCAGTTCATATTCTTCTATAGACAAAGTAAAATGATTTGTATTCACGTTTGATATTAGAGTAACACCATTATTAAAATCCCTACATTTAGAGACACTTCAGGACAGAAGAATAAAATGTAAAATAGCATTAATACATAAAACACAGAACCATAATTGTCAAATATCAAAACAAAACCTATTGAAATACTCAGAAAGACACAAAGATAAAAGCCCATTTTTTATTCCATATGCTAGGACAAATTTGTTCAAGTGCTCCTTATTCCTAAGTGCCATTAGAGCATTGAATGGCTTACCATAATTTAAAACACAGATTAACATGCATGACAAGATTGATACATAAATTGCATAAGATTTAATTATCTTCTCTTTTGAAGTAACATCTATAATTTATAACATAAGATATGTTGTGGCAATTATATTTACTCAATATGGACTGATGTCATGATATGAAAGAATCTATAATTCACATTATAGCATGGAGCAAGGGATTCAGTCATAGAAGTAGATCCTTTGTCTATCAAACTGAAGATTCTAGGTTTGAGTCCTGTAGAAGATTTTTCTTAAGATTTGAATGTTTCCAATCTCTCAAGCTCTTATGGTTACTTTTTATCCTAATTTTAGAAAGAAAAGATGGTTCGGTTGAGTGGCATACTTAATTGTGACTTATATCCTAAAGATACTTCAAGAAAGAAACAGATTGAGGATGACTTTATATCATAGTGAAGTCACTAATTTAATTTATAGCCATAGCAATTTTATATTGTGTCCAAGAAGAAATGAAGATATTTTAGCACAAAATTTGCTCATCAGTTTAGATTACTGATCCATACTAATTGATACAAATCCACTTCATACAAGCTTTGTTTAAAAAAAAAGTATTTTTAATATTTTCCTTGTTTTTTTCTATTTTAGATCACATCATCAAACGCACCATCGACACCTAAAATAGAGTAAGCTTATATATGTATCAGTCAACTTTGTTCTTTCTTTTAAAAAAAAATATTTGAAATATTTTTCTAAAACAAAACAATTTGTAGGCTATTATATTATTTATAAAAATTGTTGTGACTATATTGAAAAAAAATAATTCCAAAATAAATATAACTAATGTTTATGCACCACTCGTTTAAATTTACCTCTGCTTATGTTTTTAAAAAAATGGTGCATAGGAAAGTGACTGTTTTGTAATTTCTATTTCTTCCTTTCTCCAGAGATGTTGATAATGATAGCAACAAAGTTTTTACCCAGAGTGCCAAAGCCAAACATATACAGCAAGCAGAACGGTCTATGTATCCGCAAGATCTGGAAATAGTGGAACATGTCTCAACCCCAACAGCTCCTTCTCGTATCTCCTATGAGGATCGGACCATTATCAATGCCAACACTCGCAGCATTGCTGCCCTGGCTGCCAAAAAGAGGAACCAGGCCAACATTAGTGGGGCCACTGACAAGTTTGGCCAGCGGCCACTGTACCGCCCTCAACCACTTATTGATGATGATGACTTTGATCCCTTTGGCACCAAGCTGACACCCAGCCGCCTGGCCCTGCACAACCGCAACATGAGTGAAGGACTATACAGTAATGGCTTGGGAGATGATGGGCTTGAAAGGTTCAGCACCATCACTGACCCCAACTTACCTCCACTTCGAACAATTGGAACCATTGGGAGCAAGCGTATACAGGAACAGGAAGAGGCACGCAGACGAGCTGTTAGATATACTGGGAATGGAAATAACAATAGTTACTTGGAAGTGAGTAATATCCCTTGGTCTGTCACATTTAAAGAAAAAAATGCCATTAAATCTAAAAACAAAAATAAATGTTTAGTTTTGAATTTTCAGAGTTTATAAAAAAAGATTCAATTTAGCTTTGTAGATAATAAAAATTCTGTTAAGACAACAGAAATTTTAAAATGTTTAACAAGATCTTCATTTTTTTTTGGTGGAAATAAAAAAAAAAAAGTTATGAAACTGAACGAACAAAATATTTGGAATTGTAGCAACTGACAGTTAATACTCTGGAACATTTCAAATGGGCTCTTTTGATAGAAGACTATATAAGGGATTTTATTCCCTTAACACCTTAGAATAGTTTGGATAATTTTGGTTATTGAATCTTAGTGTTATTGATCACTCCTAATATTTGGCCATTTCTTACAAGTGTTCTGTTAATATCTAATTTTTTCCTTTTAACACCCCTCCCACTTTAATACCATTTTTGTTTGTATTGATTTAGAAATCACGCAAACAAGCCAGAAAGAATGCAGAACAAAAGAACAGAAATCAACAGAGAAGAAAAATCTCA
Organism: Biomphalaria pfeifferi; assembly: GCA_030265305.1. Classification (NCBI taxonomy): domain Eukaryota; kingdom Metazoa; phylum Mollusca; class Gastropoda; family Planorbidae; genus Biomphalaria; species Biomphalaria pfeifferi. The sequence goes on from JASAOG010000156.1 coordinate 1,566,647, forward strand.
ACAAACAGCAACATTCGCTATGGAGGGGCTCGAGGTATTACTACTGCTAAAATAGTTGTGAATGGACTGTGTGCATGTTTGAAGTCATTCTTTCGTAACTAACTTTACAGCTTTGATTTCTACTTATTCCTTCACTGCCATTATGTATGAGATTTGACAGACATTTCTATACATAGATCAATGTAACCACTTATCTAGGCCATTAGTTCTCAAACTGTGGTCTACGATCCTCAGGTGTCCTCAAATCAACTGTTGGCAGTCCTCAGATAATTGAAAATTTATACAATTACTATAACTTCTTTGCTAAAAATATCGATCGGATAATTTGAAAAATTATCAACTCTCCACCTACTAATGTCTGATATGTATTTTATGAAGATTTTAAGACATTCTTCACTCGGATATTCACAATTGGGTAAAGTCCCTTTTGCACGTTGAAAACCTCAAATCCCAAGCACAGATAAATTTATACTATTACAGGAGGAGCTTATTGAGATATCTACAAAAGTTAGACTTGAACCACTGTTTGAACAAGGAGACTAGAAATTCTGGTTACAAAAACTGATTCCAATTTTATATCCTGCATTATGGCTCATTGTACAGAAGTTGTTGATTGCTTTCCCATCTTCTTATTTAGTACAACGTGGATTCATTGAACTTAATCACTAACAAAAATAAACTTGCTAGAAATTTGTGTTTGTTGAACCTTTGAAGTCAGAGTATCTAAATATGGGTTAGTCTTACTTGAGAAATGAACTTTAGGCATACTTTACTTCTGTGGAATCTCATAACTCGAACATTCTTTTAATTTTTTTATTTTGTAAATGTTTAGGGTTTATCACTAGGAAATGGTTCTGTTACTATAATGACTCATTTATATATTCAAGATGCATTTGAAGAGCATTGAAATTTATTAAAGTTATTGACTTATTCAAGTTGATTTGTATTTTCAGCTGTGGTCATTGATGACTCCTCAACTCTAAGATCCAACACACCTAACACTGTCTTGTCAGATATCAACAAGCGGAACAACAATCACATTCAGAAAAGCAAGAAAAGTAGGTTGCTGGTTTGTAGATAGTCCACCAAGTACATTGTAGAGAAATATCTTGACATATTTACAGCTAGACAGAAACATTGTAGAGAAATATCTTGACATATTTACAGCTAGACAGAAACATTGTAGAGAAATATCTTGACATATTTACAGCTAGACAGAAACATTGTAGAGAAATATCTTGACATATTTACAGCTAGACAGAAACATTGTAGAGAAATATCTTGACATATTTACAGCTAGACAGAAACATTGTAGAGAAATATCTTGACATATTTACAGCTAGACAGAAACATTGTAGAGAAATATCTTGACATATTTACAGCTAGACAGAAATATTGTAGAGAAATATCTTGACATATTTACAGCTAGACAGAAACATTGTAGAGAAATATCTTGACATATTTACAGCTAGACAGAAACATTGTAGAGAAATATCATGACATATTTACAGCTAGACAGAAACATTGTAGAGAGATATCTTGACATATTTACAGCTATACAGAAACATTGTAGAGAAATATCTTGACATATTTACAGCTAGACAGAAACATTGTAGAGAAATATCTTGATATATTTACAGCTAGACAGAAACATTGTAGAGAAATATCTTGACATATTTACAGCTAGACAGAAATATTGTAGAGAAATATCTTGACATATTTACAGCTAGACAGAAACATTGTAGAGAAATATCTTGACATATTTACAGCTAGACAGAAACATTGTAGAGAAATATCTTGACATATTTACAGCTAGACAGAAACATTGTAGAGAGATATCTTGACATATTTACAGCTAGACAGAAACATTGTAGAGAAATATCTTGACATATTTACAGCTAGACAGAAACATTGTAGAGAAATATCTTGATATATTTACAGCTAGACAGAAACATTGTAGAGAAATATCTTCAAATATTTGCAGCTAGACAGAAACAATGGTCTAAGTTAATTTTAAAATTAATTTTTATTGTAAGGTTGTCATTGCTGTAATATTGGATTTTTTCATATATAAGTGTTATTACTATTTTTTAGTGAAAAAGTTTTATGCATGGTTATCATTACAATTTATTATTTAGATATTTTTACTTTAACATTTAAATATTTTCTGTATTGATTATTTAACAACTTCATATTAATATAATACCATATTGTTTAATCCATATTACTTTGTTGGAATATCACAGTTAGCTTTGACTCAAGTGATATTTAAATAGCGTAGAATGATACATGTATTTTCATTAGTCTAAAGGATTATATTATTGTCTTTTTTAAGTTTCATCTCAGGGTATAAACACACTGACGGTCAACCAACCAGAGGATTTGGTGGACAGCACAATACCAGACAGAAAGATTAGAGGATTACCAACGATTCCTCAGTATAGGAAAGGGGACATAACTGTCACAGGCACTGCCACCAATGCTGCCAGATTCTGAAGAGATGTTTGAGACTTTTAGTGTCAAAGCCTTTCAGGGTTACTTGTATTCACCAGTCATAAGATATTGTTGACTAAGTGATATATTCGTTGACCAGAGTTATTTGTAACCAATGATTTTGTTTCTCAGCCTTTAAAGTTTAATTCTGAGATTTCCTATACCTCTGACAAAATGAAAAAAAATTAGCTCAAAATGACATAGATTTAGCAACTGACCAACTGATACTGATCTGTCTCACTTATTGAATATTTTAACAAATTTATGTTGTTTTTATATTGTTGCCATGAATAATGCTTTCATACCAAGCTTTTATCCTAACTTTTATCACTATGTCATAATGACATTAGTTTGTATAAATTTGTCGGTCATGTTAATGGGTTGGATGGGCGTCAAAGAACAATCAATAAATATCAGGAACTATTTTCTGTTGTTGTTGAAACTACCTGTGGAGCACATTAAAATGTTTAGTGAATCTTTTCCTCTTTGACTAACACAGGACAAGACCAGCTCTCTTTGTCCAATGTTATTGTTTGATATCAGTCCTTCTCACTGAATCTGTTTATTACATTTGCAAAGTATCAGAACTTCGGAGAGGATGGAGGCAAAGCAAGAGTGATCCGACTAGTGGATGAACAGTTTCTGAACCAATTTTCCTTTCATGCACATTTTATAATATTTTCATATTTATCGTAGCTTCTTTTCATGAATATAGCTCTAGAGCCACGGGTAAATAAATGTTGTAAATTTAACTTTGTAATTGAGTTATCTGATGGGTAGATGATTGGAACCAGGCATTGTAAAATTATTGTAATTTTTTTTTGTATAAAACATTTTGACGTTGCTTAACCATGACATGTGACAGCAGTACATGGCACACAGCAGTGCTGACACTTTGAATTATTGCCCTTGCCCCCCCTAAATAATACTAGACTTTTTTTTTTGGCATTGTTTTTATTCTCTTTAGAGCAATGCTAGCTTTATTGGTAGCTAGTGCAAGGGATCTTCTATTACACATGTACCGTTACACTGTCTCTTTGATGGGATGTATCTAGTTTGAGGGATGTACTATTACACTGTCTCTTTGATGGGGTGTGTCTAGTGTGAGGGATGTACTATTACACTGTCACTTTGATGGGGTGTGTCTAGTGTGAGGGATGTACTATTACACTGTCTCTTTGGGTAGATGTTGAAGGAAAGAGTTTAAGAAAGTAAATAAAAATAAAATTTGGCAGATCTTTGAAGATTATTGATTCATGACACAATGTGAAATGTAACCCAGAACTCTGATGAAAGAGCAACAAAAAAGCAGAGCCTCTTTACCTGACATATGTGAAAACCTGGTAGCTCTTTGTGGATTCTTTGGGAAGAGGCAGAAAATGCTTCTATGGAAGAAAAATAAGTATTAAGGTTTTCGTTGAGATATAGAGGAAGAGGGGAAAGGAGCTACGCTAGCTTTTTTATTATACTTGAAGTGTCCTCTACAGATACTTTTTTTTTATACCAGGGCTGTCCTCTAAATATAATTTTTTAAAAATTTGTATATAATTTCGTTATACTTGAGGTGTCCTCTAGATATAATTTTTTTTATACCTGGGGTGTCCTCAACATATAATTTTTTTTTGTACCAGCGGTGTCCTCTAGATATACTTTTTTTATACCTGGTGTCCTCTACATATAATTTTTTACTTGGCTGTCCTCTAGATATACTTTTTTTTATACCTGGGGTATCCTCTAGATATAATTGTCCTCCTCTATAAATTAATTTTACTTAGGGTGTCTAATGTATATATATTTATATTTATTGCTTAATGCTCCCTTCTAAAAATGTTTTGAATACTCAGGTCATTAAAAATGTTTCGGCGACCTAGATAGAGGGTGGTTAAGAGCCTTGACTTGGACACATATCTCCTCCCCCCTTCCCCAGCTACACCATAGGGAGGGTTACATGGAAATGGAAAGTGCTCACGTGAAGACAAAGTTTGAGAAATGGTGGGTCTATATTTATATGTTGGGAACCACTGGTTTTAGCAGTTGTTAAGATTGAATTGTGAGTGTGTATTAATAGTATTTTTGGCTGTATTTGTGCTTATGGCATTTGAATGATTGTGTCATATCAAGGATTGCAATGGCGTTTTAGTTCAGCTAATCATTTGATTGTTGATCTATTCATTTATTTACTTGTTCTTATTTAGACTGGAATTTCTGAAAGGCTATCCCATAAGTCATTTTTTTCTCCCTTACTTTTGCTTTCCTCCTTGTGTTTTTTTTTCTTTTCAAGTTTAGTAAAATTTTGAATGAAATCAGAAGTCAGTGTTAGGTTAAACCCATAATTTCATATTGGGTTATTTTGTGAAACTTTTTGTATGTTAAACTATCTTTTATTAAATACGTGTAATATATTTTAGAGTATACAATTTACAGTTCAAATTTGTTAACTATTTCTTTGATGTACTGTTGTAGTCTATATATAATTATACTTTTATATTTGCTTTAACTTTAGGGAGGCTACTTCAAATTTATCAATTTAAAAAATATAATTCTTGAAATAAAAAAATAAAAAAAATAAAGTAATAGACTTGATCTTTGATTGCACTTGCATAAAGTCTGAACACTTAAAGTTGTCTGAAACACACTAGAATGTTCTTATTTGTCACTTGCTATTTCAACTCACAAATAATATGATTGTGGTTCATAACTACATGTATCTAGGTCAGTGTTCTTCTCTTGATAAATATATATATTACATTCATTAACTTTGTCAACACTCAATACAAATGTTATTGCTGAGAGTACTTGTTAGAGTTTTCTTTTTTAAATTGGCTTTATAAATAATGCATCTTTAGACACAAAAAAATTCTTACTGTAAATTAGTGAACCTTATCTTTAGAGGGCTGTGCACAAATTGTTAAATATTTGTTTGATATGAAGTTAACATTGAACTCTGCTGCAACTGCAAGTATGGATGTTACCAACTCTTGATATTTTGAATTTATTGAGGGATTTCAAAGCAACTTCTAATTTACATTTAGAGATTTGTTTTTGGCAAGCTGAAAGAAGGAAGACAGTTGTGATTCTTGGATGCGCTATATAGACCAACTCAGTTAGTTAGCTCTAACTGGCATGGAGGTAAACAGATGGCAGCTAATGTCTGCTAAATGAGATAGCTGGAGAATTCTTATAAAGGTAGCACGACAAACATTTGAGACCAAAAAAAGAAAAAGTCTTGCCTAAGGCAGGTGATGATGAAGAAAAGAGTACTTAAATAGACCCTGACTGTGTCTGTTTGCATCAACTTGGCTGTAACTGGGTCTGCATTGCATATGAAATATTGTACAAGTCTTTAATATTCTGACTCGTAGACAATGCTCAAGTTAAATCATTCTGCCATTTAATTGTAAGAGTTGGATAACTGATTATTTGATTATATTATTATTAAAGTTCCCCTCTCAGATCTTGCGATCTATAGGAAAGATGATGTAAAGTTCTGTTTCAGTCGCCCACGGTTTTACAAGGGTGTCATGTGGCCAGCACAACGACCAACCGCCTTTACTTTCCCCCAACTAATGTCAGGTATCCATTAGAGCTGGGTGGGCTCAGAGGCGACCAAGATCCCAGAATAAAAAATCCCAGCCTTCACCAGGATTTGAACCCTGGACCTTAGTACAGAAGCCAAATGCTTTACCGCTCAGCCACAGTGCCTTTTTATATTATTATGAGGAGTTAGATATTTGTATTTACTGGAATTTAGTCTTTATTGCTGAATTTGTTAAGAGATTTGACCACTAACATTTTTTCCATATAGGCCTACTGAAATGTATTTTTATGAGATGTAGAGACATAAACACAGATGTAGAGACATGAACACAGATGTAGACAAAAGTCTTACTGGTTGAAAGAAATGTGATAAGTACAACATTTATTGTATTTTGTTTAATACATCAAAGGAAGTATAGGTCAGTGCTAGACAACAAAGTGTAGAATAAACCATTGTGAGACTGTGTATGTGTGTGTGCCGTACAACAACCAACACACACATACTTATATTACACACACACTTGCTAAGTATCTTTCTTTTGTCTTTTTCTTTCCCACAACTTTGTTATACACAATCATCAGCCAGAGTTTGTCAAACTCAAAAACACAGATGTAGGATTTAATTTAAACATAAAAAATCTCACTAGTCACTTTTTTTTTTTTTACACTCAATGTATTGACATGCTAATGTTGTTACCCCCCTTTCCCCCCCAAAAAAATGCTAATTATAAAAAATTGCAAAACAACAGTCCTAATTTATCTAAACAGCATTAAAAGGTAGTAAAATTACATGTCCATTTAAGATAAATTTTTTGTGTGATTAAAATACATTTTTAGGCTCATTAAACCTGACAATTGTAGCTGTTAGCCATTCTTAGCTTTATCATAAGATTAAAAAAACAACACTGCATTATTTATGTTAACAACCAATGCAGGAAAAGATTACATGGCCAGATTTTTTTCAAGGACAAACCAAGAGCTAAATGAATATAAAATGTGTGCACTACTTCTTTCTTATTTACATGATTAGAGTGTAAGAGATTCAAGATGCTATAGTTTGGACGTCTTAAATAAGAAACTGAGACAAAATCATGACACATATTGGGGGGGGGGGGGGTATGGGGGCTTTCATTTAAAATGTGAGACACATAACATTAAAAAGTGTTGGCCAGATAGAAAGTAAAAATTAATAACTTTTAAAATAAAATAATACACACAAATGACCAATTATTAAGTTTTCTCCTCAGGCACAAAAAAAAAAGTTATATTAAAAAAATGTTTATATTTTAATATGCTTTCAAATGTACAAAATTGTACAAAGACACAATAATGTCCAAACATAAACAAGCCTCACAGATGCTGCAGCTTTCAGATGAGTTAATGTTTTATTATGCTTATAAGACTTGGTCTGATGTTGTATTTTCTTTAGAACACTTGCCTAATAGGCCATAAAAATTACTATTTAAACATTTTCACCACATAGTTCAATGGAATGTCAAGATTGAGAGTGAGTAGCACTAGTTTTTCTTTCAGCTTATTCAAAGTCTAGCATGGAAAATTTCTGTCATATTATTATGGTACAAAGACTCCAGGTTACAAAAGTACATGTTTGTTATGTTTATTAGGTTTGGAAATTTCTGAACATTCTTTATATCTTCACTCAAACAAATAGATTTCTAGATTGCTAGATATGCTCCCCAAAAAAGTTTCTTCTTTTAGCTAACTTTTAGCAGCTGAGATGTAGGCTATAAGCTCTGTTTCTATGACTCATTTCTTTTTTTTAACTTGCACACCAGATAACCAAGAAAGTATACAAGAAAGTTAAAAAGTTGCACGTCACCCAAACATAAAAAAATAATTAAATAGTATAAAAAGTAATTGAATCTATGAACAAAAAAATATTAAAAGGTTGGAGGGAAAGTTAGGCTATCGGCTGCTTGGAACACTTGGGCATTTAAAAAAGTTTGTACACAAACATATACAAATAATTGAAATAATGAAACAATTATCAACAATTGGTTTATTTATATTAAAAAAAGCATTGGGGAAAACAAAAAGCTAAAAAAAAAAAAAACAACCAAAAAAAAGGCTTTGACATTTTTACACGTTGCTTTTCAACTAGTTATGATTTTATTTTAAGGAGTTCTTAAAAAAAATAAGGCAGCAGTATGAAGTGTTCCCAGTACCACAGAAACCTAAAAATACAGAATGCCAGAAAATGTCATAAATTGAGGCTCTCGCCATCTTGTCCAGCATATACTAATAAGGGCGCGCTAATCATGGATGGTTAAGTTTCACTTCAAGTCAGAGCTCAGAAATGCTTGTTAATGGTAAATCTGTTTGAAGCAGCACAGTTAGCACTCGGTAGAAATCAAGGAACATTTTAGAATCACAGCCAAAGAAAAAAGTGTCGCTCACACCTTCATGCTTAATTTTAAAAAATAACGCTTGTAAATGAAGGTTTATATCTGAAATTGTAAGATTGAAAATAGATTTGTGTGTGTGTGTGAAGATGAAGCAGAAAAATGAAGAGTAACATCTTCAATTTCTTTCAAACAATGAACCCTCCCTTTTATTTGTCCGCCTCTCTCCTTTTGTGCTTTGTTTTTCTATCCCATGAACCCACAAGAGCTACAATGATCTCATTTGACTAATATTTGTATGAAGATGAGAGCTGATCACCTTTATAGGCTGAAAACACCCGATAGGCCGGTACTAGTTATTTTATACTCAAATCACTTTAAAATCAAAAGAAAGTTTTTTTGTACATATAAAAGTTTCCCTTTCAGACCTTGCGATCTTTAGGGCAGATGATGTTAAGCTATATATATATATTAGATTAGTTTGTCATTTTAACTTTTGTGTTTATGTTTGTAATGTTATCACAGCAGCTTGAACCTACATTTTGTTTGTTAACACCGCTCTATTAATTAAATTATTATTATAATATATATATATATATATATGTACGGCCCCTTGCCTGTCCTGTTTGACAGGTTTCCTTCTGCTAGATAACAAGTAAACTATGCAACTCAGAATAGGTTTTCATTGCCACAAATATTCCACAATGAGATGAGCTGAAGTCATGCTGTAACATGCGGCTCTCAACAACCACTAAGTTACTTGATATGCTTTTATAATTTATTACATTCTAACAAATATTTTTTTCAATCTCTGATTGTTTGACTTTGTGAATTGTTCATAATTAAATTATGAGTTAACCACGAGATCAAAATCAAGATATGTCATTGAAAGACAGATTACAATGAACTTTGGTAAAAGTCAATACTTCACTCTAGACCGAGAAATCGTGCAATACTTAAGAATGATACAATGAGCGAAAAATTCACGTGGTTTCGAAGATGAAAAAAATATTGAGCAATACATAATTCTAGATGGATCTATCAAGTATTCAACTACATTACTAAATGTTCAAAGACGCAGCACTGCGAACAAAGCAACCGTTTCTATGATGAAGTAACTTTGTATAGGTATACTTATCTATCAGCATTTCTGATATGTTACAAGTAGGTTGCTCTTAGGATGTAATTCACTAGATTTGAAAGGTAACCATAAATAATAATGCACACCAAACTCAAACAGAAATGACGTCACTTAGTAACCTATGACGTAACACCATAGACTAGGCTATAATGACATTTATAAACGATTCATTAGGCGACTAACTTTCACACAAGCATCATCTCGCTATTACGGCTAGTAAGACGACAGCGACACTCCATTTCTATATAGATATGTATGAACTCATTGTTTGCACTTTAGACCCTATTATATGTAGGCCTATTAAATTACTGTTTATTGTTGTCTTTACAAACTCGTAACCAAGTAGTACATTGATGCAGTCAACGAACCAGAAAGAAACACCATCACTGCTGTGAATGTATCGATTGAATTAATTAGATCTGTACATATTATATATTTATTAGAATGAATGCACAGATTAGATTTTTCTTAAAAGAAAGTATTTTGTTGTTTTTTAAAATATATTTTGTACTTAGGGCGGAGCACTTCTGCAATAAATAAAAATTCTTTTCCACCATCAATAAGTTACAGCATTTAAATAGCGCTAATAGAAAATCACATATAATCAAGGTGTCATAGACATTCCAACCTATGTCATGATATCAGCTGTGTTCCTCATAGAGTGAAGCGTGGGAGGTTTTGGCAAGGTTGTAAGAGAGCTATTCTCAGCACTTTTGTTTCAAGTAAAGAGGGGAGGCAATCGTTTCAAGATGGTACAATTGAGAAAAAGCTACCTAAATTTTCAAATTATAAACCATCGTGGAGAACAGTGAATCTAATGTTCTACACAATCTTGTCTACGTTTGCAAAAGCGATTTATTCGCTACCTTGGTAGGTGTAACCTCCTAATGGGTGTCAGACAATGCGATTTATAGATGATCAAATACTGGGTTTCTGAAAATACGCCATAAAAATTTAGGATCAACAGCGAGACCAAGAGAGACATAGCCGAAGACCCTATCTTTCCACTTGCAGTGTAAACCTTTCTGTGGTGTGATATTTGTCTTAAAATCAAGAAAAACTTCTGCAAGAAAAAAAAGGAAAGAAATTCCAAGGGGGTATGAATCCTACTCTAATTAGACCCTTACCATTGCAAGTCTTCAAGAATAATGCATTTAATTTATAACATATACATTTAATCAAAATTTCGTGGGAAAAAAAGATCATGGACTTAATATAGTGTGCAGAAGGGGGACTACCAAATATGTTTTCAAGAGGATCAAAATTGGGACTACTAACAATACTTTCACTTCATGGCTAGTAATTATCTACTTTCAATTTGAGCGAGAATTAAGGTTATCCTTTTGAAGAGAAGAAATGGGAATTAGCAACAATATTTATGATAGTAATTCTCTATAATTCGAGTCTCTGAAAACAAATAACAGAATTTATTGAGATTTTCCACAAAGAAAAAGGAAGAAAAAAAAAGGCGCAGTTGTACAGCTCATGGTGGATAAATTAGTCATCAAATACATATTTATATTCTTGAATCAAAAGTAAGGTTTATACAATAATATTGCAGTTTGTAGACGATTTAAAACAGCATTTGTGGGAATATGTGTTATAAGATTAACACACAAGACAATCATAGGATAGTGTCCCCTTATACAGCCGATAACAATTTCCTTTAGGCCTTCTTTTTCCATTTAGAAACAAAAAGTATTGCAGAAAGATTTAGTCTCAATATTAGTATATACTACCAAAAAAATTTGAAATTTGTCGGCATAATTCAAAGACTCAGATCTTTACAAATTCTTTTGTATATAAATCTGTCTATTGCCTATATATTTTAAAATTTTGATTGCATTGTTAATAGTTCAAAAAACAATTTGTCACCAAAGGTCATATATTCATTTAAGTGATGTTCAAGTAGATGACCAGGTCTGCTTTAAAGCCTTATATTACGTGGTTGGTCTGTATCTTTGCAGGATTATTATAAATTATTCACAATCATATCAATGAAAGAATCTGTTCAAGAAATAGCTTGTAGCTAGCTGTTACGTTTCTAGACAATGCCATGAAGTTGTATTGGTTCCTTCAGTTGTGTGAGAGGCTGCTGTTGCAGAGCTAGTTCATTTCGCTTGCTGTTCTATCAGATAACGTTTTTTGATGAAGTCCTGAGCAGTGGCGTCCCAGGTTCTTCTCCTTAACACGTTCAAGGCACCACGGTCTGGAAAAATAAAACAGCAATCTTATTTGGATAGAACCATTAGACTGAACATTTGTGATAGAAAAACAAAAGCAGAAGAGCTGTATTGCTTTTTTTTTTTTTTTTTTTTTTTGCTCAAGAGGGTAAAATAAGTTTTACTGTGTTCATAAAAAAACAATAACAATTTTTTACTATATTTAATACTTTTTATGAGGTGTACTATTTCTCTATTCACAAACACTCCTACTTGTTAGTCTACTTGAAAACTGAAAGTAAATATCCTTATAATTACCACATTGAGGATGGGGAACAAAAGTCTCCATACATGACGGAAAATCTATAAATAGTTAGTGTTTTTGGTGTATCCGGTATACAAACTAAAGAAAGTGTTGATAAGCTATGTAGACACTGTTTAGTATTGCAGAATGAAATGTATAGAGCTCTTCTATACTAATAAAAGGCAAAGCCCTGACTCACTGACTCATCACTAATTCTGCAACTTCCCGTGAAGGTACAAGGGTGAAATTTGGCAGGCGCATTCCCTACAGCTTACTTACAAAAAAGCAGCAGGTTTCGTTTCCCAATCGTACGCGTAACGGTCGTAACGGTCGACAACGTCCGCCATGTTGAACGTTCGTATTTATGGAGCCATCTTCACGAAACTTGGTACGCGGCTTCCCTGCGCTAACCGAAACCGATGTACGTACTTATTTAACGGTCGTAACGGTCGACAACGTCCGCCATGTTGAACGTTCGTATTTATGGAGCCATCTTCACGAAACTTGGTACGCGGCTTCCCTGCGCTAACCGAAACCGATGTACGTACTTATTTAACGGTCGTAACGGTCGACAACGTCCGCCATGTTGAACGTTCGTATTTATGGTCTTCTGCCAAATGGAGAACCCCTTAAATCTCTGGAAAAACATAGAGACAGCATGGCAGAAGATGTTAGGAGACAGACTGAAAGAGATCATGGAGGAACAGAAGTCCAACAGTGGTTGCCTATGATCCACAACAAGTGTCTTCAGTTGCTTGAGAACTACGTCATTGCTATCGGAGGTCTCTCTGTCGATCATTACGGGCTGCCTTCACCTTCGAGAGAACTGGCAGAGGTTACGTCGATTCCCAAGTACTTGAGGGAAACCTCTTACGACACCTCGGAGTTGGCCAATGTAGTCTCAAACAACGAGCCTTTGCTGAATGGTGACCAAAAGAGAGTTTACGAGCAAGTCATGAGGAGCGTTGTCTCGGGCACTGGCACGGTGTTTTTTCTTGATGCTCCATGAGGAACTGGCAAGACATTCCTCATAAACCTTCTGCTTGCGAAAAACCGAGCGGAAGGTGACATTGCTGTAGCTGTGGCTTCTTCTGGCATTGCAGCAACTCTTCTTCAGGGTGGGAGAACTGCTCATTCAGCTTTCAAGCTACCTCTCAACCTCAGCCACACCACTGATTCGCCCTCCACGTGCAACATATCAAAGCAGAGCAACATGGCTGAAGTGCTAAGACAGTGCAAGCTGATTGTCTGGGATGAGTCCACCATGGCACACAGAGGGGGTGTCGAGGCTTTGGACAGGACCCTACAAGACATCCGAAACACCACCACACGTATGGGAGGCTTGACAGTGTTGCTGGCTGGAGACTTTCGGCAAACCCTACCAGTCGTGCCCAGAGGAACACGCGCCGACGAAGTGAAAGCCTGTCTGAAGTCTTCGTACCTGTGGCGTCAAATCACTGGCGTCACTTTAAGAATAAACATGAGGGTTCATCTGAATGGCGACACAAGAGCCGGAGAGTTCTCTGATCTTCTGATGAGTATTGGTGATGGCTGCTTCAGTCAAGAAAATTCTAAAATAGCAATTCCCTCAAATCTCTGTCTCCTGGAGAAGACCTTGCAAAACCTTCGTTACAATGTTTATCCCAATCTAAGAACTCTCCAGCATATAGACGTGTCATGGTTGAGGGAGAGAGCTATCCTAACACCATGAAACGACATGACCACGGCCATAAACCACATTTTACTCCAAGAACTCCCCTCACAATCTAACACATACCAGTCTGTGGATTCAGTTGTGGAAATGGAAGACGCGGTGCACTATCCGGTAGAGTTTCTCAACTCTCTGAATCCTCCAGGCACTCCTGAGCATCGTCTCATTTTGAAGGTTGGGGCACCGATAATGTTGCTGAGGAACTTGCAGCCACCTAAACTGTGCAACGGCACCAGACTTCAAGTCACGTCTCTGCAGAAGAACCTCATTGAGGCAACTATTTTCACTGGCAGTGGCTCAGGAGAGACAGTTTTGATTCCTCGCATCCCCGTCATCCCCTCTGACCTCCCATTTCAATTCAAACGCCTCTGCCATCTACCAAGAGTGGCAGGACCGATGGGAGGCTGAGACTCACAATAAACTCAGGCAGATTGTGGCGGATGTCAGGTGGCGGTCCACATCTAAGGGTCTGACAAGGCGTGGTAGCACGACCATGTCCAGACTTAGGATTGGCCACACCTACATCACGCACTCTTTTGTGCTGAAGAAAGAAGAGCCCCCACTTTGTGAGTATTGTGACTCTCGCCTCACCGTGGAACATATCCTCATCGACTGCCCCAGATACCAGGATGTCAGGGAAAAATATTTTAGAGCCACTAATTTAAAACCACTATTCAATAATGTCGACCCCGGGAAGGTACTGGGCTTTATCCGGGAAGTGGGGTTGTCTACGAAGATCTGATTTATGAATTCTGTAGACATGTACTATTTACATTAGATTTTTACCAAATTATTAAATTTTTACTACCTCTACTATTTTAACTGTGAATAGACCTTGATTTTAATGATTTGACTGTATGGAATTTGGCTTTTGCTGTGTGGAGGGAGAGTGGCCCTTGAGGGACTGCAGGCACGACATGGCCTAAATTGTGCCGATGTGCCCAAAATCAAAAATCAAAATCAATCAATTCAAACGCCTCCAATTCCCAGTAAGGCTCTGCTTCGCCATGACAATCAACAAGTCTCAGGGACAGACACTACAAAGGGTTGGCATTGACTTGAGACAGGACTGCTTCTCACATGGGCAACTGTACGTCGCATGCTCAAGAGTAAGCTCGGCGCAGGGATTGGTCATACTGTAGCCGGAGGGCCGAACTGACAACGTGGTGTACAAAGAGATCCTCAACAAATAACTGTGTATTGGTACATGTATGTTTCTTCTCTATTTCAAAAGGTTTACTTTTCTTCTTAGTAATGAAATATTTAAGGCAGTACATATGACACATTATTTTTACTTAACTAACATTGCAAAAAGCCACACAAAAACTGCGTTGTTCCGGTTATTCCAAAAATACATGCGCTACATTCCCTGCGGGAACACTCCTGGCACAAATGAGAATGTTTTGTTGTTACATGTAGGCCTATTAATTAAAGCAAATTTGAAATGTTAATGCAATAATCCTCCCGCTGCAAAGCGCGGGTATTTTGCTAGTCTATTTATAACTGTTATTTAGTTGGCAATTTTGAAGTTCGATTCAGCATCCTTGACATTGCTTTCCTGAAAGTCTCCAACAGTATGTCTCTTATATTATATATATAACATTTTATAACTATTTGGTATCTTAGTCTATAGGTTTTATTACAGCCTAACCTAAGTCTCCATCAGGACTGCCGTGGATTACGAAGTGTCCATTAAGGGTCGAGATGACTTTCTTTTAAGACCCTTTGACCAACGGGAAGACTCTTACCCATGGCCAGGAATGAGAGATTGGCTCTTCACCAACCCCTCTGTCAGGAGGTCCCCCATCAACAAGATGATCATTTAATCCCATCCGTTTTTCATGAGACTCAACTATTCGATCCAACTTCATGTTACTTCTTTCATGCGAAGGCCGGAGGCCGAGCCCACAGCGGGTTCCTGCATGTTCCTATAATGTACTGCCACTAGCCGTTGGAGGGCCATCACCACGCCAAAGAACGGCTTCGAGAGTATTTAATAGGTTGTAAATAAAAAAAAAATTTATGCATTCAGAACAATAACTTACTAATGATGAAGAGAAGGTTAGGGTAAGGGTATATGATCATTATCAAGGGTGAGAACGTATCCCTACGTTCAAAGAATATATTCAACATCTTACCAGAAATTTTCGGATGAATGAGTGGCAACGAAATGACGTTGAGAACATCGTAGCCTGAGATCTCCTCCCCGCCTACTCCGCTGACGTCTGTCAAAGGGAGGAAAGCCTCACCGCCAAAGTCGTTTTGAAAGAGCAGGTCATGGTCCATGACAGTAAAAGTCAAGGTCGCACCATGGTGAGCACACTGGGCTGGCTGGATATGGCTAATTAAAACAGAATGAAACGAGAATAAAAGGTAATTATTTACTTGAAAAAAAAGAGGTTAACAAATATGTTGCAAATGAAACTACCAAGCTGTAGCTATACTCCTTTTTTCAACTATAGCTTAGTCCTGTGTTCCACGGAACTCTAGTGTTTCACGAGGCCTAAATAAGTGTTCCACGAACTACTGGAATAATTAACTAGTAGGCCACCACGTGAATTAACCTCTCTAAAACAAACAACAACAAAGTGTCCCACTAAATACTCAGAATGTGCGAAGTGTTCCGTTGAGGGACAAATAAGGGAAACATTGCCTTAGTCTCTAGGACTGTTGGGGCATTACATCTACCACGTCAACCGTCTCCATTTCTTTCTGTCTTTCCCCTTGACCAGTCTCTTCTAATGACTGCCCCATTCATTCTTTTATGTTTTCCTCCCATCACTTTCTCGGTTGATCTTTCTTTTTTCCTGGTACTGTCCCCTGCAGGAAGGTCTTTGCGAACCATGAAGACGTTGTGATATAACCATACAGTTTAAATGTTCTTTTTTTTTTTTTTTTACAGTGACATGTCATCGTGGGGCCCAATTATCACTGTGTTTCTGATTCTAATTTCCTCACTGTCTATGTAAACCTACACTATAAAGAGCTACAAAGAATTGCACTCGAGACCTGAACAATTGAAGTCTTGAGCTCAGTGCTCTTTATCACTGTTTGGAGGGGTTGAGGGGGCAGGTTTTGACATTTTGCTAATAATTCTGAACTGAAAGCCTGTAAATATTTGTTAAAAAAGGCTTTTTTTTTTTTTATAAAACATAATTTCGACCTTTATTCCAATCTCTGTGTGTCAGTGAAGCAATACGCCCAAGTGGGTAAGTTAAATGAGCTGCCTACATCTGAGCATAGCCCTAAGTCAAGAAAGTTACTCTTACTGCTATCAGAAACGATAATTCAACGCACACTTCATTGTGTGAGACACATAACATACATACAATAAGCATGCCTAGATCAAGCTGGCATTCAGACTACAACAGAATAGTATCAATCAATGGCGATGCACTTTAACATATGGCCTTGAACTAACTGCAGATGTATCTCATGTATAACGTTATGCCTGACAATCAATAATAACCCAAATAACTAAAAATCAATTAATAAGCCTCTAAGCTAGCCACCCCCCTACGATCAATAAGGCTTCATTCATTAATCATGCCTGGTTTTCTGTATTATATTAGTGCTAGTAATAGAGCAGTGTATGGGCTCAGCATGGAAGAAGAATCTAAATCCTATTCAAGGTTAGTACAAAGACTCAAAAACAAAGATTTAATGCTGCAAGGGCGAACGACTGTATAGAAATTACAATAAACATGCATGGTCCGGCAGGGTTACATATATATATATATATATTTAGGTTTATTGTATTTTCCAAGACTAGTACAGTTTTTAAAAAAAATTACGTTTAATTATAATAAGCAAAATCTAAACACGCAAAAGAGAAAAAAAAATACATAAAAAATCAATTACAACCACTGCAATGTATCTCAATACTGCAAGGTTAAACTCCCTTTTTACATATATACAACAAAATTAAAAAATTAATAATAATTGATTAATTAATTTGTAAATTTTTTGATTGATTGTCATGTTGTATCTTGTCATGCAACTTGATCGAAGAATAGAAAGTGGGAGAAATAACGGGTACAAAATTTGTACCAAACAGACAGACATCAGACAGACGGAATGAATTGCTAAAAATAAGTTTATCCCCCCCCCCCCCCCACACCTTTTTACGTTTTTGATGCTTTCAGTATGCTAACCAATCTTGTGTGCTTTGACAACATATCAATTCAACTTGACGACTTGCGGACCTATTTTCGTGTGGACGCTTAGGACTGCTGATTGAAGAGAATTACAAACTGAGAGTGAGAAAAACACAAACACATAATTCAGAAAACAAGGGTAGATAACTTACAATTCGAACGACTCATCAAATACTGGATTCAGCGTTTTCTTGACAATCTTTGTGCTCTGAGTTGAAATGCCAGGGAAAACATGTTCCGGTACAAGGGAGACGAGAACGTAAGGATCACTCAGACCTGCCAAGATGTAAATAGTTGAAAGGTATTGATTGGGTTCAAACTTGAGAGGTTTGTTTGCCTCCCCTGGAAAGTTGGGCCTACTCATTACTACAACATTATGCATATGTTGCTACACTAGAAACATGCATAATAAAAAAGCTTATATTGGAAGAAAATGAATATATTATAACTTCTGTTGATATGTAAGACCGCTCATTAACCACTGCAACCCATGCGGCCGTAGTGAGCCCCGTACTTTCTTAGGTACCGCGCGATGCGAATTCTAGGTGTAAATTATTTCATTAAACAATTTTAACTTATTATTAAACGGTTCCAGGAATTCTCTTTAAATGAAAAGATATGAAAAAAAGTCATGAAAATCTGAAATTATTAAAATCTTCTGAAAACTGATGCAAATCTCCTTTGTCATTTCGGGGTGTCATTCAGTATGGAAAACGCCAATCCTACTCGCGATAAAAAAAAACCCGGCATTGTCAGCTTTCATTTAAATAATAATTTAATAAAAGGTCGAATTTTCAACAAAACAAGAAGATCAAATTCTTAATTTACGTTAATAGTCACCGGTATACAAATATAAATCTAAATCTATCTCGACCTCTTAGAAAAAAAAACAACAAAAGTGTTATTTTTTAGTCGATGGTAAATCTAAAAGTCAGATCTGAATGTTTATCGGCTTTTTGTTGGACCACTTCTATCTCCTGGAGATGGCTCGGAAAGTCAATTGGACACAAATCTTAATAAAAAAATAATAATACAAAATGTTCACTTATCCTCATCACAACCCAAATTAGACCCCGATCAATCCGTTTCGCATAGGGCCCCGCAACCTGTAGGACCAGCCCTGGGGTACACATGAAACATAATTGGAAACATTTAAATTGATCTAAATCAACTATAATATATTTGTGCGATTGGAAATTGTTTTTCTGTTTCTATTTAGCGCAACACACCTGCTTACAGCATGCTCAGTACGCTATAGTCCAAATACTATTTCATAAAAATGTTTGCTCAAGTCTGAATTCAAACTCGAGGTCTCGAGCCTGCACGAGGGAAGGCCGACCTGCTAGCCTTTGAGCTATTCAAGTACTTATTAAAAAGGAAGGTTAAAGAGCTATCAATTCTTAGTTTCCGATTTTTAGCGAACGACCTCATTCTTTTTTTTTTAATTACGACTTAATGATTAACTTATTGCTTAATTGATGTTTTTATTGATTCATGTGTTGTCATCAACAATGTATAATTGTTAAAACTTTCAACAGGATCCGAGAATAGGTAGACCAAGAAATAGCGTGTACAAGATTGCACTCAGACTGACAAACAGAGTGGATATAAATATAAGCTTTGTAAAAAAGTGATTACATTCTAATAACAAGCTCGGGTAAAGATTTATTATGCTGTGACCTGGTTCAATCGATACATGCACATTTATTGGAGATGTCCATACACGAATCTCTAAAACAGCGACAGATCTACATCTTTGATTGGCTCAAGCCGCCCCCCCTCCTCCCCCCAATGAAATCCATTTTATTAGCTGTTTAAACATTTTTCTTTGAAAATGTGAACCATAATAATAACAATAATTTCACTCACCATTTGCATCAAGAGGAATAAGATCTTTGGCACTAAGAACTAGGTAAAAAAAAGGACATTTATGTTAATTTATTGACAGTAGGTTTCACTCAGTATGTTGAGAGACATACAAACATATATTTTGAACATTAAGAAAATCGCTACAACGTTATCAGATTAATGGCTGGAAATGACAAGACAAGAACAACTACACTATGAGTAGCTTACCTTCCACTAAAAGTTTGTGAGAATCATACTTGTAGACAGCTCGTATCTGAAGCTGACCATACTCTGTACTCTGTGTATGAGCCTAATAGGAGACAGAAAAACTTGTGTTTACAGTTCTAAATGATTGTCCATAACCACAATAACCTCCCTTTATCCAAAATAATCTCCCTTTATCCAAAATAACCTCCCTTTATCCACAATAACCTCCCTTCACTTTCACCACCTTCAACCATCCCTTAGTCTGTTGGACCGTTTGGGCACGACACAAGATTTGTCGATGGTCTTTCTCCATTCCACTCTGTCCATCCATACATTCTTTTATGTTGTCTTCCCATCGCTTTCTCTGTCTGCCTCTTCTTATTTTTCCTGGTACTGTTCCCTGAAGGAAGGTAATATCTAGCCCCGAAGACCTTGTCAATAGGCCACAGAGTTTTAGTTTGCGTTTTCTGACAATAGTTAGCAGGTCATCGTGGAGACCAATCGCTGCAGTAACCCTGTCTCTAATCTCTTAGTCTGTGATGCGGTCTTTGAATGTGATACCTAGGATCCTTCTGTAGCATCTCAATTCCATTGCTAGGACCCTCCTCTCTAGCTCTAGAGTCAGCGTCCAAGACTCGCAAGCATATAAGAATGTGGCCATGACCAGGAAGCGCATCAGTCTGACTTTGGTGTCGAGGGATATGCCTTTGTCTTTCCATATTGTTTTAAGTTTTGAAAGGGCTGCTATAGACTTTGCAATCCGGGTCAGTAGTTCAGATTTGGTTCCCTCATCTGATACAATAGCTCCAAGGTATTTAAAACTACTAACACTTGTAAGATTTTTACCTCAAATGCAATGCTGATGCCCATCTTAAAGCCCTGTTCGCTTTTGGTCATAATTTGAGTTTTCAGCATTATTTTGCATACTGCGAAAGTCTTCTCTATGCACATCACCAAGTCATTTTTCTTCCGTCCCTGCTAGGCCTTCCATGTCATCTGCGAAGCGCAAGTTTGTAATTCTTCTTCCTGTAATGCTTACATTACCTTAGTAGCCCTCGAGAGCATCTTCCATTCTCCTTTCAAGGAAGATATTAAATTGAGATTGTGAGAGTGGCAGCCTTGTCCCCAGCCTCCCTTAAGGCACAATACCCGCCCCCCACACAATACCCTTTCTTCAGCACAATAACCCCCCCCCCCCCACACACACACAATAACCTTTCTTCAGCACAATACCCCCCCCCCCCCCCACACACACAATAACCTTTCTTCAGCACAATAACCTCCCTTAAGCCATAATAACCTTCCTTCAGCCACAATACCCTCCCTTGCAGTGATAACACACACCTATCACTGTAAACAAACGAAGTGTGACCCAGTTTGAAACACATTTTGTGTCAAACAGTTTCCTACCTGTTGTTCGTTTTTCTCCATATAAAAAGTCTCGATCAAAGATTTCGTGTCCATCTTGTGCATGGTCAGTTCTTTGCGAAGATTCTACATACAGGAAAAGATACAGTTAAAAAAGAGTTAGTATCTTCATCTACGATCTTATTAACGAACATCACTTGTCCACAAATGTAATTGAAGTCCGTTCAAACATTTTCGTTACTCTAAAACTCTAAAAAATGATAGAATGTCCAGTTTTCTCTCCAAAGAACTCAACGTTAAATCTTTTAAGTTGAAACAAAAATGATAACTCAACAGTTTATCGTGGAGACAGCATAAAAGAATAATCGCAAACAGAAGATACGTTTAGCCTCAACATACTCTACAAACTATTTGTTTATCTATTTTGTATTGCTTGCTGCAGAGATTCAGAGTTACTGTTTGATGGATTGGACACACTCAAATCAGGACACTTAGACACGTATATGTCCATTATTGTATGTCCGTACAAAGAATGTTACATCTTTATGTTTTGTATGTGTGTTTTTGTTGAAGTGTATTTGTTTATGTAAAGAACAATAGTTCTTTTTTTAACATCAAAATGTGTGTGTGTCTGTGTGTGTGTGTGTGTCTGTGTGTGTGTGCGATTCAATATTGTGCAAAAAGAAAATGAATGCCATTGTGTTCACTTATTTACATAGTGACAAAAATAATTTCAAAAGATTTGTGTGTGTGTTTTAGTGATCGTTAAAAAAAAACGTGTAGCGCCAAAAACTGTTCGCGCAAATAGGTCACGTACAATTGGACATTGACCAAAATGTGAAGTATTTACACCCATCTTTATATTACAATTTTAAGTGAATCATTTTAATTATTCAATAGCAGATTCTGAAAGATATACGAACAGATGGAGATAATATGTCGTTCAATTAGCATAAACGTGCCTATATTATTTTTGTGTCAGCAAACACAAACACTCAACGGACTCACGCCTGGAGCAAACACTATTGTGTCATAGAGACTTGTTTTTTTTATGTCTTCTATTAGCTCATACTTTCGACATTGTCCACAAATGAATCATTTATTTGACAACATTGAATCATTTATTTGACAACATTGAATCATTTATTTGACAACTTTTCATTATCTATTAAGCTGAAATTTCGAACAGAAAATCTTGCTGCGTGACAAAACATTCAGAAATATCCCTTCTTTAATTATTGAATATATATATATTTATTTATTTACCGGTAAAGCCCAGTTCTCCAGCGACGGGGAACTAATAAATATATTGTATTCTTCTTAATTTTTTGTACTAGTAATATCCCTTTTATGGCCTCCCCCATTGCAAAGGTAAGACACAATCATACTTTGTTTACAATGTATCTAAAGTATTATTGTAATATTTGAAATGAATTTGTTATTTATATTTAGTATTAATTTTACGGACAAATCACGGAATCATGCATTACCCATTGGGTTTTAGGAAGAAGAACAAATTACACCCAGAGCAGGGGAGATCAGACTTTTGTTTGTATCGTCCTAATTTTATTTCTAATTTTAATTCAGATGTGACAGGAAAACTTCTATCCCCATTTAGTATTACACGAAAATGTTTAGTTGACTCGAATATTTTTATAGAAAGAAGAAATAGTTTAAAAATCCTATGACTTTTTTAACATCATTTTTCCATTTCCAGCGCTCATTTTTTTAAAATTCCACCAATCAATCGCTTAACCTCTTATCACCGCCGCTTAGGAAACACATACACTTCACTCCATAACACCCCTTTTGTCAGGACGTTGCGCCCTACCCCTCTCCATAGGAGAGGAACAGCGCCCCCCCCCCCCAGTGAATTAAAAAAAAAATGACTATCTAATAATAGTAAAAATAGATCTACTTATAGGGCGGCAATTCGACTCAAAAAGAAATATTACAAACAACCCTCGAAAATTCAAGGCCAGAAATTAGCAGGCGCTTATGCAAAAACCCGTGGAAATCCCTAGCACGCTGCTCTATTTAATTTGATCTAGTTTCCAAAATACTTTCTTATGTACGAATGTCGATATATTCAAAGGATAATGGAATAATTAGAATTTATTTAAAATATTTAAGTTTTTTTTTCTAGTTAACAAATTAAAAAAAAAAGTAACCTTGGAATTATGATTTGGCCGCCCCCTAAAGTCGGCCGCCTGCGTGCAATGCACACCTTGCACAATAGGTAGCGGCGACCCTGCATATACATATATTGTAAACAGTGAAGGAATATTATGTTTCAATTTCTTAGATGTCAAATTCAATCTATTTTTATATATTTTGTATCTTGTCATTTTCCTTGAAGATGTGA
Organism: Biomphalaria pfeifferi; assembly: GCA_030265305.1. NCBI lineage: Eukaryota > Metazoa > Mollusca > Gastropoda > Planorbidae > Biomphalaria > Biomphalaria pfeifferi. The sequence continues at coordinate 1,590,303 of JASAOG010000156.1, forward strand.
AATTTAAATTTTTTGTCCAGCAGTTTTCTAACAAAATGACTAGCATCAAATTGGCAGCCTTGTACAAAATGAAAAGTAGCCAGAGAAAAATCTTTTTGTTTGTTTCTTCCCCCCAAAAAAGCCAGAAAGTACCAACCTGAAAGGACTCAATTAAAATGGCCTCCATCTCCAATCCGTTTCCATTAGCATAGAAAAAATCTACAAGAAGTGTTAAGGCCTGGAACATCCGCTGATAGAAGACAGGAGGTCTCTGGAAAATAGAATACAAACACCTGCACTGGACTTGTTAAATGTCTTAACTTATTTAGTGCAATAGAAAAACAATTATGAACATTATGTAAGTATTAACTTATATAAAAAATGCAGTTTCATTTTAAACACACACAAATATTTACAGATAATAAAGTAAAAAATAAGTAGTTAAGTGACTTTCTTTTCAGACCTTGTTATCTATCAGGACAGATGATGTAAAGCTCATCTATTTTTATGGTCGATGGTTAGCTAGGATGTCATGTAGCCACACAATGATCACTCACATATACTTTCTTCCAGCTAGTGCCATGTACCAATACATTCAAAGGATTAAGAGGTTTCCTAAATATGCCAAAGTATAAAATCCCACTCTTCACCAGGTTTTGAAATCAAGGCCCAAGAGGATACACAATATTTTTAAAAATATTTTTTTGTTCTTTGAGAATTGTCTGAGACAAGGTCTCTAATCAATTATGACGAACTGACCACTGACCATTTCTTCTGTGTCCAGCACTTCCCTGAACTCCTCCAAGACTTCAATCCAGATGGAAGACAGAATCCTCTCAAAATTTGTTTTCAGGAGATTGCTGTTGAGAGTAAGGAGATTGCTGTCCAAATACTCCAGTAAGTCTTCCACAGCCTGGGCAACAAAAGGAGGGCAAAATATAAAAAATACTTAAAAAAAAACAACAACCAAAAAGTTATATCTCAGTACTGTAAGATTTATTACCCTTTTTGATATAAAAAATAACTGCTACTGTTTCATTAAAGAATTGGTCAATTTTGTATTGATTCCTGTTTTGTCAGGGACATTAAATATTTGTGCAAAGTTTCAACTTGATCCGAGAGTGGGGAGTACGAGAAATAACGTTTGCAAATGTGTACCAGACAGAGTTACTCTGTCGGTTGCTATAAGCTTTGAAAAGAGAACGCCATGACATATATATGACTGTCATGAGTCTCTTGTATGGAAGGGAACACCCTATTCAAGAAGTGTTGTTTTCCAATGGACCATAAATACTTATTATCATAAAATAAAAAAAAAACAAAGTACATTTTTATTTCGTTTAGTTTTTAAATCTTAGATCAACGATCATACATTCAGATGCGTGAGACATTAGATGAATGTTCAGCTACGAAGGTCATAAATGGATACTTTATCAGGAGGGCAAAGGGTCACTTGTCCTATCAAAAGTTTATAAATAGATACCCACCTCCTCAGCGGGCAAAGACTCAGGTGCCCAATTAAGATGGAAAACATCTTTCTTAATATCTGGCCTCATCTGTAAACAGAGAGAGAGGCAGAATGAAAATACAATATTTGATACAATTCTGGAAACAAACCTAATTAATAAAAAAAAAATATTTCCAGTAAATTTATTTTGGCCCTTTGATAAAGTTCTCTCCCTTTACATCCACTTTTTCTCGCCAATCCAATGTTCGGGTCTCTCTGCACGCTGTTTTTTATTTTTTTTCAGAACAAAATTGCATTTGCGTGGGCCCTTAAACAAAGAATAGCTTAGCAATGGTGTCTACACTGTTACACATGACTATTGTTTTCTACTTTAGAAGGAACAAAGAAGTTTCAAAAATAAGTTTGCACTTTGAACTTTTTAATTCTGTAAATATGGTCGTGTTAAGGGCAGCTTGAGAAGGTGGAATTCTACCTAGATTACACTTAAACGTAGATTTAATTACCCTTCACCTACATTATATTACATTAAACATCGACTAAATTAGACTGAATAAATAAAACCTACATCCAGTAATTGAACATATAAAAAAAATTAAACCTATATCAAATTAAAATTAGACAAAATTAAATTTTAATCAACTAAAACCCAAGATCTAATAAAACCTAGATCAAATAAAGCCTAGATCAAATAAAACCTAGATCAAATACAACGCAGAAAAAAATAAATTGATGACCACGAAATTGATCTAACAAACATCGAGCGCCACATATTGTCAAAATAAATTATTTCTTATATTGCTTTTAAACAGGTAATAGAAGGTATAAAATCAGCATAATAATTATGATAATATTCTATTTTAAAAGCATCAGATTAAGTAGGGGAGCTAAATTGAAGGTTAAAACATCATTTCAAGAATTAAAAAAAAAAAAGAAAAAAAAACTTTTTGAAAAAAAGCTTATATTAAGTGTAATTGTATCAATTAGTTTGGATAAGTCATGTAATTAAATTTGTCATAGACTAGACTAACAATAATAAATCTGTGCGATTACAAACATTTTTACCAATTGCTTTTGTGTAGCGCTATTTCATGCTTTTAGCTTTCTCACTGCTCTATAATCCTCTCACTATCTGGACCAGTTGGAAGGGAAGGTGTGTGCGTAGAGATAGAAGGGGGTATTTTGTGCGATCGCTTTTTAAATACATTTAAATAAAATGTGCGACCAGAATTTGAACTAGTGGGATAAAGCCTCCTCAAGCCAACATATTAACCCCTATACCAAGGAAGTGCTTATAAATATAGAAGCTTCTATAATTATCTATAGTTAGTTACAATTTTTTCTCTCTACAAAGTATAAAGGTGACTAATTCAACTTATACCACTTTATTAGTCAATTACATTTCCTTTCCTTGTTCGAGATACAAAACAAAATAATTGATTACCAATAGTTAATTAACTAATTGGTTAACTTTTAAAAAAAAATTGATTCTTGTGTTGTCTTGTTTTGTTTCTGCTTGATACCAGATGAATGTGGGAGAAATAATGTGTACAAACTTTGACCAGAGTCAGCTGATATAAGCTATATAACAAAATGTCAAGTACAGGAGGTGAACTCTGACCTTGTCAGCCACGCGGTCCACGACCTGCAGGATCTTCCTGATCATGTCCTCGTCTGCCTGCTTGATGATGCCCTGGAGGGACGCCTTGCCCAGCAGGCCAGTGGTTGCCTCTTTAGGAGGGTGAGGGTCGTCTCTGGCCAGCTCCAGAGCCTGTTGAATCTCACTGAAGTCCAAGAGCGTAGGCAAGGGCTTGAGGGACCTCCTGACTTGTTCAATGTTGTTGATTGTGATACACAGCTGTCAAGAAAGATTTAACTCAATCTATAGCAATCCCACAATTCTTGAGTGTTGATTTAGATTTAAAAAACAACAAGCAATAGAAAAAAAAAGAATATGAAAAAACAACAAAGTTTATCTACGATAAAGAACCGCTTATTACTGCCATTAACTAAAAATTACAGGGTTTAACTCCTTTAATACTATATAAACAAAATTAATTAATTTAATACTAAATGATTAACTAATTGGTTAATTTTTGAATTTTTCGTGTATTGTTTGTCATCGACAATACAAAATTTCAAATTGATCTGAGAATGGGAAAAACAGGGCATAATAAAAACAAAACAGGACAACAACAAAAAACAAACAAACAAACAAACAAGATTACAAAGACAGTTTGTGTGAAAACACAAACTCAAAATCGGCCCCTGAAGTGGTCCACCCAGGCAGGTAAAAAGGCGGGTTTCAATATTTTCAGAAGAATATCAGAATTAAATTCTATCAGAAGTGGTCAACACAGGCAGGTAAAAAGGCAGGTTTTCAATATTTTCAGAAAGAATATCAAAATGAAATTCTATCAATTGCAAATGACAGAGAAGAATGGAGAAAGAAGGTTGACAGATCTTGTGTGGTGCCCCAACGGTTCAGCAGACCAAGGGATAGGTGAAAGTGAATGTGAAGTTAGATGTGAACTTGGCCTAACTGATATCTTATAATGAGTATCTAATTGATTGATCTAATTGTTTTGTAAATGGTCAATCTTTTAGTCAAAGCCTCAAGAAGAAAAAAAATTCCTTAAAAAATCCTCTAGTTTAGTGTTCCATGGAGATATGGCAGCTCCGCAGTTCACGCAATAATAAGAAAAACTACTTATTAATTGTTGTTTTAAATTATGTTCCACTTAAATGCATAATGAACAGATTGTATCTCTTACAAACTCTTAAGAAATTTCATAACTTGGCAATACAATTGTAAAATGTATTTTAAAAAAATTGGTAAATAGGAATCTCCCTTACTAAAGGGCCTCCAGTGTTTGTTACTTTTAATTGTTGTAAAAATGGTGTATTTTTATGAAAAAACTGCTTGCATAATTGATTTTAAAAATTATATTTTTCGCTTTCAGAAAAGAAAAAATAGCCGTTGCACCAGAACTTTGAATGGTCTAAGATATTATGATGTCGGATTTTCACTATTTTTTCTAGTTTACGAGATCTAAACGGGACAGACGGTCGGACGGACATCCCACACAAAACTAATAGCGTCTTTTCCCCTTTCGGGAGCCGCTAAAAAAAAAATCAGAAAAACAGGACATCAGAAAAAAAAAAGAATAACAGTAAAATTTAAGTAGAATGGATGTCAAATTATCTTAAGCTCACCTCCTCCGTAACGTCAAACTGTCCCTCGTCATCGTAGTAGCCCATGTCCGTGAGTTTAGTGTGGACAAGGTCAGCATATAGCTTGGCGCCATTACAGATGTCCTAGAAAGAGAATTAATGAGGTAAGCTATAAAATTTTATATATCTCATTGACATCAAACAATGAGATTTGTTACAACTACAAACTTAACTGATATTTACACAAAAGCCACACACATTCACACACACACAGTGCGCGCACATAGGTGCAACACACATGATTAGACATGCAACACACACACAGGTACCACACGTGATAACGTCACCTCTGTTAACTTGTATACAAAAGGATAGGCTCCAACACGATCAGGCCAAGCAAGCTGCTTCCAAAACTCCGTGATCTGAAATAGGATGAGAGACGATTAAAGTATCGCCCCGCTCTATATGAAGACAAAGTTATTGGGCCATTCAGCCTACAAACTCGTCGTCGGACCCTTCGGCCCAGTCGTGCAAACATAGCATATTAAACTCAACCGTAAATAGCATTCGCAGTAGCCATTGATGTATATTTCATACAACTATTGATTAACACCAACTGTCTTATAAAACAAAACCAGGTTTGAAAATTGTGGACATCAATCGTTACATCTATAACACATCAAGGCAGTAGGCCTAAATTTTAGCTAGATTTCTAATTCATTTTGTTCTCACAAACATTGAAAAATTATAATTAGATATATATTTATAATATGTCTCAGACACAAAACATGTTTCACAGAAGCGTAAAACGTATTGCTGCATGTTTTACATGGTCCAAGAAGTAGAGCGATAGTTGACTGATTCTCTGCTGTCGTAGGCATAGCTTACTCTTTAGGCGGTAAACGTTTTAGTGTGTGCAGAAGAACACGCAAGAGAAATACTAATGGTTCTCCGTGGGCTAGGGTTAGCGTTAACAAAGTGGTTCACACGACCAACATTATGGAGTGATTGTTCCTTGCTTGTCACTTTGATTTCAAATTGCTAAGTTGACCTGACTAAATGTTTTACAAGATTCACTTCAAGGAAGACAAACAATAGTTTGCGTAATTGTTTGTGAGGAAGGTTTGCTGTTTATCTTAATTATTAAGTAATGGCTTCAATTCTTTAGAAATTAGAATAATCGTGAGGTTCGAAATTGTCGAGCATCATCAAACTGTGAAGCTTATGTTTGCACTTTTATGGAGATGTCCAGTGCTGACCTTTGGACACTAATGCACAATTTTGAGGAAGATGATATGCACGTTTGCACGACCATGTGGTATCCTTAGAGGGCAATGAAGTCTATCAAGTCCCCCGTGATATACTTAGTAGCCAATGAAGATCTTTAATGCCTCTGTGGTATCCTCAGTGGACAATGAAGTTTATCAAGGTTCTGTGGCATCCTCAGTGGGCAATGAAGTCTATCAAGGTTCTGTGGCATCCTAAGTGGGCAATGCAGTCTATCAAGTCCCCCGTGATATACTTAGTAGCCAACGAAGTCTTTAATGCCTCTGTGGTATCCTTAGTGGGCAACGAAGTCTTTAATACCACTGTGGTATCCTCAGAGGGCAACGCTGATCTATGCACGCCTCTGTGGTATCCTTAGTGGACAATGAAGTCTTTAATACCACTGTGGTATCCTCAGAGGGCAACGCTGATCTATGCATGCCTCTGTGGTATCCTTAGTGGACAATGAAGTCTTTAATACTACTGTGGTATCCTCAGAGGGCCACGCTGATCTATGCATGCCTCTGTGGTATCCTTAGTGGGCTATGAAGTCTTTAATGCCACTGTGGTATCCTCAGAGGGCCACACTGATCTATGCATGCCTCTGTGGCATCCTTAGTGGGCAATGAAGTCTATCAAGGCCCCTGTAGTATCCTCAGAGATTAAAAAAGGTCACTGTTTCGTCCTCAGTGGCATCACAGATCTATACGATATTCTATTTATTATTATCAGAAAGGCGAATTTCAAGAACGAATATGTAAGACAATTAACTTTACATTACATCGAATCAAAGACATGTCTTTAGTTTTATAACCAAGAAAAGTCTCCAAAGGTTTAATTTGGCGATACTTTGTTCTCTTTGAAACTCCCAGAGATCACAGAGATCTGTAAAATAAAATTTCTAAATGCCTAATATAGAGCTGTGCCTGTGGTCTTAAAAGCGAACGCGTAGCAAAATATTAAACTTCATAAACGATGAGGTGCTATAGACAGTCTCAATGAAATGGAGGATTTTATTTATTGTTGCTTACAAACGTTTTATAAACTATTATAATTCACAACAAACACGTACAGCAGAGTTATCTGTCACCAAAAAGTTGCTTGTAATAGTAGAAATAATTTATTGAGCCCATAACTTAACACCTACTCAGTAAATGTGCGAAGCATGACCTTTTGGTGCAGTGGTAGTCTTTAGCTCAGCCGTTTGGGCGTTAACAAAATTTTGGCGCTAAATGTATTCGACACATTGTATGTTGTTATGACTGATCTGAACACGAGTAAGGGTAGCCTTGTGTGTGAGCTGCTGACATGTGACACAAGCCAGCGTGCAGCGAGCGGTCCACCGGTTCGAGGGAAGGACCTTAAAAAAAGGTGTTGGTCTGACCACTCCGTGAGTATATATTACGTCTAGAAAGCAGTGGCGACAAGCCCGTGGCGTATGTCATTTTCGAGAATGCCTTCGGGGACTTTATTTAAAGACAACGATTTTCAAAGTCAAGACAGTTCAGTTACTACAGTACAGCAAGACAATCTTGTAAAGTGAGTCCACAGCCACAGTCCACAATTGAGTCCAGTACGAGTTCAATCTGAGAATTTCGTACTTAGAGAGGAACAAATAGAAACTGATTTCGTTTCGTCAACTTGCATCTGTTCCAATATTTGCAATGAATTCATAGCTCACGAAGTGCAGTGTGTATATACCAAAGGACAATCTAAATGACTGAATAATTAACTCTTTCTCTCCGTTATTATTTTTCCACGTTTCTTCATTTTGCTCATTACTGTTTCACTCCCCTGTTATGATTAAGCTTCAATAGTTTTGTTGTTTGTTATCAGAAAATGTTTTATTTGGTTTTATTTAGAGTTAAAGGGAAATGCATGCTCTTTTTATATAACACAATGTCAAGTGTATAAAATAAAACATTATTTAATTTAGTGAGGTTAAATTAACGATGGTATCGTCGATTAGGAGACAAAGAGTTAAGGTCGCTGTTCAGTCGTCGACACTTTTCTAGTCTCAAGAGTTTCTGTAATTGTTTTAAAATTGACGTGATGTTTTATATGCCTGTTCAACTTTTACCGAAGTCAATCACAGGAGTCCACTAGGAAAAGGTGACCAACAATGTGATCTTCTTGTCTTCCCCTTTGTGACCGAGTCTAGTGTTCTAAATACTTATGGCGCTATCCAACGTTACAGATTGTCTAGTGTTCTAATCATTTATCCAGCCTTTCTCGTGAACCCATGAAGAGTTAAGTTGAGCGTATAGTGACTTTAAGATTTTAGTTGATTAAGATTTTGAGCATGAGCCCTATAAGTCTGTTTAGGGGATACATTTTTCCTCTCCGGGACAACCAATCTCCAGTCGACACCAGTAGATCTCAGATACAGACTGGCAAGACAAAAAATATTATGTCAGAGTATGTTGTATCAGAAACGCACAAATTTAAGCGTCCACCATTTACATTTTTTTTTAATTAAAGGAAACCTCAGAATTTGCGTTATTCAATTTTAGCTTTATCATCATAGGAATCCTTGGGCCTCTTTTCTTTGCCTCTTTTGTGGGTCTTTTTGTTTTATAGGTTTTTATTTGTAAGTTTAACGTAGCTAAATGTAGCATTTGTGGCATGGTGTCCGGTTAATGAATAAATAATCACCATTATGTGCATTTCTTAAATTTTGTTCTAAAAAAGGTTTATACATATTTACATAAATTAGAAATATCCAATTGTACCAATATAGAGTATAGAATTTAAATCTAGTTGTAATGGATAATTATTAAGGGATTAACCAGGAATAAAATACATTAAACGTTTTCAATTTCCAAGAGATGTTAGCCTGCCAAACCTTTGCAGCCTCCTGGTAACTTTGTGGTATGCGATTAGTTAAACGCGTAAACAAAACACTGACTATTTATCAATCACTTTTATTACATTCACACACAAGGACACCCATACACGCGGTCATACACTGACACACAGACATCCATACTCAAAAAACAACCACACACACATACACAAGCAGACTAGTGGGCACAAGGTAAACCCCACGATCATCATTACATGGCCGCACACACATAATCTGAACCTTTTTTTGATCGCAATCTTGAATGAAAATCTTGTTCTGTCATCCCAACAGACCCCCGCCACAAACATCTTCTTTAAGCCTCTTTATTGTCTCTTTGCATCACCATCTTGAAACACAATGGACCTCATTTACCAACCGTAAACAAACAACACCTTGAGCACCTTGCTGTACGGAAGTGAAACATAGTCAACCTACTCATGGCAGGAAAAAAAAAGCTGAATGTCTTCCACCTCCGATGCCTAAGGTGGATCTTTAAAATAAGGTGGCAAGATAAGATAACCAATGAGGAAGTGCTACGAAGAGCAGGGTGCCAGGACATCCGCTCTGTTATCAGCAGCAGACGCCTTGGCTGGCTTGGCCACGTTCGTAGAATGCCAGTAGGTCGACTTCCATAGGACATCCTGTATGGCGATCTAATAGAAGGCAGGAGAGCAGCTGGTCGCCCATTTTTAAGTTATACGATGTATGCAAACGCGACGTGAAGCTCTTCAAAATCGACACTGGCAGCTGGGAAGAGGTGGCACTGGATAGATCCACATGGAGAGAGAGCATAAAGGAAGGGTCACGGATTGCAGATGTCATACACAACAGAAGCAGAAAGAAGGGTGAAAATGCAACGAGGCCTGGTGATTATATATGCCCAACCTGCGATCGCAGCTGTGTATCAAGAATTGGTCTGTTTGTCACACAAGAAGTTGCAAAGGGAAAAGATCGTCTCTCCAGACGTAAAATGCCACAGATAGCTCACAGTTTCTACAAATATTCCTTTTTTTCCTTCCGTTTTTCTTCAAGTCTCTTTCTATCGCTTCAACATTTCTCTAGCAGAGACTTTCACCATCAGCTAAACAATGTCAAGGATGCTAAATCAGATTCAATGCTGCGAACTCAATAAAAAAAAACAAAAAACGGAAGAGCTGAGAAACTTGGATGCTACGGTACTGACTTTACTTTTTATTTATTTATTTTCTTTTTTCAATCAAACAAATTATCGACATGACTTTTGGATTCTAAGAGTTTCAAAACTGACACCTTATGAATCTTTCAACTTCAAAGTTTCAAACTACATAGAGTTGGCTGACTTATTTCGAGAGTATTTAAATGAGTATTTAAATTATTCTCACTCCAGGGGAGCTTACCTGAGTAAAACAGCAGCAGACGTCAACAGCGGAAGTACTGTATTTGACCGCGGCATCAACCTGAGCCACCTGTTGCCATGGGAACATATTGACATACATTAATTGTATTTACTAAATCAGACAAAAACAAAAAAGATTTTACTGAAATAAATTGATTATGTTCACTATGAATGTACTTGTTCACTATGAATGTACTTGTTCACTATGAATGTACTTGTTCACTATGAATGTACTTGTTCACTATTAATGTACTTGTTCACTATTAATGTACTTGTTCACCATTAATGTACTTGTTCACTATTAATGTACTTGTTCACCATTAATGTACTTGTTTACTATTAATGTACTTGTTCACTATTAATGTACTTGTTCACTATTAATGTACTTGTTCACTATTAATGTACTTGTTCACTATTAATGTACTTGTTCACTATTAATGTACTTGTTCACTATTAATGTACTTGTTCACTATTAATGTACTTGTTCACTATTAATGTACTTGTTCACTATTAATGTACTTGCTATCGCACACCTTTTCCACCTCTACGGCTTTCTTGATTCGCCTTTCTGACCTGTGCTGGGCAATGGCCAACCACTTGCTGACTGCACACTTGAACCAATGATAGTAGTTGATGATGCTAAGTTGTTTGATGTCACTGAAACATGTTGATAGAAACATTTTATTAGATGTGATTCAAGTTAAGTCAAATCTTGATACTGCAAAAGTTATGCGTGTTGGCTACAGGTCAACAAGCAACCCCACCCCCCTCCCCTCCCGACAACATTGGACAAACAGAGCCTGAACAAATAGAAAAGTTATTAAGGCAGAAATATCACAAGCGATCGAGACGCATATCACGTTGTTACATGTCGGAAATGGAAAGCAGGAGCCGTCTTTCAAAAACACTATGACCTATCTGGACAAACTAAGGAATCAGCTCTGAGATCAAGATCTACCTCTTCAATACAATCATTGTGCAAGGGCCAACTACGCTCGCGAGACGTGGAAGAGATCTATTAATGTTAAAAAAGAGGCTAAACGTGACTCAGCAGCGACTGCTAAGAAGGAGACTTGGAATAACATACCCAGGTCACCAATCCAGAAATCCTTTTCCGCACGGGCACTCACCCCTATGTGGACACCTCACATAAAAAACAATTACACACACACAAACACTCATTTACAAACGGTTAACCATACACTCATTATTACAGGACACACGCACACACACACAGTGTGAAACCTTTATTGTTCGCACTCGTGAATTAAAATCTTGTTCTGTCATTGAACCCCTCCCCCCCCACCACCACTTTAATGAATTAAGTTTTTGCTCTGCCATAAACCCCCCCCCCCCCCCCCCCCCACATACCAACACCACCACCACACAAACGTCTAAAAGATTTGCATCACCATCTTGGAGAACAATTAAGAACTGCACCGAAGTAAATAGCCACAGACGAACGTCAAGAAAACTGTCCCGGAGTGAAGTCGTAACTGAATGTCGTAAGAGTTTCGCGGGGCACATCCTTAGATAAGACCCAAACATTTTTCACCAAAGTCAGACATAACACAGATAGCGAAAACAGGAAAGGGAAGACTTAAGGCCGTCCGCGCCTGACATGGCGTCGCACCTTCTGGGAAGAGGCTGAGGATGAGGAAGTCGCCTATGACCTATATCTGTAGAGAGAGCTAGCCGCCAACGAACGTCGCTAGATAACCACGTTTATTAAACCTGGCTTTTATCAAGGAAATCAGACCTGGCGTAGGTGGCACATGGGGAGAAACTGTAGCTTATGGACTATAAAATGTGTATGTTGAATTCATTTTATAAAATCACAAAACGACGCTGTTAGAATCACTTTTAATATAACACTAGAAGTACAGCAGGGGGCACACACACACACAGAAACACACATATTCAAAGCATGTCCAATTCTGACTGCCCTTGGTGACGATGGTGCCGAGTTCGAATCGCTTCCGTCCTGCAGGTTTGGAACTGGAAGGGACATAGAATTTCAAAAAATGACAGTGTAGTTATTGCGGATCTTTCTGATTTTCATAATTTTAAATTTCATAATAAAACGTCAATTTATTTTTTGTATTTTTGTTATTTGTTCATTGTAAATTTGTATTTAAGGAAACTCCTCTTGATAGATTTCTACTGTGCTTTAACCCTTAAGGTGCGTGTGGTAGTTAGCCTCCATTGTTTATGCATTCATTGTAAAACAGCTCAGCACTTTAAGGGTTAAAACACTCTTATCTAGCAGTTCAGTATCTTTTCTAGCAATTTGTTGTCTTAACTAGCAGTCAGATGTCATACTTAGCAGACAGGTGTCTTACCTAGCAAACGTGTCTTACCTAGCAGACAGGTGTCTACTGTAACGTGAAAACTCCTGGAGATTCATATAAAGCTCAAACAGCCCTGTATTGAGGGTCAAGGACGGGGACCCCAGACCAGAAGGCTCATGGTGTACATCATTGGACTTGAGGATCTGTTCAATGTCAAGGCTGAGTTCCTCTCCAAGCTGAAAGAATGGAAAACATAGACTGACGTCAGAGGTATTATAACGTCACATGCCACAGACCTATGTAGACAATTAAAAAATCTGACATTTGGAATGGAACCGCCTTCCCGAGAAGTACCTCACAAAAATTGGAATTACATTTGGATAGAACAGCAAAATTACTACTATATCTATATATATTGCAAAATTTATCTCCCTTTTCTATATAAACAAAAGTAATTAACTGCCACTAGTTAATTAAATAATTGGTTAACTTTTTTATTGATTCATCTGCTGTCGTGAAGAATGAATAATTGTTCAAAGTTTCAATTTGATCCTAGAATGGGAAGTAGGAGAAATAATGTGTACATGATTCTGACCAGAGACTGACAGTCAGACTGAGCTGATGTAAACTTTGGGAGAAACAAAAGCTTTACAACGGTAGATATTGATTCAATATATTTTACTTTTCTCGAATTCTGTCAGATAAATCCGATAAATCACGTTTAGCCTCTTTTTTAACATTGATAGATCTCTCTGTGGCAAATGAAGGTCTCCACCTGGGCCTAAAACAATCAAGGCCTACAAGAGACCTTGAAAACCTTATAAAGTTCCCAGCAAGACACAAACATAAATGCACATTGAACAGACTTTGTCTTTACTTGACATGCGCAACTAGATTTATACAGGAAGACGAGTAGGACGTTTTTATCTTCTTTTTTTTTGAAGGAACGTCTGTCAATTATCCTATTAAGCGAGCAATTCTTGTATGTATGTTGGATTGACGTTTACCATATTGATTGACACCCCAAAATGACTATTTTTGTCTATTTTAAGGACATTTTTATGAGTTTTAAGAGATTTCCAGGAGCTCCTTGAAAACAAAAAGACCACGGGAACCCTATTGCGTTGTCCAGCCCTTTTTTTTCGTGCTTCCTCAACTGTAGATGTAGATCTATATCTTGAAGCATGTTTTTTGACAGCAAGTGTTACACAATACGTTATGACCAATCCGACTCAGCTTTCGTCTCCTCCCAGTATTGAAGAGTTCCTTCACCAGCCATAATGTGGAGTTGCAATAGTAAAAAACTCGTTTGTCTGATTTTGCTTATAGTGATATACTCATAATTATATCTTTTATATAATAATAATATATATTTTTATACACATGTTTTAATAGATTCAATGACTATTTAACGAAGAACTACAAATCTGGGTATATTGCGCAAAAGCTGCATTGTAAAACGAAACGACTCGTTTGTCTAGACTGTAGGAGGACTTAAGAGACTTTCTTTTCTAATCGCCATGTACAATTACATTGAGAACTATCAGAACAAAAAAGCAACTCTTCGGATTCATAGTCTTTACCCGATCGTTCATTATCGTAGTTACAAAAATATTCCCAAAATGACTTCGGGTAGCTATCCTTCCTTGACAAATTATTCATTCGAGCGAGGCTCGGTCACCAGGTACTAAGATAAGATAAGAAGAAAAATATTGAACTAATTATCACAACAGAGACACTTCTTCTTTGACAGTTGATATATTTGAGAATCAAAAGGGGTTTCGTGCATGGCCTAGCACATTGTTCGCAGAGGCGCAATAATTCAGGAGAGAGACAGTTGGAAAGCTATCACAAAGGTCGAGGGGACATATTTGAAATCCAAAGAAAACCCTAATTGAAGACAGGCGCAAAAGACCAAAACAAAATAAAGTAGATGACCAGTGGACAACGGGTTTGTCCGCACGAAATGTGGACAAATATGCATGTGGCAACTGGTTTTGGGTATATATATATATATATATATATATATATATTAATATTAAAATAATTAGAATTGGAATAACTTTATGTTGGATGGTTGTTGATTCTATTGTAACTGTTTTATTGCTGCAGTTTTTAATTACTTTTTTTCCCCATTCCAATAAGCCACAAGATAAACAAGATAGCAGATCCCCGAAAACGTAACACGTCCAGAATGTAAAACATGTCCAGGTGGTCAACAGTATCGAGAGAACATAGATTGCTCAGGATCATTTCGATTGTCCATTGGTATATACATGCTGCACCTCGTGAGCTATGAATTCATTGCAAATATTGGAACAGATGCAAGTTGACGAAACGAAATCAGTTTCTATTTGTTGATCACAAAGTAAGAAGTCCTATGACTTTTGAGCACTGAATACTTCAGGTCACTGATTAGTTCCAATCGATCAGTCAATACTTTTCGAGACTCAGAAAACAGTTGTACAACACGAAATTGTTTTAAAGTTTATGTAGTAAAAAGTACGTCAACTGAACTCTCTGGACTAAAGGTTTGACTTAGGGGGGGGGGTCACACTTAGGATATTTTTTTTCTTTTTTTCACTTTATTTTCCAAAAGATACATTGCAAAAAAAACAAACAAACAAAAACAACGAATTTCATGGTATCCCAACAACAAATGTAAAAACTTTGTTCAGAAATTGTTCATAGTTCTTGCTTTCATTTGCTTGTCCTTTGGCCTGCCCTAGACCAGGGGTCGGCAACCTCTTGAGCCGGAAGAGCCAAAAAGTACAATTTACAAAATTTCATCGTTTTTAAAGTGCCACACATTTGTTCTTTCTTCCAAACAATAAATAGTACTCGAATAAATAATGGTTTTTTTTTAATTAAGAAAACAACGAATCTATTTATTCATAAGAAAATATATCTATTTATTTTTATATAAATAATATTTTTCACAACAAATGATATATATATATGGTATTATTAGATAATTGCTTATTATTTAAGTATACAATTTCAACATTTACATACAACACTAACTTTGACTTCAGTAACAAACAATTGTGCAAACTAATTCAGATGGAACAATGGATTTGCATGGTTTTAGAAAGTTTGGATACATTTGGCTCACAACTTGTTGTTTTTAGTATCAAACATGACTCTTATTTTCATTTGTTAGTTAGCTTCTTTCTTTACTTGTAATTATATTCATGCAAGAGAACGCTTACTCGCATGAATATGTCGATCCGAAGATAGTCAACCTTCTAAATGCCAACTTTTCACTTGACTGTTGCAATCTGGAAGGTTATTCTATGCTTTGAATATTTATATTTCTTTTATTTAAAGCTGTCCACTTTTGTTGTGTTACATGCATTTCTGGACCTTCAATTCTTCCAACTTGATTTTCAACTCTGTTAATGTCCCACTCCACAAAACTTCACTTTTTAAATCGATCCATTACATGTCTAGAGATCCAGTACCAACTTCAAATGGATCAATGTGTTTTCGTTACTATTTGTGTTGAGAGCATTTTTTATACACGCTACAGTCGTTTTCTTGGTTTTGGATTGCTCACATCTGTCCGCAACATTCATCTTTCATTTTTCTTAATAACTGTGCTAAAGTAACTCGTGTCAACATTTGCTCTGGTTTTATCGCAATATTGCTTTACAAATTGAAAATGAAGTAATTGAGCGCTCTAATATCTTCTGCGAAAAGAATTTTTTCTTCAAAACAAACCAATTCTTCTACCAAAACATAGGCTAGCTTTCTCTTTCCTTGCAGTTTTAGATTCGGATCATTTTATTTCACTGTCCACCATAAGTAAAATTTTGTAACCATTTATCGTTCTCTAATTCAGGGAGATTAATGTTTTTTTTTCATTTAGAAGTGTATCTATTCCATTGAAGTACAAAGCAAAATGTATCAATACCAAACCTTTGGAACGCCATCGCACTTTATTGTAAAGAATGAGGTCGAAATACCGAGTCTCCATTTGGTTCAAAAGCCTCTTTATTTTTCCCTTCATACTCTGGCTCCATCAGTTGCTATTGAAAAGATTTTATTTATATTGATTATACATATAGTGTCTTCAAGGTATTTTTGCACAATAGCTGTATCTTCTCCTCTAGTTTGTTATGAGAGCGGCAGCAGTCTTAGAAGCTCTTCTTTGAGACCTTGGGAAGACATATACCTGACAAAAAGTAAACTTAAGCCGTGTCTTTTATGTCGCAAGAATTATATATATCAAATGATAAGTAAAAATAAAGAATATCTTTCACCAACAAATGTTACATTTCAAGACATGGGGGAGGGGTGAAAAGCGAATACAAGTGGCTTAGAGATAGAATTGGTGCCTAATACTTGTTAATCGAATCAGAACATTTTTAAATGTTTTTTTTTCGATAAAATAAATATAATTTGCGCATGGAACTAAAGATCCGCAAGTTGCCAACCCCTGCCCTAGACCAGGGGTCGGCAACCTTTTGAGTCGAAAGAGCAAAAAAAAAGACAATTTACCAAATTTTAAAGTTTTTAAAGAGCCACAATTTTTTTTCTTGCTAACAATAAATAGTACTCAAAAAATTAATTTTTTAATAAAAAAAAACAACAACAAATACATTAATTCATATATACGAGTTTTTTCACACCAAATTAGATAAAATATTTATGGTTTTATTACATAAGTATTTTTTTCTTTCGGTAACAACAAAAGCAGTTAAACATTTGCTTACACCACTAACTTGTATTTCAATAACAATCAATTGAGCAAATTCAGTGGGAACGTTGGCTTTGCATGGTTTTAGAAAGTTTGGATACATTTGACTTATAACTTGTTTTTAGTTTCAAACATGACTCTAAATTTTCATTTGTTAGTTGACTTCTTACTGTACTTTTATTTATATATAAATATACCACTTGCTCGCACGAATATGTCAATATGTCGATCCGAAGATAGTCAGTACTTCAAATGCCAACTTCACCTCACTGTAGCATTCTGGAAGACTATTCCATGCGTCGAATATAGGCTAAGTGCCTCAGCTCGAGACATTTCTTTTAAAGTTGTCACTTTTGTTGCGTAACGTACATACATTTCTGGACCTCCAACCTTTTTCAACTTGCTTTTTGACTCTGTACATTTTCCACTCCACAAAGCTTTACTTTTTAAATCGATCAATTGAATGTCTAGAGTTCCAGTATCAATTTCAAATGGCTCAATGTGGATTTCGTTACGATTTGTGTTGAGAAGATTTATTAGGAATGCTAGAATAGTTTTGTTGAACTGCTTAAATCTGTCAAGAAATTCATCATTCATTTTTTTTATAACTGTGCTGAAGTAATTTGTGTCAGTAATTGCACTGATTTTATCGCGATACTGCTTTAGACATTTAAAAAGAAGTAAGTGCATATCTTCTGCTATTAATCACAGAACTATATATTCATGCAAATATATGAAACAAAGCCATTTCCTGTTAGATTCCATTGAGATAATGTTTCAAAAATCCTAGATCGAAATAATTCTTGTCTGTTGATCTTATGTACATTGAAATAGATTGATTACCAAGATCTTTCTAGATAATGTATCTAAACATTGCAAAATAATAATTATGAGACGAGAGTACTCTGATTTTTGATGTTCAATTACTAGATCTAGATCTAAAAATTTAATTATATGTTACATAGGTTAGGGTTAAAAAAAAAGGACTTTACTTCTTATAACTACTTTACAAATGAACGTCTTGTTTCAACTTTAACAAAATGTTCGCGACATTTTTTTTTATTGTTAAAAGATCTCCATGTCCAGTCTAGATATAATATATATATTTAGGTCTGTGTGCACAACAATGATCGCCTCGCTTACAGGAAAAGGACCAGTGCTTTTTAATAATTACAACAGTGTCGCAACTGTATTAGGGCATAGATTAATCTAGAACCCATGACGCCTTGCAGGTTGTGTCAAACCACGGTTTCAAGGGGAAAAAATAAATTATCCGTGGTGAAAATGAGGGGGGGGGGGGGGGCTGGAATGGTGCGGTGCGTCCTGGGGGACATCCCTTCATAGGTTGACAACAAAGTGGAACCCCCCCCCCCCCCCCTTTTTGTTTTTTACATGGGGGCAACTTTAAATAATCGCACCTGGAGACACAGACACCAAGGACGTTTCTGTCGATACATATATGCACACACACACACACAACTGCGATGTGATTGTTTCATGCAATGGATTAGCTACTAGGGGACCAAATCCTTAGAATGGATAGGCCAGGAAATTTTTATCAAACCTTGGCAATTGATTGGATAGGAAATTTTGATAAAACCATGGCTAATGATGGGTTAGGAAATTTTGATAAAACCATGGCAAATTGATGGGCTATGTCTTTTTGATGAGACAATGACAATTGATAGACAAGGAATCCCGAAGAAGACTGGGCTTTTTAATTTCAGGATCATTAGGACGTCTCTGAGTTCACCCAGCCGTAATTCGTTGGGGAAAAGTAAAGGCGGTTGGTAGCTGTGTTGGTCACATGACACCCTCGTTAACCGTTGTTATGGCACAATTAGGAATTAATTATTTGTTTCGGAAATAGGGGATGTTTTTACTTAGTGATAATGACGTGACTTTAAAACTAGGATAAGGGTTTTAGAGCCAGAACGAAATAGAAGTCGACACAAGAAAACGGCCTTCATGTTATTGTAGAAATATGTAGCCTTTTATGAACGTAGCTGACATTCGATGGTTCCCTTCATTGTTATTAAACTTGTTTGATATTCAATATTAGCGTCGACTAACTTCTATTGATTGTATGGCCTTCCGCCGGTGCTAGTGGATTCTACATTTCGTTAAGTGTTACCTCCATTTGCTTTGATTACATTCGACACCGCGGAAACGCCTAACACCTTGGGCGCAGAAACAGATTACCTTTATATCACCTTCCCTCTAGATCGCAAGGTCTGAAAGTGAAACTTTACTTTCTACTTTTACTTATAAAAAAAAAAGGAAAAATCAAAATTAAAATTAAAATCACGAGCTGTTTAAATGAAATTCACTTAGAGACCTCCAATTCATTTTTTACACTTACATAGACCACTTGGAAGTCGTAGTAGACTCCTGGGGGTCTATACAGATCACTTTGGGAATCACTGTTACAGGGGCATTATATCATAATGAGAGATCCATAACAATTCATTTCAGTCTATATCATATCGGTACAGTACATTGCAATGGGTGGCAGCGGTCCCACATATTTGTAAGATGGACTGATGGGAAAAAATTATCTCTCCGTATTGTGAGGACGCTCTCAGGCACGAGGCCTTTGTCTGTAGCCCCTCTTCGCCACCCGCTAAGGCCGCCTGTGATTCCCTTAATGTACTATCCATACCATTCACCGAATCACTCTGTGTGTCGGATAAACTAAACTCTTGATCTAAACACCAAAACATCGAAATAGGTTTCCAAAGAAGCGACGCCTCTAACCTCTAACCTCTAACACAAAAAAAAAAAAAAAGCCAAGTATACATTATTGATTAGAGATCATGAGAATGAGAAGACTAATTGACCTTAATCCTGAAACATTCCCGTCAGAGATGAATCGAAGAAGCTAGAGGGTATGAGGACAGTGCGTCTATAATGACCGTTAGCTAATCTGAGAGCCTGGATATGTATTTGTAAGTTTGAGTGCGTCTGTGTGTGTATGACGTATATCATTACTCCTATACAATTGTATCCCCTGTTAAAGTAAAGAAAAGTACCCCTTTCAGACATTGCGATTTATGGGGCAGATGATGTTATCTAATTATGTGGCCCTATAGTTAACAAGGGTTTCATGTGGCCAACACAATGACCAACTGCCTTTACTTTACCCCAACTAATGTCAGGTACCCATTAGAGCTGGGTGGATTTAGAGGCACCCAAATATCCCGAAATAAAAAATCACAGTCTTCATCAGAATTCGATCCCGGACCCTGGGTTCACTAGCCAAGCGCTTTACCGCTCAGCCACAGCACGTTCATTAGAGGGGTGTCCTCCTTAAAAATCCCAGAAATTCAAATTGCCAGTATTCTACGGGATTTGAATCCGAGCCCTCTCGGTTTGGAAGCCAAGTGCTTTGCCGTTCCTCCACCGCGCCCCCATTATTCCAGGGTTTATACTCTATATGAGGGGAGTGGGTCAACAACTCTTTTTAATTGGTGGGTCATTCAATGGTATGTCTACTTCCTGTACACCTAACTTTAATTCAGGCGCCATTTTGCCCTCTCTGCCATAGAGAAAAACTATCTGGTAGCAGATGTGATGTGTGAAAGTGTGGCCGAGTGCCTTAAACCGCTTTACTACACATCAAAGGGCTTGTTTCAACATCCGACTCGAGCGTTTTCCAAAGGGCAGCACGTTTTTGAGATCCGTGTCCACCCAGGTTTTAGGTTTTTCAATACCTCTATTCAAGTCAGAATTTCATGGAACCTGGAATCAGGAATCTGCATGGACACTGATCTCAAAAATGACTCTAACGATTTTTTTATATTTTTGTTTTTAGAAATTTAATAGTTGATGTGTATCACTGAGAAAAGAATTACTATATCTAGTTCTAGACTAGATCTTAAGAGTTCTAAATCAGAAGTCTAGATTTAGTTCTAGATCTAGATATCAATATCTACATACCTATATTGAAAGTACCAATATATAATTGCACAATTCTGCATTGCCCTCTGGCCTAATTGATAGCATAATTCGTTCCAGCAGCTGACTGACTAAGTCCCTGGCTCGATACCCAGCTTGAACCAAACATTTTTTTTTAAATATTTTATTTTATTCCATAATAATAGATGTATTTAAAAACTGTTCTTCTTGTTTAAAGTATAAAAAGAACTTCCTTTATAAAAGTATAGCTCGCTGACGCACGACATCCTCGCTAATAGCTCACTTCACTTGCCAACTAAGATTTACTTTACTAGGATTAAAACCAGATAAAGTGGCAACAATGAAGACTTAAGAACGAAGTCACTACAATCGATAATAAAATCACCAGGGACCACGAACACAAAGCTAAACAACGGCTACTTGAACATGACATTCTCAGAGACAACACAATGGCCATCTGAAAGACAATCACGAAGACAAAAAGAAAATCTTTTCACAATTATTGCACAAGAATTCAACAATACAAAACAATACATTTTTATTTCATTTTTATGGTGCAGTTGAAAATCTAAATATTTTATTGAAAAAATTAAGTTCCAACTGAAATATTCATCGTATCTTATATATATAAGATCTTTAGGTAATAGGTAACAATGTATTGAATCTATATGGTCCTACAAACATACCTAGAAATAATTTTAAAAAAACTAAAGCTCTCGCAAAAAAAGGAACGTAGGGTACAGTAAAATCGTTTTAAAGCACAGCAGATTGGAAGCCGGGTTACGCTTCGAGATGAATTCTATGTCAAATAAATAATTCATGATTTTTTATCATTACAATGTAGTAGCTACAAACAATAAAACACACTCGCAATGCTTTGAATTCTAGCATTCAACAATGCTTTTATTTTAATTTAATTTTTAAAAGGCTGTGTTCATTTTTTGCAGTAGGCTACATTCTAGTAATCCTATACATCTCATTTTAATAGCTATATTTAAAGTGTTTTTCAAATGCATAGGTCATAAGTTTAAAAATCCCTCAGTATGCAAACCCCTTCAGACCAAGTTTAAACATTTTGCTTTTCGCGCCACGTTCTAAGGTTCCTAACTCTAACCATATACAACACAGTAATGTCGTCATTATTAACTTAAAAGAAAAACATTACATCAAAGCATCAAATATAGTTATTGTAGACAAATCGAGTTGACCATGTAGAATGATTGTTGTTTTTGTGTGGTTCTTGGCCGTTGATGTACTCGTTGCTAGGAAACGAGATCAGTTCCCAAGGGATATGACCCCCAAGACTTTCTTTTGTTTAATTCTACTAATTTTATAATCTAAACGTGACCACTGTTACCATTAGCTCTTATGGGAAAGTTATATCCCCAACTGAGGCGGGTGAAATTACTAGTAGATAGATTTAACTACCACATCCATAGGTAGTGTAACTGACACCGTCTGCGGACAAGATACAATCTATAGTGTTTGTTCTCCTGAATAATTTGTGCTAACCATTATTAGATCTACGCATTGAACCCATGGGGCAATGTGAGGAAAACATTAACAAAACTGACAGAACAAAAGTGTCATACATGGAGGGGCTTGTAGGTAGCGTTCACATCTGTTCATCAAAAAACCTAATTTTTATGAAAATAAGTCGGGATTAACCTAAATGAAGAAAAATTAGATATAAAAAGTAAAAATGAAAGAAATACATAATAATCTTGAAGAAGGTCAGAGATAAAGCAAAACATTTATTAAATACATTAAAAATATTTTTAAAAAAGACTATAATAATAACTGAAAACCCAATCCATAATGTGGATTCGACTCCTTATCGCTAGATACTTTAACAATAAGACATTACACTACACCAAGCTGTATGGAAATGTAGCATTTACAACTAAAGTAGTCATATATATATATACTAGCCTGACATTACCCGCGGCCTGCGGGTCTTAGTTTGTGTTTACTAATCTAGTGGATTGGATTTAGATGTATGTTAAACTTAGCTAATGATCCTTTCAAGTTTTTCTCTTTCGCTACGAAAATAAAATTAGTTTTGCGAAAATGGCTTTATTCTATTAAAAACGATAGGAGCGATAGATAATAGGATATAAAGTACTATTAAAACGGGTTTACCCGATTTGTTAAATGAATGGTATTATGGTGGGAAGCGTGGTTGAGAGGCCAAGTGCGCTTGAACTTGGCTTGGCTTGGCTACCTAGAAGGGGTTCGACACCCGACTCGGGCAGAGTTGCACAGAAAACCAACTCCTAGATACCCCCCCCCCCCCCACCGGTCCACAAATGAGATTGGACCAAAAGCGCTCTGAGCATGCTATAAGCATGAAAGTAGCGCTATATAAAAGCTATAATAATAATAATTATTGTTATTATAAGTAAGTCAGGACGTTCTGAATTCGCAGATATATGGAACGAATTCATGTAAAAATGCTTTTGAAAGACAAATTTGACGGTTAATTTTATTAAATAATGAAATCAATAGACTATATTTTGTATTTTCACGTGTCAAAGTAAAAAAATATATGTGCATAGTGTAGTTCTTAAAATTAGATCTAGATCTAATCTAGATTGGGATAGATCCTTTCGATCTTTTCTCATGTCAACATTGTAAACAAAGCTTAGATCCATAAAATACTGTAGCTTTAATAGTCGGTCAAATATTTTTTTTTTTAG
This sequence comes from Biomphalaria pfeifferi, assembly GCA_030265305.1. NCBI lineage: Eukaryota > Metazoa > Mollusca > Gastropoda > Planorbidae > Biomphalaria > Biomphalaria pfeifferi. Next base: position 1,614,017 of record JASAOG010000156.1, read on the forward strand.
GGTCTTAAGTTTGTTTTTACATACACTACGGTCTAAGTTAACACCCAAGGAACATTTCTGCCAAGTTTTATCAAGATTGGTCAAGCGGTTCTGATTTCTATTCGTAACATACATACGACTCACATTCTACTTTATAATATATATATATATATATATATATATATATGTATATATGTATAAATATAATAATGTATGCGTCTTTGTCTCCGCTAATAGTCAATCTATATAACCTATGTGTTTTTTTTTTCAGCTGCTTTGTAAATCTAGTTCTGTATCTGTCCGCTTTCCTTCTGCTACCGTTACTACTTCTAAAGAAACTCTAAATGAAACCATTTTCTTGTACATTGTATTGGCTTTTTATCTTCTAGATATATAATGACTACAAACGTCTCTCTTCCCTGGCCACAAATTATTTGAGTTAAGTAAAAATGAAGAAATGTAAAACAAATTATTAAGTTATTTGATACAAAAATGTGCTATAATTAAAAGAAAAGGATAGTGGGGGAAAATAAAGTGCTAGAAAGTTAAATGTGAGTATAAAGTGGCTAGTGATCTAGCTACAGGGTGCTGCGAAACAACAACAAACCTCTTCTTTTAGCACTTCCTGCACATGCGCAGACATCTAGAATGAGACATAATATTGAGATGATTGGCCAGGAAATGTTGTAGCGTACAGTCAAGCAGACGAGAAAAGCACAATGAACTAGGGGAGGGAACAAATACGAAAGGGACGACAACAAAAAATCACAAATCGGACACCACAAAGAACCACAGCTCGAAAAGAAAAAACCTAGACACAATTTTCTCTCTTAGCCAAATATGGAGGTTTGATTATTATCATGGACTTTCCCGAATGAAGAATGGAGCTTGTCAAGCTACTCTGATTTTGTGTGAAGCCGTTGACGAGGGTCTCCTATGTCAGCGTTTTTAAAACTTGACAACATTTAAACTTGAACTAAAGCATAATCGTCCGACTCGAACTCATTACCTTCAAAGCGTTTAGCTGGGCGCTTTACTACTACCATATATTATTTATGTTCATATAATTTAATAAAGTAAATAATAAAAGCAAGTAATTATCCTTTGCTCAATTAAATGTTATTATTGCAGCAGTTGTGTGATGCAGGCTGTTTTCATATTCAACTTCTATACATAGGATGTATTTGTCCACATTCTTTCCACAATCTCTGTACTTGACAGCATTTCACTAATTACAGGCTGCCTGGTTTTGTGGTATGTGCTTTGGACTGTGGGACCGAGTTCGAATCCTGCCCGCTACCATTTCATTCCGTCCTGAATCAGGCCTGAAACTTAAGAAACGTCAAACAAATATTTTATCTTAGCAGCACCCCTTTTTTCTTCTTTATCTGCACCAATCTTTCTTAATCTGAACGATTCACTTCCATTTCTTTCTTAATCTACACCAACCCCTCTTTTCCCTCTTACTCTGCACCCCATTTCCTCCTTAATCTGTACCTCTATTTATCTTTCTAATCTATACTTCATGTCTTTAACCTTGTCTCTTCCTTCAATACAAAGCCACTGACGACCTAGGTGTAGAACCGGCCCTGCCTAGATGTACGACCGGCCCTGCCTAGGTGTAGGACCGGCCCTGCCTAGGTGTAGGACCGGCCCTGCCTAGGTGTAGGACCGGCCCTGCCTAGGTGTAGGACCGGCCCTGCCTAGATGTAGGACCGACCCTGCCTAGGTGTAGAGTGTTCTTGCATTTGTCACTAGGTACGTGAGTTCACGCTGACAGCACATGCACGTGAGCAACAAGGAGAAGGGGGAGGAGTGTAGGGCTCTCATACAAAATAAAACACTAGCTAGGCTTGACTGCTCGCCTTTCAATTATTCACGCCACCAATTACTCACTCCGCGACTACTTACCACTTTCTCAAGTTGCTTGTAAGTGACTTGAAAGTAGTGGACGCTGCACAATCTGCATGGAACAGAATGCTCAGTTAGACTACTGAATTATAGACAACGTGCTTTACAATGAAATGTCAGGACCGGGGTTAGGGTTAAAGGTTATAGACTAGTAACTAATTACATCTAATTCTTCTTTTTGCGCTTGTGTTCGAGTTGCACGAGCAGTCGCCCCTAGCTTGACATAAGTGAACACATTCTAGTCAAGTCTAAGGTGATAAGGAAATAAGTATTTAGCAGTTGTTGAATTTTTAAATATGCATAGTGCTCCACGAGATGAGGGGAGTGCCAACAAAATACATCCATAGTGTACAGGAAATCTGGACAGAGGAAGAGCAACCCTATAAATAAACTTTGTCGCTCGTTATTCAAGTTAGTAGAGGGTGGAGGTGGGGGTCTTAGTTAAATACTTTGACTGCAGTTTGAGTTAAGTTTGGAAGGGGTATGCGGTCTTAGTTAAATAATAAGAATGCAGTTTGAGTTGGGGGGGGGGTGAATGAAAGGCAGGAAGAAATTAAATTCGCCTTTATAGCATGAACAAATTACTTTTGGTTTGGTTTTGTGACAATCATATATACATTTTAATGACACAATTGTGTTTTTATAACAGATAATCATCTACGGTATCAGTGTTGTTGATGTAATATCTAAGTCAATGTCACAACCCTGTAAGAGTAAGGCCTATAATTACAACAAGTGAAATTGTCTCAATAGATGTTATATTAAACTAAATACAAACTAATGACACTTACTCTACAAACAGTGGGTTATAGTTATGGTAAGCCTTGTACACGTCAGAGTTTAACTGGTTACACAACTCAATCAGTCCTCGGAGAAGATCTTCATCATTCTAAAAGAGGAAAGGTCAAATAGTGATTAGACCAGGCCAGGTCTTAGACATGCGTGCACTGGCCGACCACATCACCTAAGCTGAAGAGGCGTAGCGATAATTTTACTTTAATGTAAAAAATACACATTTCTCCAGGTCAGAGAACAGGAAATAATTTAGAACCACTGACTGCAAAGTTAAAGTTGGAGGCCTATTTGCAGAAGAACCATTTCAAAGTCTGGGCCTTATTCAATACACATTCATGGACATTGACCAAAGTCCACTCCTAGAGGACGAACAAAACATACTAAATCTAAACGAACATGGAATAGTTTGATCTAAACTAGGAATGAAAATTATTTCCTTAGAATCGTCAAAGTTTCCTTTTCAGACCTTGGACAGATAATGAAAAGGTCATCTGTTTCTGTGGCCCACGGTTAACGAGGGTGTCATGTGACCATTACAACGATCAACCTTCTTTACTTTTCCCCAACTAATGTCAGGTACCCATAAGAGTGGATGGACTCAGAGGCGCCCCAAAAAATCCAGAAATTCAAAATCCCAATTTTCATCGGGATTCGAGCCATAGACCTCTAGGTTCGGAGTTCACCATGCTCCCTAGAGCCTTCAAGTCAGAGATCCCTAGGTTGAAAATTCACCACGCTCCCTAGAGCCTTCAAGCCAGGGATCCCTAGGTTCAGAGTTCACCACGCTCCCTAGAGCCTTCAAGCCAGGGATTCCTAGGTTCAGAGTTCACCACACTCCCTACAGCCTTCAAGCCAGAGATCCCCTAGTTTCAGAGTTCACCACGCTCCCTAGAGGCTTCAAGCCAGAGATCCCTAGGTTCAGAGCTCACCACGCTCCCTAGAGCCAAAGATCCCCTAGGTTCAGAGTTCACCACGCTCCCTAGAGCCTTCAAGCCAAAGATCCCCTAGGTTCAGAGTTCACCACGCTCCCTAGAGCCTTCAAGCCAGAGATCCCCTAGGTTCAGAGTTCACCACGCTCCCTAGAGCCTTCAAGCTAAAAATCATTTTGTTTTATTACATGAAAAAAACAACGCAATCGACAGAAGATATACTAAGTTCAAATAGACATGTCAATCGAAAAAAAACAACATCCCTTCTGAGTTATTGATGCTATTATGTTTTCACATAAATGGTATACAAATATAAAAAAAAAATTATTAAAAAATCTCACCTGAGTGCCACCCATGTAGGTACTGTGGGTGCGTTCATACCACTCCAAGGTACTCTTCTGTTAAGTGAATGCATGTATAGTGAAGGAGAGATGAAATGTAAGAAATAAATAGTTGGCTCTAAAGTCTACACCAGTTCAATATATGGAAATGTCAGTTCTAGCATATCAGATACAACATACTGAACCCCTTGTGGTAGCAGAAACTTTTTGACAGAGTTAACCTCTCTTTACAAAGCTTATGTCGATTCCCTCTGTCTGTCTGTCTGTCTTGTACAAATCTTGTATACGTTATTTCTCCCTCTTTCCATTCTCGGATCAATTTGAAACTTTGTACAATTATTTATTAGCAAAACAATTTCCAATTAAATTTAAAAAAATAACTAATTAGTTAATTACTTAGTGGTAATAGTTTAATTTTGTTTCTAGATAGAAAACAAATGGAGATAAATCTTGCATTATTGAACGATATGGCAGTAATTGTGCGTTTCTTTAAAAGTAATTTTTATTATTTTGTATGTTTTTTCTTTCTATCGGTCTGGTTGAATGCTGTAGAGTTTAACAAATGAAGAAGGGCAAATATTTAATTAATGTTAAAAAGCTGACAGCCAGTAAATATAACAAACAAACTGATGCACTGGAAGAGAGAGAGAGACAGAAAGAAAGAAAAGAAAGAGACAGACAAAAGAGAGAGGAAAAGAAGAGAAAAGGAATGAAAAGAGAGAATAAAGACACGCGCGCGCTCCAAATGAAAGATTCGATCAAATCAAAGAAGTGAACCTGAGATAGTAGGGGGAAATACAAGCTCCAAGAAATAGATCAAACTGAGCAAACTCGGTCACTCCAGCTAATTGTCCAGTTTTAGTGACACACATACATCTCAATGGGACTCTCACCCCTTTCGCTTCCCATCCCCCTCTATCTTCCCAGCGGAATTAAGGACATTCAGATGTCTAGGAAATCTGTGAAGCAGATAATCCCATTGGAGAAAGATCTCGATGTCAGGGTTGAGGGCAAGTAGATATTACCTTTATTAGACTCATTATCTCCGAGTTGAGTCCACTGTGGAACGGACAGCATTTCTTGAAGATCTCAAGGACGTGGATTGTGGACAGACACCTGGTCAATAGAGACAAAAGTAGGGGTAATTATGTCAATGTCACATCGATACAGAAATTAATTAAAGCATGAACTTATAAGAAATAATAATAATACAATAGGGGCTTGAAAAATAAGTAACAGAAAGGCCATTCTCAGCAAGACAAAAAGATAGAACATGAGTCTCCAGACTATATACATCTTTGTGTTTCATGAAGGGTACACATCAACAAATACACACAAACCAAGAAACACACTGACAAAGATATACACCAACAAAGACACTAAAACACAAACTAACACAGAAGCAAATACACAAAGAAATATATTCACAAAGATACACATACAAAAATATAGAAACAAAGACACGTGAATACAAAGAAACACATATAGAGACACACATAGGTAGTGATATTATTATTTCCGATGTATTTAAGCAATTTGTTTTAAGCACACATTTTCTGAATGAGGCTATTGGTCGACAAAAGTGGGCAAAAAAAAAGCAACGCTCAGCAAAGTTGAATAAAAACAATACCAGGCAAAGAAAAGAAAAACATTTAAAACTATGTTTTTTAAATTTGTGGATAAAATTAGATAACTTGTTGAACTAGCAGCCTTGTTCAATTAACAGAGAATAATTAAAAGTACATGAAACCCAATAACGTATGATAATTCTTGTTGTGTCTGCAGGGATTGACTGTAAGCAGTGATTGACTTATGCAGTGATTCTTATGGAGTGATTGACATAAGCAGTAATTGACTTATGTAGTAATTCCTATGCAGTGATTGACTTACATAGTGATTTACTTATGCAGTGATTGACATATGTAGCGATTGACTCATGCAGGGATTGACTTATGTAGAGATAGACTTACGCAGTAATTCTAATGGAGTGATTGACTTATGTAAAGATTTACTTATGCAGTCAGTGACTTATGTAGTCAGTGACTTATGCAATAGTAGACTAACATTGTGATTTACTTATGCAGGGATTTACTTTTGCAGTATTGACTTATGTTAGAATTGATTTATGAGGTGATTGACTTACACAGTGATTGACTTATGCAGCAATTCTTATGAAGTGATTGGACTTATGAAGTGAGTGATTTACATAGTGACTGACTTATGTATCGATTGATTTATGCAGTGATTGACTTGTGCAGTGATTCTTATGGAGTGATTGACTTATGCAGTGACTGACTTATGAAGTGATTGACATATAGTGATTGACATATAGTGATTGACTTATGCAGTGACTGACTTATGAAGTGATTGACTTATGAAGTGATTGACTTATGAAGTGATTGACTTATGAAGTGATTGACTTATGAAGTGATTGACTTATGAAGTGATTGACTTATGCAGTGATTGACATATGCAGTGATTGACTTATGCAGTGACTGACGTATGTAGTGATTGACTTATGCCTTGATTGACTTACTTGAGCATAAGTTTGAGTCTGGTGATGGCCGTCTTGTTGGTAGGAGGGTATACGTCTCTCATCTTCCTCAACAGACTCTTGCTGTATTCAATGAAGTTGGTGAAGGACTCGGCCAAAGTCTCTTCCTGGACAATACAAGTAACAGTAAACGTTTTATCATCAGGCTATATGTGACAAAATAAGTAGGTCACAGCTGGGTCTGTGTGGTCAAGTAAAACAGTGACATTTCCTTACTCTTCTGTCTAGAAAACATTTTTTGTTATATCCTTTTATTATATAGCAGTCAGGACTTGGGAAAGGGGGAGGCTGCAAAGTATGAAACAGTTGAAGACCTCTAGGTTTTAGGGGCCACGTGATTTTACGGACATCTATGTTCACTGCAGGAAAACCTTGGTAAACCACATCTCAATTTTGCGGCTTGCGTGACCAGGGCCTTAACATTTTAAAGCCAGTGCCTGATCATAGCGATTAATAGCTGCGAACTGCGACATGCCAACTTTAATAAAGCACTGTGATAAATCCTTTGCCTATTCACTTCATCTGTAAAGCTTTTTCTATTTTCTTTTCTAGCTCTGTACAACCATTCCTTTTAGCTTATTAAAACTAATTTTAATTCTTCAACACTAGTGGCTCTTTTTAAATTTTAAAGCTTTTCTAACTCTGACACTTTATTCACCCCGTAAAGAAGATAGAAAGGAAAACATCTGTTTATTAAATCCAGGCCAATTACTTGGAGTACGTTGTCTTGTATCTTGTACAAGAAAGTGCCGAACAGTGTGGAGTCTACTAACAACTTAGAGAGGGTGTTATGATTCGAGTTTCAAAAAAATAACAAACGTTGGGAACTTAACAGAGCTGGTTAGATTTCAAAACTACTTAGATAGACGGGATATGCCAAGTTCCCGATCTCCACCAGAGTTCAAACCCAGGCCTCCACGATCTCTATCTGCCACAACGTTTCAACAAGTCTTTTAAAAAATATTTTTGAAATCTAGCCCCGGTCAAACTTTGAGCTGACCAAACGTTAATTAGGTCTTCACCTGTCTTCTACCATTTATTTCTAAGATAAAATTCTGTCTTCAAGTTGTCTAGATCGTACAGGGTGAACACACGACATCATACAAAACAACTTGATGTACTATGAAAACAAAGTTAGACACAGGGACAAGCACTCAAACATTTTGTCTTCAAATATTATTGACTGAAATGAATACATCCGGAGGGAATGGAATAAATAATTTTATTCCTGGACACGTTCCGCAGACATCTGGTGTCATTGATTAAATGTTACAATACCCGTGTGTTTGTTTGACTTGGGTTTAGAGGTTAGGGTTATAGTAAAATACTGTCGTTTCCCTTCACTCACTCAGTCACTCACTCTCTCTCTCTCTTTCACACACACACACACACACAGAGCGAGAGAGAGAGAGAGACAGAGAGAGAGAGACAGAGAGAGAGACAGAGAGAGAGACAGAGAGAGAGAGACAGAGAGAGAGAGACAGAGAGAGAGACAGAGAGAGAGACAGGAGAGAGAGAGACAGAGAGAGACAGAGAGAGAGACAGAGAGAGAGAGACAGAGAGAGAGAGACAGAGAGAGAGACAGAGAGAGAGAGACAGAGAGAGAGAGACAGAGAGAGAGAGACAGAGAGAGAGACAGAGAGAGAGACAGAGAGAGAGAGAGACAGAGAGAGAGACAGAGAGAGAGACAGAGAGAGACAGAGAGAGAGACAGAGAGAGAGAGACAGAGAGAGAGACAGAGAGAGAGACAGAGAGAGACAGAGAGAGAGAGACAGAGAGAGAGACAGAGAGAGAGACAGAGAGAGAGACAGAGAGAGAGAGACAGAGAGAGAGAGACAGAGAAAGAGAGACACAGAGAGAGAGACAGAGAGAGAGACAGAGAGAGAGACAGAGATAGAGAGACAGAGAGAGAGAGACAGAGAGAGAGACAGAGAGAGAGACAGAGAGAGAGACAGAGAGACAGAGAGAGAGACAGAGAGAGAGACAGAGAGAGAGACAGAGAGAGAGACAGAGAGAGAGACAGAGAGAGACAGAGAGAGAGACAGAGAGAGAGACAGAGAGAGACAGAGAGAGAGACAGAGAGAGAGAGACAGAGAGAGAGACAGAGAGAGAGACAGAGAGAGAGACAGAGAGAGAGACAGAGAGAGACAGAGAGACAGAGAGAGAGACAGAGAGAGAGACAGAGAGAGAGAGACAGAGAGAGAGACAGAGAGAGACAGAGAGACAGAGAGAGAGACAGAGAGAGAGACAGAGAGAGAGAGAGAGAGACAGAGAGAGAGACAGAGAGAGAGACAGAGAGAGAGAGACAGAGAGAGAGACAGAGAGAGAGAGAGAGAGAGAGAGACAGAGAGAGAGACAGAGAGAGAGAGACAGAGAGAGAGAGACAGAGAGAGAGAGACAGAGAGAGAGAGACAGAGATACTCATAGATATACATAGGCACAAACGAATGAAAAAAAAAAAGAAAAAGAAAAAAACAAAAAAAGCGAAAATGAAAGTACAATTTGGAAAGTTTGCCTTTCAGGAAATTCCCAAAGAGTCAGTAAAAGCAGTTTACAGACTAACACTTTGAAACGCAATAATGATTAAACCAACACCTGTAATTGATAAGGTAAGGTAAGGTAAGGTAAAATAAGGTAAAAACAAAACTGAGTAAGATTGTACTTTAAAAACATGTAGTACAAGGGTCAGATGCTAAGTTAACGGTTAATGATCAGCCCAGGAAGGTTAGGTCATTTAATAGGATTGTATTTTTTTGTTCAATTTTAAGTAACATTAAGGGACTCGAACTTGAAACCTCCAGATCAGTATCAGCCTAAACATTCAATCACCATACGTAATGGCACTAAAACAATTTAAAAAAAATATTTCTAAAATACATAAATCACTGACCTCTTCTCTAGACAGTGTTCCATCTTTATACAATCTGTCAAGATCAATCAGAAGGTCATGCAGAAGGTCATAACTCAGCGGATGTTCCATGTGCTTCCGGCTGTACGCCTGCCATCGGCTGAGAGATACAAGTTGCCAATTTGGACGAATTTTTCATCTCAAGATAAACGAAATAAACAAAAGTATTGATTCCCAATGTGTTAATCTTACCAAATCAGCTTGCTGGACTTCAGTGATGTCACCTTGGATAGCATGCTGGTGCAAGATAGTCCTGGCCACCTGGGGGAGGTCACCCGTCCACTTGTAAGAAGCGTCCTGACCACAAAGAAACATAGGCGTGTTTCATAAATAAAAGTTTTGGGTGTCACTGATGTATCCGGTCTACAAAATATTTTCAAGATCAATGAATATAGTCGAGCCAAAACTAGAGTTCGAGGACATAGGGTGCCGTACATAGTGTCAGATATACAGAGTTCGAGGACATAGGGTGCCGTACATAGTGTCAGATATACAGAGTTCGAGGACATAGGGTGCCGTACATAGTGTCAGATATACAGAGTTCGATGACATAGGGTGCCGTACATAGTGTCAGATAGTACAAAGACCTTATTAATACTTTTTACGTTCACACTCGTCATTGGAACTAGAACAACCAGAATCGAGGTGCCAGTCAAAGCGATAGCCCCCCTAATGGGGTTATAAAAGCTGTTTGATTAAATGTAAGAACTCGAAAGAGTGTGTTAATAGTTTTTGTAAAAAAAAAATGACATCAACAATTTACCAGTACCCTTGACTTTCAACAGAACCTAAACCTTCCCTAGAGCCATAAAAGCGTGGAAATGGTTGTCTAAATCAGCCCCCAAAAAACAACAACAATGATTAAAGACAGTTTAAGTCTTGTGCATTCATGACTAGATTAAACATGGGTATGCGTCGAACGTAATCATGTTCTCATTTAAAGGGTATTTCTGTAATTAAGAAAATATAATCAGGACTGAATTTGGACTTGACAAGGTCCTACGCTTTTTCAGGACTGAATTTGGACTTGACAAGGCACTAAGCTCTTTCAGGACTGAATTTGGACTTGACAAGGTCCTACGCTTTTTCAGGACTGAATTTGGACTTGACAAGGCACTAAGCTCTTTCAGGACTGAATTTGGACTTGACAAGGCACTAAGCTCTTTTTTGGACTGAATAAGAACTTGACAAGGCCTTAAGCTCTTTCAGGACTGAATTTGGACAAGGCACTAAGCTCTTTCAGGACTAAATTAGGACTTGACAAGGTCCTAAGCTCTTTCAGGACTGAATTTGGACTTGACAAAGCCCTAAGCTTTTTCAGGACTGACTTTGGACTTGACAAGGTCCTAAGCTCTTTCAGGACTGAATTTAGACTTGACAAGGCCCTAAGCTCTTTCAGGACTGAATTTGGAATTGACAAGGTCCTAAGCTCTTTCAGGACTGAATTTGGACTTGACAAGGCCTTAAGCTCTTTCAGGACTGAGTTTGGACTTGACAAGGTCCTAAGCTCTTTCAGGACTGAATTTAGACTTGATAAGGTCCTGACCTCATTCAGGACTGAATTTGGACTTGACAAGGCACTAAGCTCTTTCTGGACTGAATTAGAACTTGACAAGGCCTTAAGCTCTTTCAGGACTGAATTTGGACTTGGCAAGGCACTAAGCTCTTTCAGGACTGAATTTGGACTTGACAAGGTCCTAAGCTCTTTCAGGACTGACTTTGGACTTGACAAGGTGCTAAGCTCTTTCAGGACTGAATTTGGACTTGACAAGGTCCTAAGCTCTTTTAGGACTGAATTTGGACTTGACAAGGCCCTAAGCTCTTTCAGGACTGAATTAGGACTTGACAAGGCCCTAAGCTCTTTCAGGACTGAATTTGGACTTGACTAGGACCTAAGCTCTTTGACCAATGGGGCTCCTTGTAGTCAAGACAGTATTTTGTTCTTTTCTCTTTCTTCCAAATGCTGGAAAATACCAGAATAATTACTTTTGTGGCCTTCATATAAATGGAGACCCTCAGCTATAGCGTATGTTGCCTAGAGGCCAATCTGTCTCTGGTTATAATGTATTGAAGGCTATACACAAAACGTAGTTGGAAAGATTTTAATACAGTATAGTTCCCCTTTCAGATCTTGCAATCTATAGGGCAGATGATATAAAGGTCATCTATTTTAATGTCAATGGAAACAAGCAAAATAAATAAAAATACTAAAAAAAACCATCAACAACAAAGCTTCTGTTTAGAGTAATTGTATCAATTAGTCTGGATCAGTCATGTAATAAAATAAAAATTAATAAAGGTGGGGGGTGGGGAGTGTAGAGAAAAAGAAGGGGGTATCTGATCTGTGTGAAGATTTTTAGATGCATTTTATAAAAAAAATATTTTAAACGTTGTACGACGTAAATTCGAACTTGAGGGCTCAAGCCTCCTCCAACTAACAAACTAACCACTGTGCCAGCGAAGTGCTCATGAAAAAAGAAGGCTCTATAGTTAGGATGCGTGGTCGAGAGGCTAAGTACGCATGAACTTGGCTTGGTTACGTATAAAGGGGCCTCAAGGCTCCACACCCGACTCGAGCAGAGTTGTGTTCAGTGAATGCCTAAAGGCAGCACGGAAAACCTTCTCCCAGATACCCCCTCTTCCCCACTGGTCCACAACTGAGATTGGACCATAGCGCTCTGAACATTCTATAAGCATGAAAGTAGCGCTATTTATAAGCTACATTGTATGTATTGTTAGTTACAATGGACCTCAATCACCAATCCTAAATAAACACCATTTAGCCACGCGATTCTCTATCTCTTCTATACAAATTACGTAATACACTAAGGCTGTCACGTGATACGTTTTTTTAGTTGTTTTATCAAATCAATAGTATCACGTGGCTAAATGTTGTTTGTTGATTGGTGAATGAGGTCCATTCTTTAAGCCACGACCTACTTCTCTACACAAAGTATAAAGGGAACTAATTCAACGTGTACCATCACATCTGTCAAAATAATTTATTACCACTAGTTAATTAACTAAGTCGGTAATATATTTTTTATGGTTTCTTTTTTTTGTAAGTGGAAGAAATAATTGTGCAAAGTTTCAACTTGATCCGAGATTGGATTTGGGAGAACTAACGTGTATAATTTGTGTACCAGACACACAGACAGTGTGAGTTGATATAAAAATCTGTAAAAAAAAAAGAAAAAAAGAAAGCCGCAGCCATAATGTAAAAATGAACAGCAGTACAAAACACCCAAACAAAATGCACTTAGATCTGTAGTATATTTTTTTTAAAATCCTTTTATTACTTAGTTTTATTCAAGAGGTGGAGGCGCGGTGCCTGAACAGTACAACGCTTGGCTTATGAACCGGGTGTCCCGAGTTCGAATCCTGGTAAAGACTGGGATTTTAAAATTTCGGTGTCTTTGGGTGCCTCAGAGTCCACCCAGCTCTAAGTTGTACTTGGCATTAGTTGGGGAAAAGTAAAGGTGGTTGATCGTTGGACACATGACACCCTCGTTAACTGTAGGCCACAGAAACAGATCACCTTTACATCATCTGCCCTTTAGATCACAAAGTGTGAAAGAGGAACTTTTTTTTATTGAAGAAAGCTGCAAACGCCCTAGAAACAGCACAGGATGAAAAAAAAAAGCTTATAACATTGTTTAGAGCTAACATTGTCTTGCTCAAATTATCTCCCTTTTAATGTCAGGCCAAACAAGCAAATACAAAAAAATACAAGAGTGATAAAAAAAACAAACATCCGACGATAAAGATGATAATGTATGATTAGAAGCACAAAGATAACAAGAAGAAGGCGTGGCAGTCAAGGAACTCCTATACATCATCAGGTATAAAAAAATAAGGTGGGGGGAGGGGAGGACTTAGTGCGTGGGTGGTGGGAAGGAGTCAAGACAGGCCTGACTCGTCAATGCAAATAGATCAGTGTTTCTCAAACTTTTTCCTTAACGGAACACTTCGCACATTCTGAGTATTTAGCGGAACATTTGGCTGATTATTTTTTAGAGAGGTGAATTCACGTGGTGGCCTTCTAGTTCATTATTCCAGAAATTCGTGGATTACCTACTTAAGCCCCGTGGAACACTGGGGTTCTGCGGTGCACAGTTTGGGGAACACTGCAATAGACGATTGGGCACTGGAATGTAGGTAGATGAGACATGACATGATGCGGAACAAAGGCTCGGCTATCAGGTGGGTGTGAGGAAGTAGTCTCTGAAATCTACGAGATCTCGAACATGCAGCAGCAAATGGTTTAGATTCCATCCATGCAATTCCTGGCATGAGAAGTTTGATAACGTTTTCTTGAGATCTACTTGACCGAGTCCTACCCTGACATTACGATCTAGTGTCAAAAGCGAGTCCTACCATAACCTTACGATCTAATGTCAGAAGCAAGTCATACCTCGACCTTACGATCTAATGTCAGAAGCAAGTCATACCTCGACCTTACGATCTAATGTCAGAAGCAAGTCATACCTCGACCTTACGATCTAATGTCAGAAGCAAGTCATACCTCGACCTTACGATCTAATGTCAGAAGCAAGTCATACCTCGACCTTACGATCTAATGTCAGAAGCAAGTAATACCTCGACCTTACGATCTAATGTCAGTAGTTCTCAAAGACTTTGTTAAAGAGACACTCATGTCTGAAGTATTTTATAATTAAACAATGCATCGGAATCGTCTCGTTCATTTAAGTTAATTAAGTTGGCTTTTGAACTTATTTAAATTTTCGATTTAAATGTATGTACGTTATTATTCTTGTTCGATTTATTCTACTAAAGTATTGTACGTTTCTGTGTTTGTTTCTAAATGTGTTTCTAAATGTGTTTCTAAATGTGTTTCTAAATGTGTTTCTAGATGTGTTTCTAGATGTGTTTCTAGATGTGTTTCTAGATGTGTTTCTAGATGTGTTTCTAAATGTGTTTCTAAATCTTTTTCTAAATGTGTTTCTAAATGTGTTTCTAAATGTGTTTCTAGATGTGTTTCTAGATGTGTTTCTAGATGTGTTTCTAAATGTGTTTCTAAATGTGTTTCTAGATGTGTTTCTAGATGTGTTTCTAAATGTGTTTCTAGATGTGTTTCTAAATGTGCTTCTAAATGTGTTTCTAGATGTGTTTCTAAATGTGTTTCTAAATGTGTTTCTAAATGTGATTTAATCATTTTCCGTGTTACAATGTAACCACAACGAGGACAAAGATCTGCTAATATTTATTATCCTAACAGATTATATACACAGCGCAATGTGCCTCGTCTTTAAACGTGCCTGAACATGTCGATGATATATATTCTTTTAACAAGAAAATAAGGAAAATAAATACAAGAAATCTATTTCTTTCTACATAGACATGAAATCCTTTAAGCTTCATTAAAATTATTTATTGCATTTATTTAAAAAAATTAAAGAGGGTAAGAGCCTACACAAAAAATTCTACCCAGAGCCGCCACTAACTAAAATTCGGCACTGCAAAACAGAAAAGAAATTGTCAACAAAGTCCCAGACCAATGCAGTCCGAGCTCTCACCTGGTACTTCCTCAGCTCGTATTCAATGAAGATGCACATCAGGTCCTCATGTTGACGCACGTCTGTCCAGTTGTCGTCTTCAGGTATCCCCCTGTCTTCCCGCGTGGCCAGTGTGAGCTTCAGGTGGATCTCTCCCTGGATGTTGGACCGCGAAGATCTGCCTTCCAGTTTGTACCACTGGCTAATACCAGTGGACGGGAGATCCTGAACATGACAGTACAGTTGATTTAAAACTGACAGATGTGCAAGGAACTATATTGGAATAAATCTGACCATTGGTTAATATGTCAATGAATACTAGCTTGAGTCTAACAAAAGAGCTCACCCGCACACAACTTATCAATTATCTAGTTATAACTGACCACAGACAAGCATACACTGGATAATTAGCTAGGAAACAACTGCCACCTATAAATAGGATTACCCACTAGCTATTGAACCCCATATAAGATCACTGTAAGCGGACATAAGGCCATTAATACACGTAACAGATAATCGTTCATCTTCAACTCGCACAAAATGACAATCAGTAAATAAATAATAATAATAATCTTTTTTATCCATAAAAAATGTGTCTTACATTGTGTGCATTACACCAAACAAAACATTATAATTATAGAAAGCCAAAATATACATTCACACCAGACTCGCTCATAATTTACATCCGAAACGTTTATATTAGTTCAACTCTTTATATTATCATATGTAATAAGAGTGAGGGGGACAAAAGAGTTTTTGTGTGTTTGTCTTTGCTATCAGTGTCTTGTACAATAATAATAAAAAAACAGCCGACCACTGATCTAAACTGACATTATCACTGAACTACAAACCAGTACATACTCATGAACACACGCCCATGTTTCGGGCAACATGAATGTTCATTTGAAAACTGGCAAAGATGTTTTCATTCTTCCTCAACAACGTAGACATCAGGTCAATTCCTACCACTTACATCTAATGGAATATTGACACAGCCCAGGAAATCATCAATGCTGGTGTCGTCCTTTGACCTCGCCGACTGCGCCACCTGCTTGAAAAAACGACCTAGACCTTTAAAACCAGACACTTCGTTTAACTTCTTTGCTGCTTCTACCACGGAAAACTCTTCATCGTGATCCCTGAATAGGAAACAAAAAATAGATCATAACAAATCTTTACAAAACACTTTTTAGAACTATGAATCTTAACAATACACCCTTTTAGAATTATGAATCTTAACAATACACCCTTTTAGAATTATGAATCTTAACAATACACTTTTTAGAATTATGAATCTTAACAATACACTTTTTAGAATTATGAATCTTATCACTACATCTTTTGAACATTGAAAAACTATGAAAATGCACTAAAATACTATTAACTTTGAAGAAAAAAAAACAACATAAAACCACAAAAGACCCAAAGTCTTGTATAAATATTAACAAATAATTAAACATCCAATTTAAAAGATACTCAGACAAAGATTTCTACGAAAACATAGTTAAACGTCAGGACACCAAAATGTTCAAAGAGCAATATATGTTTTTTTGCCCTTTTTGTTGAGCACAATGGCAATGTAACACGTCACGTGCTTGTGTCAGAGCGCATTGAAAACTTGTAACTATTGACATTAACATCCGCTAGAGTGACGGGACTGATGAAATCAAAGAGTTATGTCTACAAGGCTTCAACTCATGTTTAGCTCGAGTTGAGTTGTCCTGTAGGATATAAGATCGTAAACTCGAGAGTGGGCCAGAGAACAACGAACTTGCGCTGGAAGAATGGGCATTCACTGGGTAAATAATAATTATAATAGAATAAGTTTATTATACAAGAGAAAAAAATAGCAACGCAATGAATACAATTGTGATGTTTACATTTTTATATTTATTTATTCAGTTTTAAAAAACTGTCATTCGTGTTTGAGAAATCAAATTCAACCACAAAGATAAATTTAAAATGCAATATTCTGCACTCTAGAATAAAATGACACTCATACAGTGGGACGTCCAGAAAAAAATATTCGATTATGACTCCCATAGCACCTAGCTTCGGTCAATGCCTTTTAACTTCACAGTTGTCTGATTTTTACAAAAGCCCATTGTCAACCTCTAATCTAAAGGGTGTCCCCCGATACGGTCTCTCGCGACCCAGTTTCGACGCAACTCTATTTATCTTTCCCTAATACTATTGTTATTTGTCTAAACCCTAATCACACATCACGTGCCGAGGAGTTATAGAGTGTAGTTTAATTATGAACATCAATTTCATAAGTCAAAGTCTCTTAAGTGGCAATGTTTGCCTGTATCACAGACATTAGATTTACAAGACATCTAAGTTATAGATAGCACAATGACTATTAGGGTCTGCTGTATTTGAATGTTCACTTTCACCTGAATGCTACTTGAAAGAAATTATCATATCGTTTAGTTTGATCTGTAGGCCCAAACATATATTCGGTCGTAAATTAAAACAATTTGAATCTTTATCAATACTGGATGTATGTATGTGTAAGGGGGAGGCACTTATTATATATTGATGCAAGCCTTGGTGAAACTGTGGCAATCGTATTATCAGGCAAATAATTGTATAGGTCAATTATTTTTCAAGAAGATTAATGGCATTGAAATAATTACAAACAGATTCATTCTTTCTAAATATCAACCTGCCTGTCTACTATTATTATAAGAAATCTGAAATTATCTCTTCTAGAGTTTCAGTCAGATGTCATCCACCCACACCTTAACACAAGTCTCAAGTATACTTCTTACTTGTGTCAGTTTCTCCATACATTCAAATGATAAGATCACGTGTTTGTAGTCCAGAGAGCTGATTGGTTACAATGGTAAGTAGTGTGCTATTTTAAAAGTTTTGAGTCTTTCGAGCCGCGGTTCTCAACTTGAGTGTAGGTAGATACTAAAGTTGGAAAATTAGCTGAGAGTGTCTTTATTGGTGTCAGTAAACACACAGAGGAAGGGAGGGAGAGAGAGAGAGAGAAAAAGAAAGTGAATAGGAGACAAATCTCTTAGAGACATTCTCTTGGTGACTTTCTCTTAGAGACATTCTCTGAAAATAATCTTATCTGGACATTTACTTTTAGACAATATTTTTGAGACAATCTCATCGAAGTAACTCTCTTCAGAACCAAATGTTTCAACAAAACATTTACAATTCTTTAATGCCTTAGTCACCTACATGCATGGACTGAATGCTGGGAATTAGAAACAAATCCATTGCAATTAATTCTGAATGTTTCCCAACAGCAGGAACATCCCCCCTCGCTTTAAGCTCGCCGTCTGATCGAAGGAATGGAAATAAACGATGACATAATCCACATATGACATTTTCCGACATGACGAGATCTTCATTTGTCATCAAAGGGCCGCAACGTCTCCATAATGTCTACCGTTTCCAGACGACAAAAGAAAAAAAAGGAGCAACCATAAAAAAAAATATCACGCAGCTCAGCGATAATAAAATAGCCAATAATGTAATCGATTCCGGAATGTGGGGCTTATCATTGTCTCTATCGTTTATAGAATGTGATGTCGTACTCGTTTGAGGGGCTCTGAAATGCGATTAGTATCGATTCTGGATGTCAGAAGAAATGTTTTTAGATACAAGATTTTCAGTTTTCATGTAGATACAGAATAAACATTGACGTCAGAGTATCTGGGAAGCAGTGAGACATTAGCGTCAGAGTATCTGGGAAGCAGTGAGACATTGGCGTCAGAGTATCTGGGAAGCAGTGAGACATTGGCGTCAGAGTATCTGGGAAACAATGAGACATTGGCGTCAGAGTATCTGGGAAACAATGAGACATTGGAGTCAGAGTAATAGGGAAGGCTGAGACATTGGTGTTAAAGTATCTGGAAAACATTGAGAAATTGGCGTCAGAGTACCAAGAAACATTGAGAAAGTGACGTCAGTAGCCAGGAAACATTGAGACAGTGGTGTCAGAGTATCAGGGAAGATTGAGACTGTGGCGTCAGTAACCAGGGAACATTGAGACAGTGGCGTTAGAATACCAATGAACATTGAGACAGTGGTGTCAGAGTATCAGGGAACATTGAGACAGTGGTGTCAGAGTATCATGGAACATTGAGACACTGGCGTCAGTGAGTCCGTGAGCGGGTGAGGGATGGCAAGGCAACAAAAGAGACAGGAAAACTAAAGCTTGAGAAAGTAAGGAAGAGAAAAAGAAGAGAGAGAGGGAAAGAGAGAGAGAGGGAGGGAGAGAGAGAGGGAGGGAGAGAGAGAGGGAGGGAGAGAGGGAGGGAGAGGGAGAGAGAGAGAGAGGGAGGGAGAGAGAGAGGGAGGGAGAGAGAGAGAGGGAGGGAGAGAGAGAGGGAGGGAGAGAGGGAGGGAGAGGGAGAGAGAGAGAGAGAGGGAGGGAGAGAGAGAGGGAGGGAGAGAGAGAGAGGGAGGGAGAGAGAAAGGGAGGGAGAGAGAGGGGGAGGGAGAGAGAGGGGGAGGGAAAGAGAGAGGGAGGGAAAGAGAGAGAGAGGGAGGGAGAGAGAGAGGGAGAGAGAGAGAGGGAGGGAGAGAGAAAGGGAGGGAGAGAGAGGGGGAGGGAGAGAGAGGGGGAGGGAAAGAGAGAGGGAGGGAAAGAGAGAGAGAGGGAGGGAAAGAGAGAGGGAGGGAGGGAGAGAGGGAGGGAGGGAGAGAGGGAGGGAGGGAGAGAGAGAGGGAGGGAGAGAGAGAGGGAGGGAGAGAGAAAGTGAGGGAGAGAGAGAGGGAGGGAGGGAGAGAGAGGGAGGGAGAGAGAAAGGGAGGGAGAGAGAGGGGGAAAGAGAGAGAGGGAGGGAGAGAGAGAGGGAGGGAGAGAGAGAGGGAGGGAGAGAGAGAGGGAGGGAGAGAGAGAGGGAAAGAGAGGGAGGGAGAGAGAGAGAGAGAGAGGGAGGGAGAGAGAGTTATAAAAAAAAAGATAAAAGATCCTGTTAAGTATACAAAACACTTAAAAATCATCTTCGAAACACTATTTCCAACAACAAAAAAAAAAAACGGACCAACTTTAATAAACATCCATGATTCATTACGTGATTTCTGTTTCCAAACAACTTGTAAATACTTAGGTAATATAAAACAAGAAAATTGTCTTATTATGTTTTTAAGTTTCTTTTCTTTTTCATTACATTCTTTAAAGTTTAAACCATCTACAGGCCTAATGCGATCGAACTTCGCACCTTACTCAATATGTGCAAATGTGCATTTACCTAAACACAAGTGTCAGCTTAATAAAAAAGAAAGAAAAAGAGAGAAAGAGAGAATTTGAATGAAATAAAATAATTACCCGAAAAAAAGGTCAGATACAGCATCTGAGAGAGGTACAGAGAACTGTAGAGACAGACAGAAAGACACCAAGGAGACACAAAATGAGACATAACAGAGAAGCAAAAAAAATACAAAGAAATAAAAGAAATTTAAAAAAAAATTATTTTCTTTCAAGACAATTTCTTCTTTAAGAATCTGATGACTTTTTGTAAGAGCGATTATTTTACTCTAAAAAAAACTAATGAATGATAAATTTGAAATACATGCAAATTGATAAGAGGACTTATAAAAAAAAAAAAAAGAGAAACAAAGAGCGACAAAAAGACGCAGAAAAATACACAAAGTGATACAAAAGAACTCCACATAGAAATACGAAGAAACTCCAGATACACAGACACCCTGAGACAGACCAGGAATCTCAAAAAGAAATATTGAGAGAGATTAAATGATCGATTGCACGAAATCGTAGGTCAGTCGCAAGCCTAAAATCAGACCAGATAAGCACAATAGCTACTTTTATAAAAAAAACAGCCACATTGAATTTAGAATAAGGTAAAAGCACATTTATTAGCTTCGTGCACTGATTATTAAACTAATACAGAAGAATTCATGTCAGGAGCTATCCGAGAAATCTTCTCCAAGATACAGAAACTATGATTCTACAGAGATAGTGCAAGTTCTGTCGACATAAACTATTGATCCAATTAAACATTTAACTTTCGTGTCTTAACATCAAGAACGATATGTGAAATTTGGCGTGAGGATACTCTCATATCACGAATCTTGCATGTTTGCCATCATAATAAATAATTAGTATCAGGTGACTAAATGACCAAGCTTTACACATAGCTAAACTGTAGTTGCCCAGTGAGTTACGGACAGAGCAAGAACAAAAGTTGTGTGCAGAAGATAAACAAAAGTTGTGTGCAGAGCAAGAACAAAAGTTGTATGCAGAAGATAAACAAAAGTTGTGTGCAGAGCAAGAACAAAAGTTGTATGCAGAGCAAGAACAAAAGTTGTGTGCAGAGCAAGAACAAAAGTTGTGTGCAGAGCAAGAACAAAAGTTGTGTGCAGAAGATAAACAAAAGTTTTGTACAGAAGATAAACAAAAGTTGTGAGCTGAAGAAGAACAAAAGTTTATGCAGAAGATGACCAAAAGTTGTGTGAAGAAGAACGAAAGCTGTGTTCAGAGCAAGAACAAAAGTTGTGTGCAGAAGATGAACAAAAGTTGTGTGCTGAAGATGAACAAAATTTATGTGCAGAAGATGAACAAAGTTTTGTGCTGCAAAGGTAACACGTACATAATGACTAGACTCTTGATATTCCAATTTGCACTTACCAAATGTCCAGATGAAGTCGGTCTGTATGAATGTCATCAAGGTCACTGGAAACAATATTGTTGTAATGAGGTCAAAGTTAACAACAATAAGTTCAACTAAGTGAAGCCATCAATAGATAGATGTACCACTAATTCAATACATCTAACCTTGATTTACAACACACAATTGGTCATGTTAAAAAGTAGTTTCGAAAAGTAATTCGACTTCAAATGTATTACTAAAATAAAATGTTTCTATGAATAAAAATATATGTTTAATTTCTCTTAAAACCTCAGGATTTGTAGGAATTTTAAAGACAACTAAAATTCGTACAAAATTAAGTAGACTAGCCTGGAGACATTTTAAAATCCCAGCATAGTACGTCTCCTATTTAGCGCCCCTCTTTCAATGATTTCACAAAAAAAAATCCGTGCATGGTTGTTGATTGAATTCAAAAACACACACAAAAAAGATACATTAAAACGATCCTAACTCAGACAACAGTTTTGTGGACCTCAGATTCCACAGAGTCACTTGAAAATAATCTACACTTGCTGGACAATGCTATGTAATTTTTTCTTGAAAACTAAAAATCAATTCAAATTCATACATTTTCAAATCCCTATAGATTAAAAAAAATAACTTTGGCTATAAAAATTCTAGGTTCTATCACTTGAATCAAATCAAGCCAACATGCTATCTAAATCTGGGCTTCAAAGAGTTAATATAGCTGTAAAGAAGGACAAATCCGAGGAAAAACAAGTCCACTTACAATCTAAATCTCTCATTCCAGACCGGGTTTAATGTGTTTGGCTTGACCTGAGTGGTCTTAATAAGTTTGGCCGGCAACATGTCTCTGACCACCGTGTTTTTGGTCTTCTTGCGCAGAGAAAACTTCTTGGAATTGACATGATGAAGTCGTTCCTTCTCTGACCTAGTTTTGCCAGTCTCCTCGTCCGATGACATTCCGGCCCCTGAGTCCACATCTGAACTGGGGCCGGGCATGATACCCAGCATGCAATAGGGGTCGCTGAAACCTGAGAAATAAAAACAAAGAAATATAAATTTATCCCAAGGAAATATTCATTCTTTCTTCTTCGATCTCATTTGACATGTCGGAGGGTTCAGATCAGTAATTGTAACCTATATCTGAGATGAACCGCGCAGTGGTTTCCAGATCAGGCAGTTCTCCGTATAGTTTTTCTTCTCTAGGAAGGTTTAGGGCCAGAGTCTTGTTTAGGCTTCTTGATATAGTATGCATGACATGGTTTGCTGGCACACTAGAGGGCTGTATACTGGCTCCCTTGAAGGCTACTTGCTGGCCCACTAGAAGTTTTTTGTCTCTAGAAAACCAATTTGACAAAAACAGACAAGCATCAACTGGTGAATTACGTGTTTCATTTAGTAATTCAGCAAAGAGGAACTCTTTTGAAGACAAAAACTTTCACATTGTATTTCTTATGATATTTTGTTGTCTCCATGTTCATTGTAGCGACATTAGCGAGGGTTTTGCGGGGGGGGGGGGGGGGGTCACTCTTTTGTTTCCATGGGTAGTGCAATCATTGCATTCTCGGTGCGGTCAGGTCCCATACCTGCAAACCTGTGGTCACTTACAACTTACATTGAATTTGTATGTTACCTTGTGACCATAACATCATCTAACAAATTATATCAATGCATTCAATTCTTTAAATGATCTGTAGAAATAAATTGTTTACATACATGCAAAGGAATTATTCTAAATGTATGATTTATTTAATTGATTTAATTGTTCACATTGTTTTTATTTTGCTTACAGGTATAAAGGAAATTCAAAATTTTCCATTGTTTAAATTCTTCAAACTCTTTTAATTTATTCGAATTGCTTCAAATTGTGCATACTTCTTTTTTTTAGTGTTCTATTCCAATTGATAACATTATTTCAAATGTTAATTTTTTTTTAAAACTGATAAAATTGTTCCATTTCATTAATTGAATTATTTCTTATGAACCAAAGTAAAAGGATTGAACCCAGCCCTATCAAAAAACAAAAACAAAAACAGATTTCTAAAAAAATTGACAAACTACACACTGAACTAGATCAAACATGAAAGAGTTAATGAGGTCACAGACAAAAAAATCCTTGCATTAAAATAAATCCACAGATTCTGAAAAAAAAAAAACTAACTTAAAAAATTAAAGGATTCTCTCTTTTAAATAAAATAAAAATACAATTTTAAAAAATTGCGGAAATGTACGTGATAACCTAAATTCCTCATTTCTAATTGGTCGGTTAAGTCACGTGATGAAAACATAAGTTGACGGAGTTTGATTGGTCTCGGTTCAAGTCGCATGTTTCTATTATTTTTTTTACTGTCCAGGACAAAAAAGAGAATGTGCTCTCTAGAGTTAGCGGGGGAGCTCAATAATGACAAGCAGGCTCCCAGAGAGCAGGGGGAGTTCTTTGATACTTAAATGTATGTCTTATGACCTTCTTGAGAGCTCATCTGTCTCTTTCAGAAGCCATCTACTGCCAGCTACTTTCCTCTATGCCAGAAATGGCAAAAAATGGCGCCTGGTTTTTGATCTTTAAAGCGCGACCTGGGGAAGAACGTCTTTTTATGCCGAATTCTTTTTAATCTCTCCATAGAAAAATGAAGGATATGTGTCTGAGCCAGCGCTGCGTGTTGTGGCGTGTACTCCCCCGCCCCCAACAGATTTAGCGTAAGCTTAAGAAGTGTTGTGAACAGGTAGGCCCAGAGGGGGTGGGGGCATGAAAGATGGGGAGGAGTATTGTTGACTGTTGTTGACTTGCAGCACCACTCTGCTGGTAGACGCCTAAAACCACTGTGGGCACATATTATAGCTTACATTACAAAACTTGAAATAACTTATTAGTGAACAAAACTGAGTAGAACGTTGAGTACAATAGAGAGAGACATTTAGCTTGAGATGAAATGAAATCAATGGAGTAGACTTTAGTCAGAATTTAAAACTAACTACAAAAAAAAACAACAAAAAAAACAACAACAAGTCTTTTCACTCTAGCATCCTGAAGTCGTACCCAACACAAATAACGACAGTGCCGCTTATCTTGCATACTGCATAGCCACCAACCAATGGCTAACTGCTTCTCTTTTTAACATAGCCACCAACCAATGGCTAACTTCTTCTCTTCTTAACTTAGCCACCAACCAATCGCTAGCTTCTTCACTTCTTACCGTCACCATAGACAAACACACACACACTCCATAACAATGAGGATCTCAGGAGCAGGGGCGGACTGGCTATATGGGCATTCGGGTAAAGCCCGATGGGCCGGTACCCAAATGGGCCGATAGGACCATAGTAATCATCTTTTTTAAAATCACGTCTGTATTTTATAAGATAAGGGCGGCATGGATGTCAGTAAGGCGCACATTAAACTGTTAAAGCTTTTATTATAGGCCTAGTATTCTAGTACAAATGGGTCCCTCTGAGCGACGTATTTAGGGCCTATATTCACTGTATCACAGAAATCGATACATTTTCAAATTTAACATAATGATTTTGAGGACAGGTAGACCTAGAATTGGATGTCTATCAAATAATATACAATTTATGGGCAGGATGAAATAGAAATGCCCGGGCCGATTAGGACAAACAGTCCGCTTCTGCTCAGGAGTGGTGAGAATCGTCCTCCAATTTCTCACTCCTATAATTACCGTTCGCCACTATAAGACAACAAACTATATTGAGATTACAATAATGCTTTTTGTTCATAATCTACGTTAATGCGGGGCATACACTCGTACTATTGATTATTCTATAACTATTGTATATCTGTAATTTAAACTAATATTTAAGCAAGCTTTAGATTTAAAGAAAGAAAAAGACTCTTACTTTTGCTTAACTTCACCATTTAAAAAAAAATATCTTCAATACAGTGGCGTAGCTAGATTTACATGAGCCCGGATTCAGAACTTCGACGAGGGGCTCTAGTAAGGTAGGTTGATTGGGACCAAACTAAATCTGAGCCATGGTGTAATCAAATGCCCAAGACATTAAAAAAAACAGCAACAAAAATAAGAATGTTTTCAATCAACTTTACAGAAGTCCCAGAAGTTTTTGAAACATAGTTGTTATCAGTGCTTTTTTTGTGTGTAAAAAACTAGGTGCCGGTACTCAGTGATGGATTGCCTCACTTTAAACTAGGTGCCGGTACCCAGTGATGGATTGCCTCACTTTAAACTAGGTGCCGGTACCCAGTGATGGATTGCCTCACTTTAAACTAGGTGCCGGTACTCAGTGATGGATTGCCTCACTTTAAACTAAATACATTAAAAAATACACGGTAAAATACAAGAAAAGTATTTTTTTCTCCACATTGAAAAAGATACCGGTACGCCGTACCGGTGCGTATTGTCACAAAAAAAAGCACTGGTTGTTATCCTAGAAAGTATACAGTTGATTGTGATGTCAGCTCAATTTCTAAACAAAATAAGGAGAAGTATGGGACAAGTTGATGTTTTCAGATGAACACATCACCCCATGTCATCGTCAGACTGATGGTGGGACCTATCATATGAACAATTCTATCCTTATCTAGTGTGACTTATGATAAGGAGTAATTTACTAAAACATTAACTAGTGCAAAGACCCATAACCATACTTTTGATTCTGTCGACTTATAACATTTATTCATGTATTTAAACGAGTTAATACATACCGTAATATTATAGAAATTGAAATTGCAATAAAATGATTAAAAAAAAATATATTTATATAGTAAAGCAGTGATTTCCAAACTTTTTCATTAACGAGCACTTCTCACATTCTGAGTATTTAGCGAAACATTTTGTTAATTTTTGTACGAGAGATTATTCACGTGGTGGCCTACTAGTTTATTATTCCCTGTGTGGTCAAAAGTTTGTATACCTTTTTTTCCCACACGCAATCTCGGAGCAGAAATTTTGCAAAAAATATTTCTTTTACTTGCCAACACAAGAATCAATAATAAAAAACACAACGACGTTATAAGCCATTCGGTAACACACACACACACACACACACACACACTACTTTGTTGGATATGGATAGCTCACCATGTAACTAGTGAACTGGTGTTAGTTTCCACGTGCCTAGGACAACTAAGCGCCTATAACGATCGAAACCGCAGTGTTTAAATTTTACCAAAAAACGATTCTTAATTCGCAATTTCGACACAATATATTTCATTGTCAACCAGAGTTAATTGTTGTTTACCATGTTTATCTAGAACAGAAGTCTTTGGCATATGAAGTACTAGTTTATTACGACTATCTTCTATTCAAATGAACGTCGTAATTTTAAATAAAAACCAGTGGCGTAGCCCGCAGGATTTTTTGCAGGGAGGGGTGCAAGCTGCCACCACGGCTCGAAGTCGTAGCCTCAATTTCAAGTTATAATATTAAAGAAAAGAAATGCTCCCATTCGGGCCCTCATACCTAATCGATATTAAGTGCACAGTAAATACTTTTTTTTAATGAAATTAGAAACTAAACACATGAACAAAGTATTTACTGTACACATTGTTAATTTTATCCGTGAGGCCAGTGCTTCCCTACGTTCGATCAAACAAAAACTGCAAACGTTGACTGTGGTTGCTGAAACTGTCTATAACTTTACTAATAAATTGCTTTTCGTCGCGATTGACTAGCTGGCGATGAACACTTATCGCGCAGTTCTGAGATTCTTCTTTGCAGTGCAGCTTTTGCATTGTTTTAGGTTGAAGACAAAAAAAAGTTGAGATGATCATTATTATTAGTGATCAGAAAGCGAGGGCGTAATGAAGATATTTAAGAATCGAGATGGGAAATGTAAAGCCGTGTTCTGTAATAACTCTCCAAATCCGAACATGTGTTGTTTTTTTCCGCAGTGTGTCTGTCTACGGCTAATTCTCAGCAGCAGCAACTCAATATCCGGTATTACGTTTTTTTTCTGCCAGCAGTCTCTCGTTTCTCAAGATGACATCTCTGACGTGTTCCTTGGCATGGTCAAGTTGGTTTTTGATTATGTCATTAATCTGACTGCTGATGTTCTGTTGAGCGGCCACTATGTTAAGTTGGAAAGACTGAAGCGCCATGGAAACTGGTTCAAGAACAGATGAATACTTGACGACAATAAAAAGACAAATCAGAAACACAAGAAACACAAGAGGAGGCGGCATTTACTACACATGCGCAGTTTGTCTGGTTTCACTTGTTTCATCTGCTCAGTACTTGAGATATCTGCAGTTTCATCACTAAAATGCCCAGCTAATGCAATTAATCCATGTTTCTGCAGCTCGTACTTTTGGTTTCTTGCTGCTGCCAGTGCTCCGTGAATCCAAATCAACGTTTTGACTCAGTCAATAGCATGTGTAGTACTTTGTTGTATCTTCTCTATTGTAAACTTGTGGACGTGTTTCACCTGCTATTTTATCGAGCGCTGACACATTTCTACATTGACACTGTTTACTTTTGTTCAAAGAAACTAGAACATTTATCACATCGCAAGATAAAAAGCAAAGATTCCTCCTACATGGCATCATGATATTCTAGACCTGAACTAAATATTATAAAAATAATTGTTGCATTTTACGTCTCGAGAGATGATTTTTACCCTTTGCAACTTCTTGTGTAACTAAAGAGGCCAATTCTTTGTATCTTCACCCTTCTTTCTACTACTGTTATGTATGGCATCTGCAATGCGGTACGCTTCCTTTATGCTCGCTCTCCGTGCCACTTTTTTTTCCAGCTGCTAGTGTTTATTTTGAAGAGTTCTATGTCGTGTTTGCATACATCAGTATACCTTAGCAGTGGACGACCAGCGGATCTCCCGCATTCTGTTAAATCACCATACAGAATGTCTTGTGAAAGTCGATTTTGTGGCATTCAGAATAACTAATAATTAATAAATAATAAAAATTAATAAATAATAATAATTAGTAATTAATAATAAATCTTACATGGTCAGACATGAACTACAGATTTGCCTATTCTTATTAACAATAATAGCATTTCTTTACAACTGTACATCAGTGGAAGCACTACTTGTTTAGTTACTACACTTTATAATATTCCAATGATAGACCTTTAGATTTAGACTTACAAGACGATGCGCAAAATTTTCCTGAACATTAATTTATTAAACTCATGAATCAATAATGCATGGGCACCAACAGGGGGGGTTCACGGTGGTGCATTTGTACCCCCCCCCCAGGGGGGTTCTGACTAAATCTACATCTACGTAATAAAAATAAAAACAGAACTAAAAGATGTATTTCATTATAAAATTTAAAAAAAATGGCTAAAAAGTGATTACTCAGAATTCAGAGTCGTGCACGTACATGATTGACCATCCATTCTATACGCCTATGCTAGTCTACTACTACATTAACCAGTGGAAGCACTAATTGTTCAGTTGCTATTTAGAAGTTAATTGATTTGATGGATCGAACAAATGGCTAGAACTTTGCTAGTCATCTCTTATGAATAAGTTCCATAAATTATGTGTGTGTGTACAAGACATCTTCAAATTTGACTTTTATCGTATTTCCGGCAAGTGGAATGTGAAGTAGATTTGGGAAGTTGGGTCAAAATTTGTCCGTAAAGCATTAGCAAAGGTTTTTACACAAAATTATCATTTTATTTGTTTGTCAGGTTCAATGTCATTTTCCTCATAGAGAGCAGATACATTTAAGAACATGCAAATAAAATTTTCCTACGATTTTGTTTGCCCAATTGAAGTTTCATTTGGAAGGATTGGATTTTTTTTCTGACTCGAGACTAAATGTGATTGATCCTCGCAGTCACGTTTTCGTTGCTTTTGTCATTTTTAGTTGCATTGTCTTCATTATTAACATTCGGCGATGAATCACAAACTGAGTTCAGATTATTTTTAATGAGTCGTTCTGTACCAAATGTTGAAATCCATTACCAACATACAACCTTACTTGTACCACCATCTGTACAGACTCCATAAATATTTTTCAAAGATATTTTATACTTTTCCAAACATGTACCAACTTTCTCTTAAACACCCACACGCTGTCATAGTCGTTGTAAGAGGAATGCCAAAAAAAAAGTACCTCCTCTTTAAATCGCCAACATCTATATGCCTAACCATTCCACTAAAATACTGGCTATCTATGACGACAAAGTTCGGTTGCTAGCTATCAAAATGACATCTCAGTTATTTCGGCTTCATAGATTCGACTTAAAGAACTTCGTTACAATTGACAGACTAGGGGTTTTTCAGTTCCTGCTTAAACTAATGGGGCAGGCAGAGGAAACAGAGGTGAAATGTCTACGGAGAGACAACTAAAGGGTCACTTGAACTGCATGGGAGCTAGGAGACACTACCTTCAACAACAGAGTTTCGTACCAGAGGCTCATGCTTTCTACAATGCAACCATGCGGAGTTTATCTAAGGTTCATGTTATCCATTACGTTATGCATTTCTATACTAAGTATTAAAATTCAAATTTATTGATGCGTTGCTCAACCTTTTTCAAAACGCTCACATTTTGGATCACATATAACAGTTTTAGCTCTTTTTTTAGCTCTGTAAATTAGAGACATATATTTTATTAGTGGGGACCATTAAACTTCACCAATATCTTAATAAATTCGTGACTAATTATACTGACCCTCACTCTGCAGACGACAGCCCAGAGCACGACCAGGCTTAACGAAACGTTATGTATTGATGCACATAGATATTAATATATTAATTCAACTAATTTTGTTCACAAACTATGATTTCTCCGTAAAAACGGACCGCCCCCCCCCCCCACTCAAAGGGTTTAGGTGGGAAGGGCAGTAGAGGTATTCGCCCCACCCCCCACACCAATCGGCAAACAGGGAACTACATAATATAAAAATCGGTTTTTCGATATTAATTGATAAATCGATATTTCATTATTCTGTTAGCAAGCTGTGATTTCTACAAATAAATTGGACCGCCCCCCTTACTCGAAAGTGTATGGGGGGGGGGGGCGAGATTGATACTATCACCCCCTCCCGACCACACCAAATCGGCCAACATACTAGAGGGGGGGGCGAAATAATCTAAAAATAGGTTGAAATATAAATAATTAGTATATATTTTTAATATAAGTAATAAATTCGTATACAAATTGTGTGAATTCTATAATAAAATTCGCCCGAGGTCGGCCGAGTGGGGGGGGGGGGGGCGATCGCCCCTATCGTCCCCCCCCCCCCCCCCCCCCCCCCTGGATCCGCTAGTGGCTCTTTGTAGATGGGGTAAAGGCGGTTGTTCGTTAAGTTGGCAACATAAACAGATGACTTTTTATATCATCTGAACTCTAGATCGCAAGGTCTGAAGGGAGAGAACTATGTACTTTGGAATAAAACCAAAGGAAGGGACCCATTATACTATAGCCGTGAATAATCTAAGACTGAGCTGTGGCCAATTAATATTGTTATAAGTAAAAACCACAAAAACCTATTTGGGTCTAAATATAATTCTAAGTACAGAAAAAAAAACGACGATTGTATTGTTATAAGTAATATTAGGTAGGGGGGGGGGGGCAAATAAACAATATACAGCAGCCTAAGAACAAATCAACGAGCGTAGCCGGTAGGTATTGCCAGTATTTTATAAATTCATTTACCCCCCCCCCCCTCCACACCCAAAAAAAAAGGGCAGTTATCACTGGCTAAGATAAAAGACAACAACATGTTTAACAGTTTGTAAACACTTGAATAGAGCCCTGAGTGAATCCAAGGACAATAATGCACAAGATAAACTCTGATAGACCTCATGTCATCATGTTTCAGAACTCTCAGGGCGCTCGTCCAAATTTGGAAACAAAGAGAGGAAAAAAATATAGCGGAGAATACTATCTGCTAAGTGGGGATGTCTTTCAAAGAGAACCAAAATAGACTTTAAAGGAAATGGAGAAATGACGAGGAGGGCATGGCGTTTCCGTTCAATTTGGACAAGGGCAGATAAGAACCGTAGGTGTTATTCTTAGTCAAGTTTTTCCTCCCCCTTTTTATTAGTATTATTTTTTTAAACAAACAACCAACAACCTCGATTTCGCATACCGGAAGTATGCACTCATCGTCGGCATCTCTATCTAATGAGATCTGTCTTTATCTAAAGCAAAAGAGCGTTGCTATGGTAACGCACACAAGGATGAAAAAAAGTTGAAAGACCAAATTATTCCAACAATATGTTTTTTTTTAATGTTTGTAAGCTTTCCATTAAAGAGTAAACTTCGTAAAATATTGTTGTTTTTTTTCCCCGATGGCTTTTCCCAAAATAATATTTTTCTTTCTTGAAGTTTTTTTTTGTTTTTTTGAGAGGGTGATGTTTAATGTTGTGTGTGTGTGTGTGTGTGTCTGTCTGTTAATTGGAGCTACGTTGTTTTATTGTAATAAATCTTGTTTTAGAGCCCATGTCTTATGTGAAATGATAGGGAAATATTCAGCCAAATATACAAATATATATCAAGTAACGTAGGATGGGTTGCTGAGAGCCCTAATCACTTGGTTACGGCCTGGCTACCTAACACGGGGGCTTGAGTTCGAATCTCGACTCTAGAAGTTTGCTGAGAACCTAAAGGCAACACGGAAACCTTCTCCCAGATACCCCCCTCCACCCCCCCTCCCCCAGGTGTCCACAAAAGATATTGGAGGATGTAATAAAAAAAAAAAAGGCCCAGGCAAAAAGAAAACTATCCACAAAACATTTTGGACCACGGCGCATGCTGTAAGTATGAACACTTCTTTGTCAAAAAGCAAATAAATACATCAGAGAAATCCAGTAGGGCTAGTACAAAGAGTGATTTGTCAACTGTTTATTTTAGTGACGATAAATTAACAAAAATTTAAATGAGGATTTGAACTATAACCTCCAACGAGGAGCCGCTAGTCCTTGAGTTCCACTGGTCATGGATAGTTAGAGGGAAAAAAGGGGGTGGGGGGGGGTGTAAAAAAAAAAACGAAATAAGAAAGTCTGAAGGAAACAAATCATGAAGATGTACCAAGTGTACTTCCTAGTGTACTTCCTAGTGTACTTCCTAGTGTACTTCCTAGTGTACTTCCTAGTGTACTTCCTAGGGTACTTCCTAGTGTACTTCCTAGTGTACTTCCTAGTGTACTTCCTAGTGTACTTCCTAGTGTACTTCCTAGTGTACTTCCTAGTGTACTTCCTAGTGTACTTCCTAGTGTACTTCCTAGTGTACTTCCTAGTGTACTTCCTAGTGTACTTCCTAGGGTACTTCCTAGTGTACTTCCTAGTGTACTTCCTAGTGTACTTCCTAGTGTATTGAAACTCAAAACCTTCTGGAGGGGGTTTTAACTTAAAGTCCTCTGGAGTTTTTTTTTTAAAACGCAAACACCTCTTGGCTACGGTCATAGAATCTGCGGAATGTTGTATAGAGGGTTTAGTGGGAAACAATTTCGGAAATGGGGTTTTAAACTCAAAATCCCTTTTGCTACGCTCATGGAATTTGGTGACTGTTGGTTGCACAATTTTATTTGTATAGAGAGTGGGGTTTCAATTTGAAAAAAAACAACACCTTGAGTGGGAATTTTAAATTCCCCCCTCCCTTTGGCTGTGCTGGGGCAAGTGATGGTTTAACATTAAAATCTCACCTAAAATAAACGAAATCAAAGCAAAAAATCAGTCACATATTTTAATTTCGGGGGGGGGGGGGGGGTCGAACACCAACCCCCTGGCTATTCCCATGGGTTATTATAATTCTTTTCAGATATACATAATTATTAATTTTAAATTGATTTCTCCTTAAATTCAATATGTAAATTGTTCACACGATTTGAAGCTATGTCAATCAAACAGTGGCGTAGCTAGGATGGGGGAGGAGGGGGAAGAATTTGAAAGTCCCCCCGGCCCACACTTGAGGGGGGCCTCCACCAAATGAGGGTCTTTTTATATGAAAAAATAAATAGTACTCAAAATGCAGGGGCCCCTAAAGAAGTCAAGCCACCCGGGTCCCCAAATTCCTAGCTACACTCCTGCATCCAAAATGGCATGTGTATGTTTCAAGTTGTAGACTCCTTCTTTGTAACGGAACATAAGCATTGCCTCTTATTCTTATGGACACTATAATAGCTGTCACAGCCTCGATATGGAAAGCGGATTACATTCAGTACACGGGTAGGCTGAGATCTATTTATAGCATCGTCTGAATCGGCACTTGGGGCTCCGTTTTTCTTTGATGTTTTCTTTTTTGTTGGCCATTGATGGCAATGTGTGACACATGAAGTAGGGCAATCAGGGGCAATCTCTTTCCAGATTATTGGTAGATCTCGCTTTTTAAAACTTTTTTTTAGAATCTCTTGGGGGTTATATAACAAACCTCAGTAAAAACGCCTTCCTGTTGACATTTGAGTCAACTTATGTTTAAACACAATCAAATAAAACACCTCCATAACCCCCCTCTCTTCTGTCTTTTAAGTCGAGCGAGCCAACTAAATACCATCTGGATATACTCCTTCCTCAAACACACACACACACACACACACCTACTTGTTTGCCACCTAATTTCGTAAAGCGAATACCCAAGAGCTCTATTTCTAAGAGGCATCATCGCTCGCATGAGCAATTAGCGCCTTAATGGGTGTTTCAGAAGCCAGTCTTTTTCCCTTTAGCACATTATTTTTGGTCGGTAAAGATCATAGCTACCTTGCTATGTCTGTTGCTTGTATTGGTACGACTACTCACGGTCTAGAGCTAATTCTTCCCAAGTTCTGACACCTATGTCTGCCTCTTTTAGATCTCCCTTAATAATATCTACATCCACTTACAGAAACACTCCATCCTTTGTTTAAATTATCAAATATGTGCCGTCTAGAGACAACCTTGCACACAAAATATAATCGTCTCTATTAAGATCTGCAGAGTATTAAACTATAGGAATGACATCCCTGTTCCGGACATTAAGAAAATGTCCCGGAACTAAAACAATCTGTGCTAATGAGTCAATGGAAGGCCAGCAGCCATAATAATTACTTAATTTAGCAGGTCAAAGCTATATTAATTAGAATGTAGCATAATCATTCCTAGTGCAAAATATAAAAAGCCCCTCCCCCTACCACCTATCACGACCTCATGTTTTACTTCTGCTACTCGTCTCCATGTCCTGTTGCACTGAATGGCGCTAATTATTTCAGTAGTTCAAGGCGACCCCGGATATAAGGAAGTGCCAAGAGCAATATTCTCTCGCTATCTTAGAATACAAGAAATGTGAATGAAATCATAACATGAGAGAGAAGAATAAACGAGAAAGAGAGAGAGAGAGACATGAGAGAGAGACATGAGAGAGAGACATGAAATTGCCAGTGATAAAAAAAAGTTGGAAGTTAAAAACTGAAACAAAAAAAAAAGTGAGGAAAAAAAGAGAGAAAGAGAAGAGAGAGACTAAAGAATGAGGAGATAGTGAAACAAGAGAGATAGAGTGAGAAGAGATCAAAGATACAATGCCATGTACCAGACCTACCATCTGCGTCTTTAGCTTCCAGGTTGCTGGCTTCTATCACGTTGACATTCAAAATGACTATTGGAGGCTGGGGAAGAACAGAAAAAATCGTTGATTGGTACAAGGAGGTCAAATCAGGTGCGTCGTAGGGCGGAGAGTTTTAGAGATTTATGTTGAAATGAAACCATATTAAATGACCTATGACTTTGAAGGAGGCTGTTTCTCTAAAAGGCATAAATAAATAAATTGACTTGCAACATAGAGAAGCCAAAGTAAAAAAAATAAAAAATAAATTGACTTGCAACATAGAGAAGCCAAAGTAAAAAAATAAATAAATAAAACAACCCTCAATCGCCACAGCATTTAGGTCAGTGTTTTAATCAAAGAACACTCCCTTTTAATCTATACTTTTTTTCTTTTTCTTTTTTTTATTCTTTTTCCTTTTTCTTTCTTCCTTTCTCTCCAATTTTACTTATTCATTCTCTTTCTCCCTCTCTCTCTCCCTTTACTCCATTTTTTTCTTAAATTTTGTCTAGTATTCGTTATTTCTCTTTACATCTCTAAATGTTTACAAAGCTTCTATCAACTCACTCAGTCTGTCTGGTACAAAGCTTCTATCAACTCACTCAGTGTCTGGTACAAAGCTTCTATCAAATCACTCAGTCTGTCTGGTACAAAGCTTCTATCAAATCACTCAGTCTGTCTGGTACAAAGCTTCTATCAACTCACTCAGTCTGTCTGGTACAAAGCTTCTATCAACTCACTCAGTCTGTCTGGTACAAAGCTTCTATCAACTCACTCAGTCTGTCTGGTACAAAGCTTCTATCAAATCACTCAGTCTGTCTGGTACAAAGCTTCTATCAACTCACTCAGTCTGTCTGGTACAAAGCTTATATCTATCAACTCACCCTGCCTGTCTAGTACAAAGCTTATATCTATCAACTCACCCTGCCTGTCT
This sequence comes from Biomphalaria pfeifferi, assembly GCA_030265305.1. Taxonomy (NCBI): domain Eukaryota; kingdom Metazoa; phylum Mollusca; class Gastropoda; family Planorbidae; genus Biomphalaria; species Biomphalaria pfeifferi. The sequence continues at coordinate 1,649,954 of JASAOG010000156.1, forward strand.
GGTACAAAGCTTATATCTATCAACTCACTCAGTCTGTCTGGTACAAAGCTTATATCTATCAACTCACTCAGTCTGTCTGGTACAAAGCTTATATCTATCAACTCACTCAGTTCTTTCACTTCTTTCACAGTTCTTTGTTTTCTTAATTTACATTTTCAGTACTTAGGTAGAAACCCCTTTCCCGTCTCAATTATTCCCCCCTTTTTCTTTCCGGTTAATAAGGCAAGGCAATGGACCTCATTCACCAAAACGAACTGTCACGTGATAATATTGATAAAACAACGGAAAAAACAACTCTCCCGTGACAACCATTGTTGATTAAAATTAGATCACTATTTGTATAGAAGAGATAGGGAAACATGTTGCTCAATGCTGTTTGTTCAAGATTGGTGAATGAGGTCCATTATACTACAGAATTATCGTTACAGATATTTATATATGTTCCAAGTTTTCGGAGGAGGTTAGCATACATCTCAAGAGAACTTAAACAAAACAACACATAACAAAATAGATGAATAGTGTTTCGTATTCTGTACATTTGTCTCTGACGAAGGCGATGAGCCGAAGCGTCGTTCATTGCATTCCTTCTTGTTTGGGCTTTATTTGTTATTCATTCCATCGACTCTCTCTCTCCGGGCTCTATAGACAAAGTTCATCTAGAGATTACTTCTTCTTGTTCACGTGAGTTCTCTCGCTTTTCGGTTCAAGTTTGCTTAATTCTTTGTGGTGCCACAAGTTATTTCCCTTTATTGTATTCCTCCCCACTTCCTCTTAGCTTTAGCTCCCTTTGCTGGTAGTTTGTTTATTGATCTGCTCAACAATTCAAGACTTATCAGTCGATACATTTCTATTTCCTAATCCTGGCAAGTTATGATGGTAACTACAGTTTTTTAACAGTACATTGCTTAATTAGATTAGATCGAGTTTAATATCTATGTAGATTAGATCAAGTCTAGTATCTCTTGGTATCTTTTTCTCTCAAATGATCTCATTCTCTTATGATGTATCTTAGTCTCGCTCAGTCTTATGCTTTCTCTCTTAGTCTCATTCTCTTATGCTCTTTTGGTCTCTCTCATTCTCTTATGCTTTCTCTCTTAGTCTCTCTCATTTTCCTAATCTCTCTCATTCTCTTATGCTTTCTCTCTTAATCTCTCTTATTCTCTTATGCTTTCTCTCTTAATCTCTCTCATTCTCTTATGCTTTCTCTCTTAGTCTCTCCCATTTTCCTAATCTCTCTCATTCTCTTATGCTTTCACTCTTAATCTCTCTCATTCTCTTATGCTTTCTCTCTTAGTCTCTCTCATTCTCTTATGCTTTCTCTCTTAATCTCTCTTATTCTCTTATGCTTTCTCTCTTAGTCTCTCTTATTCTCTTATGCTTTCTCTCTTAGTCTCTCTTATTCTCTTATGCTTTCTCTCTTAGTCTCTCTTATTCTCTTATGCTTTCTCTCTTAGTCTCTCTCACTCTCTTAGTCTCTCTAATTTTTGTTAGTGTCTCTCATTCTCTTAGTGTCTCTCATTCTCTTAGTCTCTCTCATTCTCTTATACTCTCTCTCTCTCTCTTAACCTTTCTTATTCTGACTCCTCTTATTCTGACCAGTTATGACTCTATTTCTATTTTGTTCTAATTCTAGTTTTTCAATCCTCCTACTCCTGTTTCCTTTAAAAAAAATGGACACTGCTATATTTTTTTTTTTTTTGCCAAAGTTTCTTTTAAAATATTTTTTGAATAAAAAAATAAATAATTACATTTCAATTTTTTTTTGTTGTGTTCTGGTGAAAAGCTCTTGCAAACTTCTGTGAAGGTCATTTGAAAAAAAAAAAAGAAAATGTTTTGTTTCGGAGTAAAAATAAACGGAACAAAAAAGTTCAGTTCAAGATGCAAAAGCTTTCCTCTGGTTTAAAAATTCATGATCAAGTTCAAATGAAGTTTAGGAAATACGAAATAATATATAGAAATACACACCCATACACACACCCAAATATACACACACATACACATTTACACATATATACAAACCTGCGTGCATTAACTAATGGTTTTACAATATATATATATATATAGATATGTATATATATATATATATATATATATATATTAGGGTGGCCCTTATTTTTGAACTTTTTATTTTCTAACCTCTGACCCTCCAGAAAGTGTCCTTATGATAAGAAAACATTGTTTGCAAAATTTTACGCAGATATTTAATCATTTAGGGGTAGCTCAATAACATTGAAGTTTACAATAGGCACTCATTACTCAGCAGCATGACATGTGAAGCAATATTGCATCATCATCATGTAATTAATATGTGTGATGCAACATTGCATCATCTAAGTAACAACTCTAGGTGATGCAACATTGCATCATCTATTTAATATGTCTGATGTAATATTGCGTCAGCCTGCAGTGTTGTGTATTACCTAAGCAAGCATGCGATTACATGACAGACTGTCATTGTTAAGTGGTCTCTTTCACACTGTCAGTGATGTAAAGCATTTTTGTTTAATTAGTTGAACAGTGAACACTTCAGTGAACACTCATCTTTTTAGTGTTATTATGGCTTCTGTAAGTACCACCACCAAAAGCAGAAAACCTGTGTACTTATTGGAGAAGTTTACAGAAGAAATCAGAGGTCAGAAGTTGCCCTCAAACCGGCAGGCTCTTGGACACTTCCTCTTTCTGCACCTACAACAGAAGAAGACTGTCCGCGAATCATCAACGCTTACTGTTGATGAAATTGAACAATTCTGGAACCGTGCACGAATTCCGGTTCGTCATAAGCAGGATTCAATCAAGAATCAAACAATACGTTTGATCAATGGCGATCTCTCAAGAAAAATGCCTCGAGACGAACAGATACACAGCAAAGGAATGAAGAGCAATTCACAGAATTGTTTGATGATCTGTTTGATATAGCCCATGGTGAGGCAATGAGTATGATAAAAATTGATGAGGATAAAGAATTTCTAATTGCACAGAGAGAAAAGGGGCGTAGAGGCGGCATGTCATCAGTGGATACTGTATTAGCGAAGAAAGAAACAAAACAGCATCAGAAGTTAATTAAGGAGCAGGAACGTCGATATAAATCTGCTTCTGAACAGGACAGTTTGCAGGAACAAGTTAGTATTGACTGTAGCAGCAGTAGCAGTAGTGATGACGACACTGATAAAGATGTTTCATATCATTTGGCCAGTGGTGTTACCAGTTCCGAGTTACCACCTGCAGCAAAACGTGGTCGACAAACTATTATGACACCCGACCTGGCAGCCTTCCTAGATCGCAACAAGGTATCCGATCGGGCTGCTGTAATGATTGTTGGTGAGACAGCGAAATCACTCGGGCAGGACATTAGTACACTGACTCTCAACAGGAGTAGTATTCAGCGCCAGAGACAGCACTGCCGAGCAGAATGTGCAGAGAAGATTCAACAAAGCTTTCAACCTGGTGGTGTACTGGTATGCACTGGGATGGCAAGCTTCTACCTGATGTCAGTGGTCAGGAAATGGTGGACCGCTTGCCTATACTGGTGTCTTCTACCGATGGGGATGTACAGTTATTGGCCGTTCCAAAAATTCCTGCAGGAACAGGGTCTGCGCAAGCCCGTGCAGTCTTTGATGCACTGAATGAGTGGGGAATAACCAGTAATGTCCAAGGATTGTGCTTTGACACCACCAGCTCTAATACTGGCCGAAAAAATGGAGCCTGTGTTTTGCTTCAACAGCTGATTGGTAGGGATCTTCTGTACCTTGCTTGCCGTCATCATATGCTCGAACTTGTGGCCAGTGCAGCATTCACACAAGTTATGGGTTCCTCATCAGCACCAGAAGTTCTTCTCTTCAAGAGATTTAAAGCACACTGGCAGTTCATCGATAAGAGTCAATTTCAAGATTCATCTTCTGATCAGGAAAGTGCCCTTGTCATTGCTAGCATCAAGGAGGCTCTTGGAACGATGCTCATGTCTGCTGTGGCTGAAAACCAACCTCGTGATGATTACCGCGAGTTAGCAGAAGTAACGCTGATCTATCTTGGCATAACTCCACAACGTGGAATACACTTCAGAGCGCCTGGGGCTATGCATCAAGCCAGGTGGATGTCAAAAATTATCTACACCTTCAAGGTGTGGCTGTTCCGTTCACAGTTTCAACTGTCCACACGTGAGGAGACAGGTCTGCGTCAACTGAGCATATTTTTTGCGACAGTCTATGTCAAGGCTTGGTATACAGCTCCTCTTGCAAGTGCTGCAGCAAACAATGATCTTCAGCTTCTGAAATGCCTATTAAAGTACAGTTCTACAAACAGTGCTATTTCAAAGGTAACATCCCACAAGATGATGGATCACTTGTGGTACCTATCAGAGAACTTGGTTGGCTTGGCATTCTTTGATAATGCAATCAGCAACGAGATCAAAGACAGAATGGTTCAAGCAATGAATGAAGTTGATGGAGCAGCTGATCCTCCTAAGCGCATACAATTACATCAAGTTTCCTCTGCCGACCTAGAACGTATGTCAACAGCTGACTTTGTGACGAAAAATACCAGATCTTTGTTCATCACGCTGGATCTTCCACAGGGATTCCTTCATTTACCCGCCGAACAGTGGGCTCAGAGTGAAGACAACCAGGCTGCAGCCAAACGTGTTCACCATCTTACAGTCATTAATGATCATGCTGAAAGGGGAGTCGCTCTAGTGGAACAGTTTTCCGGACGCCTCACCAAGAATGAAGAACAACTACAGTTCCTAATGCAGCTGGTCTCTGACAATCGCAAGCGGTACCCCAACGCACTGAAACGCTCATTAATGGATCACCAGTGACAGTTGGTGATAGACGCTTGACATTGTAAGCTACTTTATCGTTGCAATTTACTTTGTATTACATACTAGAAGTGAAATAAAAAAATCTGTTAATTTCAAGCATCTGCTAACATTTTGTATGGACTGTATTAGAAACGTGGACAGTGAGGTAAACTTTAGATCGCTTGAGCTACCACTAATTGTTAGAATTTCTTTCTGAAATTTTATGTGTAATGTTTTTGTACCATATGTAAGATAATAAGAGGGTCAGAGCTTAGTTTTTTTTAATTTTATTTTTTGCCTGTAAGTAAGGGCCACCCTAATATATATATATAAATATAATGTTGCAACTGTTACGCCATTAGATTATGTAATGGAATTAGTGGACCTTGAAAATGTCAAGATAAAATATTTACAGATATTGTGAAATGGTTGAAACTTTACTATAGAATAATGATGACAGAAAAAAAGGGCCTATCAAAGGTCAAAGGTCAAGGTGAGAGGGTGGGCTCACCTTTTCTTCTGTAGCCTTGGCCAGTAATCTGGCATGATCCTCGGGGCTAACTCCAAAAGCTTCTTTGGCATATTGAAACAGGTCTTGAATGTAGGGCGAGTGACCGCCGGAAGTGGTGCCAATTTTATGCTTGATAGTGTAGAGGACCTCGATATAGAGAAGCTCAAACTGGAAAACAAAAGGGGTCAAGCGTACAGATGAGTGGTCAGATAATTATATACATGAGTGGTCAGATAAGTATACAGATGAGAGGTCAGATAAGTTTACAGATGAGTGATCGGATAAGTGTACAGATAAGAGGTCAGATAAATGTAGAGATGAGAGGTCAGATAAGTGTACATATGAGAGGTCGGATAAGTGTACAGATCTGAGGTCAGATAAGTGTACAGATCAAAAGTCAGATACATGTAATGACGAATGTAATTTGTAAAAGTAAACAAATATGATTTTCTATAATTGTATCTTTTGTTTTAGTATCTTTTGACAATTATCAGTCTTTGTATCTTCTAAATTAATATTGCTCCCTCACTTCGCCCCTAGGTTAGAACCTAATAGTCTTCATTTCTGTACAAACTGTGTGAAACTTTAGATACAAGGGAAATAAACTAAACATAACAAAATGTTCACATTTAAAAGTTCATCAAAAACGTTAGTACATTAAGAAAACATTTTGAACTCTGTGCTTCTGAAAATCTCTCTCTCTCTCTCTCGACGTCTCTCTCTCTCGCCTCTCTTTATCTATCTACCTACGTACCTATCTACTTACCATTCTACCTATTAACTCACCTACCAATCCACCTTATAACAATCTTTCTCTCTTTCTCGATGTCTCTCTCTCTCTCTTCATCTATCGATCCATCTATCTATCTATCTATCTATCTATCTATCTATCTATCTATCTATCTATCTATCTATCTATCTATCTATCTATCTATCTATCTATCTATCTATCTATCTATCTATCTATCTATCTATCTATCTATCTATCTATCCCTGTCTATTCTAATCTCTATCTAATTCAGACTAGTTGTATGTCGATCTATCTGTGCACACATAGTAGTCTTTAATGCGTCTCTAAACGTTTGTTCATCTTGACCTGTTCATTTCTTCTTAACTAATTCTAGATAAAAAAAACAAAAAAGATTCTAATATTCTGAACTGACTCTGGTAGTTCTCCTTCCATGTTGTCCATCTATCTATGTATCCTATTATGGTATTGTGGGTGGCTGAAGGATAGAGCGCTTGGCGTCTGAACTAATGGGTCTCATGGTTCAAAGGCTGGCGAAGACTGGGATTTTGAATTTAGGGATTTTTAGGGCGCCTCTTTTATGGGTGCCTGATATTAGTTGGGGAAAAAAGTAAAGATGGTTGGTCGTTAAGCTAGCCATATGACGTTCTCGTAAACCTTTACCTTTACCAGATTACCTTTACATCATGTGGCCCACAGATTGCAAGACGTCTGAAAGGTTACTTTAATTATACTTTTTAATCTCTCCTATTTTTCTTATTTTCTAGACCATCTACGGTGTTTGTTATTTAGGGTCCCGCTTTGACCAATACAAAACCTAACCCCTTACCCTAACCCTAATTTATTTTCTGTAACCATTTCTTTGTAAAAAAAAATATATGTGATAATTAAATTTAAAAAAATAGTGAGGAAGTGTACAGATGAGAGGTCAGATAAGTTAAATAGAAACTAACAAGAGTATTACAAAATAATGTGATACATTTACACAAAAGTAATAAAGTCAAGAGAGAAAGAGAGGTGGGGGGGGGGGAGAGAGAGATTTTAAAAAGCAAACCTAAAAGGGTTATCAAAATAAGTCACATCTCAGTCAAGTCAAGGCGATTTGACAAACTGACCCTACCCCGTTCTTCCGAGTCGCAACAAACAGACTAACAAATACATTCTACATTTAATACAAAATATAATATAGATATGTAATATATAAAAAAAAAAACATAAATATATATACAGAATTCAGATACATTCCAGATGGCAGACAAACACCTAAGACACTGAGACAAACCATTTCGAGAAGATGAAAAGACAACCCCGGCACCAACCTCTTTCCTAGAAGGTTTCTGTATCTGTGGCTTCGTAGCAAATTGTATTTCCACAGGCGGGGGTCTGTCGTAATCTTTGTCATCCTGTAATGAAATTTCAAAAAAAAAAAAAGTTATCATTTAGAAAAGGGCGACCTTCTTAGATCAACACAATACTGGATTTAACTTATTTTTTTTTATTTTGGCTTGGGTTGTAAAAATGTACTATAACCTTAGACATTATCTTGTAAGGAACGGATAGAGATATTATAAATGAAGACTAGAGCAATGATCTAAACTTAATTGATGGAATAATAGCATATTTTGTGTTATTATTAACATTATAAGTGTTATAAAGCAGTCATTGCCTTTAAGCATCAAGAGCATTAAACATTAAAATTGTATTTCTTTATTATTGTTTGATTCTTATAAATGTGTTTCTAAGTGCCCTGACAATAAAACTCCTCAATGTCCATTTATCCTTTTACGAAGCCATATATCAAGTCACTATGTTTGTCTGTCTGTGTGTCTGTCACAAATCTTATTCATGTTATTTCCACCATCTCCCCATTTCCCATTCTCGGATGTAGTTGAAACTTAAATTAATGTCATTTCATTAATTTTGGTTTATGTAGAAGAAGAGAGGTAAATCTTGTAGTATTTAGAGATGTTAAGTAATTATGTGCTACTTCTATATAATATTTTGTTTTTAAAAAAATGTATTTTATTCTATATTGCTTGTTTCCTTCCATGAAAGAGATTTTACAAGTTGGCAACTTAAACATAAAGAAGAGTTGGACACAAACTCAATAATTTCAGAGTTGAAGTTTCCAACAGACATATTCAGGTCATATGAGCAGACGAAGAAAGCTGTGGGCATGTTTAGCTGACACAACAATCCGACTGTTGGCGATTTGGTGGTGGGTTTTTTTGTTCGTTATAGAACAAGTTTCGAACCCAAAACCATTGGATAGAAAGATTTACATCATTTGAACTGTTGGTCGGAAGGATTAAACAATTTCGTTAGTTTAGAATTAGAATAGGGGATGCCGTGGCCGAGTGGTATAGAGCTAGGCTTCCAAACTGAGGGCTCCCGGGTTCGAATCTCGGCGAAGACTGGGAAAGTTAAGTTGTATTGGCCACATGATGCCCTTTACATCATTAGCCTGATAGATCACAAGGTCTGAAAAGGGTTATTCAAACCTACGATAAATAGGATCTTAGCAAGTGTGTGTGTGGGTTCTTGTAACCATGGTAATGTGTGGGTGTGTATGCTTAACTACGCAACTATTAGTGTAGTGTGTGTGTATCACTGTGATGTGGGAGAGTGTAATTAGCTCTCCCTGAAAACTCATTAATTAGTAGTAAATAGTGCTATTTCCCAGGAGGAACTTTTTGATGCGAAGACACTTCTACATCGAGTAATGCATGTCCAGTCATTCCTAGCGCCACCGGCTTTTTAAAGCTGTCCCCTGATATTCATTAGCTATTCGACTGCCTCGTTTTCAAAACGCTATAGACTTGAGAGCAAATAAAAAAAATGCCAATAAAATGAACAGTAAAACTGAAATATTAAAATATCCTACATCATATTATACATTGAATTATGTCTCTAACTAAGATTTCAATATTTACTCATTAGGGCTGCTTTTTTTTTTTTTTTTAAAGAAATGCCGTTTTGACGCGCTCGTATTGGTGGCTAAGAAACAGACTGTCCCTTAACATGAAGTTTTTAAGTGAGGCAGTCAGTTTGTAGGATAACAGAAAGGAACACTTTTTAAAAAAAAATTTGCACCTTGCTGCAACGGACTCAAAGTGCGTCAGGTACGCCAGAAAGTTATCATCTTCCTTCATGCCTTGGAAGTTCTTGTCTAGCCTGTCCAAGACACTCTTATGTAGCAGTCAACTGTCTTTGTGCACCAACCTCTGGCGTAGAACTTCTCTTTAAGCCAAACCAGTTCCATCTTCTTTTGTCTTTTGTATTAGAATTCATAACCTTTTTTGAAGCTATTAACTCCATATCAAATGAATCATTCGTTAAAATAAAAACGTAAGCAATGAACACACTATTTGTAGCTGCGATCTTTTAAAAATGTTGATGGTAAACTGTTGAATGAATTTGAGCGTCATTTAGATATATTTATTTCGATTCATCTCTAGGATACATTGCGTCTGAGGCCCAAAAATACATTCTTATCTTATAAAATACAAACGTTAATAAAAAAAAAAGAGATGATTACGCCCTACATTTTGATGCCCAAGATACGTTGTCTTTTATGCCCAACATATTGTCTTTTATGCCCAACATATTGTCTTTTATGCCCAACATATTGTCTTTTATGCCCAACATATTGTCTTTTATGCCCAACATATTGTCTTTTATGCCCAACATATTGTCTTTTATGCCCAACACATTGTCTTTTATGCCCAACATATTGTCTTTTATGCGAAGACACTTCTTAATTTTTTTATCTACGCAGATGCTAACTGAAAGAAAATGGTTGACAAAAATGATATCTAAAAACAGAGATACACAATATAAATATACAGTAGCTCTGTTACTTAATTTTATACTGTTACTCATGTAGCTGATACTCAATGTAGCACCTTTACATAAAGTAGCACCGTTGTACATTGTAGCACGCCTAGAAGTTGTCTCATGAAGTCTAAGTACCGCAAGGCAGCAGGGGTTTGAAGTGAAAGTTACCCTAGGTTACTACTAGGTTGATTAGCTTCATCTGCCCGAAGCTCCTGGTTTTATGGCGCCAGGCATTCGCCTTCACAACTTAACCTGTTAGTAAGAGCAGTTTCGCCGGACTTAGTGTCTAAGTCACACTAGCAGGCCAGGTGCTGGACTTAGTTGTCAGATGCTATTAGAGACGCATGACATTAGGAGTACTTTATTTTAAAAAAATCACCATTGACACACCCAGGCCATGACAACTTTTGAAACCTTAACAGAAGTAAATATTTCAAATTAGATTAAACCAGGCACATGCTGACCTCTTTTTGGCTTCCAGAAATTTATTTTCACGGTCAAACATAGCTTCAAATAATGACACGATGCCCATAGTAAATAGAGACAGGAATAACATTAGACGCCCATAGTAAATAGAGAAAGGAATAACATTAGACGCCCAGATTTACATGGAAGAGAATCTGACAAGACGCCCATCAATCGCGTTACAATTATGGCTCAAAAGGACTCACTTAGTCCGGGCCCCATGACAGGGTCTTAGGGACCCTTGAAAACGAAAACATAAAATTTGACTGTAAGAGTTTCAATGTATCGAGATTGTCTCAGTGAGTACTTGAAAGAAACGAAGGAGTGAAATGACACTAATGCTTATTGAGAAAGTGTCGCGTGCTGTTTTTGAGTTACTGTAGTTGTGATCGTGGGTTCTAGAATGTGTCTTGTTCTTGCATGTAGCGACGTTATTGGATTCTCACTTGCAATTCACATTACTTACATTGGACAACACATGAGTGACTAAGTTACACAGAGTCGAGGCGTATCACAGCAGACAAAGTTTTAATAAAATAAAATAGATATCACATATAACATGAATCATTCCAGCCATAAGCTGTTAGTAGTGATATTGAAAATGATTACAAATTCAAACACAATAACTGACATCCTATATCTAAGGAAGAAATTACATAAGTCTCCTAAGTAGGCCTACAATGGATGTCAAAACGTCCTCTCTGTAGGACGCCCAAGAAACAACTCAGTTACCAATAAAATAAAGTGCAATATCCAAGTCCGCTCTCAAATTAGCTCAGTTACAACTTCCGTCCAATACATTGGCTTCCTCTCTCTATCACCCAGAAGTTTCCCGTACCACCTACAAGAATGATTATGTGACTAGAAATCACAATCTGTCACAATAAGGCCATTGACAGACAGTACCTACTTTGTTAATGTCCTTTCCTAAATGTACTGTCATATGATGACTCGAGTCGGTTTATATCACAAGTAATCAATGAGTGGGGACAAACATCATATTCTTGAATCTGAGGCCACTGGTATCTTTCTACTGCTACTGATGACCATATAAAAAATGCCATAGTTCAGATCTGATGCTAGCCAGTCTAGATTGCTGTTTGGTTAATAATGACCAAGAATGTCAAAAGAAAGTAAGATGACATTTGGTGCAGGTCAGACTGCTCCACAAGTACAAAGTGTCAGACAATAGTTAAAAAGGGACTTACAAATTGATTTAAAAACTCTATAACTGGTTTCTATTTTCATGAGAAAGAGGAAAAAAATGAATTTAGGATTTAAAAATACAGAACTAAGTCAAACATCATTTGCACCACAATGTAATGCAATTGTTAAGAGATATTGTATCAAACCACTAAATCTGGCACCAGCGGCACTACTATAGGACAGAGACAATGTTAGATGGTAGGCCTACATTAATACACACTCACATCTAAATCTGATCTCACGCACAAGCTCGTACAAATGTATTCACATTAGAACTGAATCAAATAGTCACAGCAGACGATCTTCGGTCCATAAAAAGCATATATTTTGTGGGCCTCCTTCAGTCGTAGAACGACTATGGTTCATCTCGTAGAATGATAAACGAGATTCTTAGCGAGATGAAATTCTGCGGTATTATTTATGGTCGGAACGATTTCGCCCACACAATAGTTTCTTCCTCTCCACACAGCTGATGTGTCCAGAGGAATGGCAATGTATCCTGGGTATCTGATACAACTTAACACAGGCATCAAAGACAATGTATTCTGGGTATTATCATAGACAACGTGTCTATGACATCTAAGACAACGTTTTTAGGGTATCTAAGACAATGTATCATAGGCATCAACTATAATGTATCCTGTGCATCAAAGACAACTTGTCTATGGCACTAAAGAGTCACAACGTCCATCTTCTTGTCCATTCGCTGCTTTCAAAAGGAAATAATAACACTTCCCCTCCGCCTATCCTCCCGATTGACAAGATATCCTCCCCAAAGACCACGGCCTGTCAGCCCCTTCACTTCCAGACCAAACGATTACGTCAACTTAACGTGAACCCTGCCAATGTTCATTCGGCCGTGCAGTGTTTCCGGCGCAATTTTATGTTTCCGACGTGCTGAATGGTCAAATGCCGTTTGGTGTGCCATTTCGTTACAGACCGTAAGTTGAAAAAAAAATAATTGTAATATTAAATAGTGTACTGAAAGTCCCCTGTGTAAAGTTATTCATAGGACTGCAATAACGTACATTGCCAGTAATCCGTGATGTATAGACCCATGAATCGACTGCCCTTAGTAGTTCTAATGTATAGTTTCTAATATATAGCTTCTAATATATAGTTGGCATATAAATGCGGAAATCTTTGGTGAAGACAAATTATTGTCTATTTGTTAAATCCTTTTTTGAAACGTTTAAATAAAATAGATGAGCTGATAAATAGCCAAGTGAATCATTGAAACAAGGCTAGGAATGGATGACCTGATATGTAGACAAGTAAATCATTTCTTTAGAGCTGCCCATACACCCAACGAATAATGAATAGCCGCTATCCTAGGGTCTAAATAGTTTATGTACAAATATGACAGAAAATTGCCAGATCGAAGACACGTGACTTAAAGAGTTGAAGTAAAGAGTTGAAGTAAAGAGTTGAAGTAAAGAGTTGTTGAAGTAAAGAGTTGAAGTAAAGAGTTGAAGTAAAGTGTGGTCATGAAAGGCAATGTAAGAAAAACAAGAAACTAGATATCTCAATCAATACTCCAACAAATAAAACAAAGCCTATATTAAGTAAAGTTGTATCCATTCCTTTGGATCAGTCATGTCATTAAATTTCTAATAGATTTAGGCTAACAGTAAAAAAGCATTTATAAAAAAAAGTCAAAAGGAGAACGCCCTGAATTTGAACTCATGTCTGAAGCCTCCTTAAGCCGACATTGTAACCACTCTGCTAATGAAGTTTTTATGGACATACAAAATTGTATTGTTATGTATTGTTTCTATTGTAGTAGTATTTTACTATAACTTTTATATAGTGCTACTTTCATGCTTTGCTTATATAGCATGCTCAGAGCGTTATGGTCCAATCTTATTTGTGGACCGGTGGGAGAGGGGGTATCTGGGAGAAGGTTTTCCGTATTTCATGTTTGTGTCCAGTGAGACTCAGACGATGACCTATAATGGGGACTAACTCGACTTCAGTTTAGTACAATTTCTTTCCCTTGTTCGAGATACCAAACAAAATAATTTATTATCAATAACTAATTAACTAATTGTTAATTTTTTTTTATTCCTGTATTGTCAGGTAAAAGAAACAATTGTGCTAATTTTCAGCTTGATCCCAGATTGGGTGTCGGAGAAATGACGTGTACAAACCTTTTACCGGACAGACAGACAAAGTTGATATAAGCTTTGTAGTTACGTCATCTTGACAACCTCCCTCATACGTGTGTCTAGTCGATCTTGTGTTTTAGAAAGAACACAAAAAAATACACGCTCACACATAAGACACACACGTAAAACGCACGCTCAAAATAAACATTCACACAAACCACACACACGTAAGCTCAACACAAAAACTCAATCAGCACACAAAACACACACATAAAACAAATAATCAACATAAACAATCACTCAAAAAAACACACTAAAAAACAAACACTCTCACACTCAGCACACATACAACACATACACACAAAGACACTCAACAGATACACACACAACACACGCACATTCACAAACTGGCCACACACACATAAAAAAAAAACTCAGACGGCGGCTGGTTTCCATTTTAATGCCAAATTTGTGTTTTTGTTTCTATCCCCCATATGTTTATTTTCTTCCCATGTGGGCAATATGTTTCCCCTCGGGCAATGCACAAAACTTAAGGCTTCATCAGATATCAATCATGTGATCGGGATCTAAAATGGGAGAGAATTAGTGCAAAAACGTGTTTAGGTCGAGTTAACCCACAGGGCTAATTCTTCCATACATTGTTATTGAATCTGCAACGAGACCGGAAATGATTGTAATTGTATTTTTTTTTTACTTGCGAGTGTATATTTATTTTTTTCAACTTATTCTATGTGTCTTTGAGCGGCAGAGATAGAGATAGACAGAGAGAGAGAGAGAGACTTAAAGGATGCAGGTGGAGTAATATGAGGAGGCAGATAGAGTGAGTGAGACACAGAGATAGAAGTAGAGAAAGAGAACCAGGGATAGACTTAGAGAAAGAGAACCAGGGATAGAGTAAGAGAAAGAGAACCAGGGACAGACTTAGAGAAAGAGAACCAGGGATAGAGTAAGAGAAAGAGAACCAGGGACAGACTTAGAGAAAGAGAACCAGGCATAGAGTAAGAGAAAGAGAACCAGGGACAGACTTAGAGAAAGAGTGCTAGAAAGAGACTGAAAAAGAGCCATAGATAGAAAGAGAGTAAAAGTAAAAGATGGAGAGAGACAAAGAAAAATGGGGTTTTAAGAATCAGATAGAGACAGAGCAAGCCATAGAATGAAATAGAACTAACGAGAATATAGTAAACCTAAGGCAGGCAACTCAACGAAGTTCTACAGTAAATAAATAAATGTGTTTATTCACCAGGACAAACACACAATATCTACATCCAAAGAGTCCTGTTCCTAATTCTACCAGTCCTCTCACCAACAACCTAAATACGGACCAACGACAGCCTTCCCCGCTTCGATCCTGTCCCTACTACAGTCTTCAGGCAGCACAAAAGGCGGCTCCTTGGTTTCCGACAATTCAGAATCTTCCTAATCACTTGATACACTGTTTTTTTTTCTAGTACAGCGTATTCTTGTTCTTGTTCTTTAGGGCGCTCTTACTCACCACAAGCACTGGTGCAAGGCAGGATTAAAACAATATTTTGATTTGAGAGAGAACTAACAGAGCAGATAGCATGCATTACTATGCTGTACATAAGATAATCTAATTATCATAGAGTTTTTAAAAATAATTATCATAAAGTTATTTTTAAGGCTCTTGCTTGTTGGAAGAGCTCTTTCTAGTAGGAAATTAAATACACCCCTTACCTACATGGGGGGGGGGGGGTCCATATTTTCGCGCATATACTCGCAAATGCGTATACTCCGCACTAATTACAAAAAAAAGTATAAAACAAAATCGTACAACGCACATCCTTATATTCCCCTCATGTCCAAAACGTGACTTGACGTAGACTAACGGTACTTAAAGTACTAACATTGGTAGGCAAACTATTTGTTTTCTTGAGGTTTAAAATGAGATGCTCATACAGCTTACCAATGTACATTTCACAACCACACAGCTAACAGTTCTATAGGATGTTTTAAGACCCACCGGTATGTCCATATATGAAGTATAATAGTATCCATTAATTTGGATCAGTCATATGATTAAATTAGTAATAATCTACACTCACAATAATAAATCTGTGTTATTGGAAATATTTTTACCAATTGTTTATGTTTAGCACAAGTTCATCTATTTAGCTTTCTCAATGCGCTATGATTTTGTCACTTGCTTGGACCAGTTTGGAAAAAGGGGAAAAAAAAGGGGGGGGGGGAGAGTTCCTTGTGAATGTTAAAAATGCAAACAAAGACTTGTTCACTCAGGGCTCAAGCCTTCTCGATGGGACTAATTAAACTTACACAACGACATCTGTCAAGTACGGTTTCTTTCCCTTGTTTCTCCCGCACCAAATCTCGGTCCCAAATGCGGAAATACCCGAAGACGTATCGTGCGATTAATATAAAGATATAATTATATTACAACATAGACAAACTCAACTTGAGATGAAATGAAATAAACATATTTAAACAAATCTAACTCGCCATTAAAAGACTCTTTACACTCTGGCATCCTAAAGTCGTACCCAAGACAGCTTACGACAGTGCGGCTTATCTTGCATCATTCACAACCAATCGCTAACTTCTTCTCACCGTCACCATAGCAAACACACACACACACACGCTCCATAACACTAGGTTTGGAAACCACTCAGCCGCTACGCCCCCTACCTCAAAAATGGTTGCTATGTCAAAAGGTCAACCTGTTTCAAATGTTTATCGTCTGGTCATGCCCAAATTATGGTCACGCCAATGTCAAGGTCATATGTCAAACCAATGTTTTCTAGAAATGTCAAATAAGAAGAAAACAAAAAACCCACTTCAAGGACAATAAAGATGCAATCGTCTTTTAACAAGCGACGGTTCGTCCCAATCTTCAGGCTATTCAGAGACAGAGCAAACAATATCGATGACGTCATAGGAGCCATTACAGTGGCAGAGGTTAAAGGTCAGCATCATAAGACGAAAAGTACTGAATGCAGCGCTGATGGCCACGTGATCTGAGCTCCCATGATATCTGTATGAAGACAATCTTTTTTAAAAATCCCATTTAATAGACTTTGTTTTTCAGAATCTATTTGAATGATACAAATGACCAAAAAAAGCTACGTTCTAAGTAAAGCTGTGTTTTTTTTTCTAAGTCTTTAATTTTTAATAAATATTAAAGGAGTTTACACCACTGACCTATGTCTGTGATCTATGGCACCTAAACTGGACGTGTCCATCTCTTAACACTACACAAGAACACACACACACACATTATATCTGTGTGTGTGTGTGTATTACTTTAAAGGTGGAGTATTTTTTTAATGACAAAACGGCTTATTTAACTGATTTTAAAAACATAACAGTTCACTTTCTGAAAACCAAAAAAGTAGCCGTGGCAACAAATTGAGATTGGATTTTATAACTTCTATATATTGTTAGATCTGAGTGTGACAGACAGACGGACATATAGACCACATAAAACTGATAGCAGCTTTTCCCCTTTCGTGATTTGTTAAAAAAGGTTGGTTCGCACTTCCAAAAACTGTACTCTGAGCACCCAGAAAATCAATATTGAATATTGATGCTATTTATAGAACGTTTCTTTTAAGACTTCCGACGCCATGTGACGATTAACAATTTCCGCCTCGACCTTTTTTTTCTTTTTAGCCACCCACCTAGTGACTCACACACATACAAGCACAAAAACAAACACTGAGTGACAAAAACCAAAAAGAAACCAATTAATGGGTCACCGAGGGTAATCGTGGGCGTGGCTTTAGGAATCAGAGAGAGAGAGAGCGGAAAGAGAAAGAGAGAGAGGGCGTGAGAGCGATAAGGGGGATGGGGGAGAGGTTGATGACGTTTAACGCCGCTCACTGTTTAACTGTTAAAATGTAGGTAAATATGATTGTAAACTTTGGTGCATAATTAGGTATATATGTACATTTAAAAGTATGAGTACAAGTGCATTTATAAATAGATGTACCAGTGCATTTCTAAGTGAGTGCACAACTACATTTATAGGTAAGGGTTCACGCTTATTTATAAGCTCATGTGCACCAGAGCATTTGTAAGTGTGTGTACACGTACATTTCTAAGAGTGTTTATTAGTGCATTCTTTAATTAGTATGCGTAGAAGTGCTTGGTTCCCAAAGGTATTTATTGCCGATAGTTGTAATAGATATAAGCACTCCACTACCTATAAAATGCATGCAATGACATGCTTCTCAGAAAACCTCTGAGAACCATCTCTCTCCTGGCCTTCACATGTGGCTCAGATTTTGGGTCAGCCGGAACTGTGGTCACTGACAGGAGAAGGGATAAAGGCGAGTAACTGGGCGCCTAAACCGGTCAGCTTTGGTCAGGAGGGGGGGGGGGGATGCTCAAGGCTGGCTACCACACCTAGGAATAGGAGAAGGTAACTTGTATATAGCCGTTTTCGAGAACCGTGCCCACCCAGCCACATATTTTTACAATATCTCTATTCCACTCATAACTTCATGAAACCTGGAACCTGGGTGGGTAAAAACTGGACACGGAACTAAAAAAAACGGCTCTAGGGATTTTCCTAGAAATTCGACAGTTATTTTCTATCGTTGGGAAAAGAATGACTAGCTCTTGTTGGACATATTGGGAAATCTCTAGTTTGACCGATATAATCTTTCAAAGTAAAAAAAGAAATAAATTCAAATTTAGCTTGTACCGACCATACGCCTTGTGGAATTTCTGAATGTAGGCATTACATTTTAAAGAGTTTAATAAATCCATGCTCAGGAACATTTTGCGCACCGTCTTGTCTTATAAGCCTTAAGCTAAAGGTCTATCATTACACTATTATAAAGTGTAGTAGATTTGCAGAGAATCGTGAAAGTGGGGTACCAGAAATTGTATATGTTTTAAATCTATCATTCATTAATGATGTAAAAGCGGTATTGTCCTTTTTGAGAAGTATTTTTTGAAAAGTATTGTTGGTGGGGGTGGGAATGATTTTTCCCCGTTGAAGAATTTGCAAGCTGAAAAGAGGACTAATAAAAAAAAAAGGATATTAGAAGACTAGAACTCGATAGCTTTGGCATTACATGCAAATAATTTATAAGTGATCTAGCTAGTAAGCCTGAATATCTATATATCTAGTTGTCCAGTTAGTCTATCTTGTTCGTAACTTACGAAGGCCTAGTTGTCCAGTTAGTCTATCTTGTTTGTACCTTACGAAGGCCTAGTTGTCCAGTTAGTCTATCTTGTTTGTACCTTACGAAGGCCTAGTTGTCCAGTTAGTCTATCTTGTTTGTACCTGACGAAGGCCTAGTTGTCCAATCGTCATTTTTTTAATGTTTGTCAACTAAGTACGTTGAAAAAGGGGAGGGGGGATAAGCCCAAAGCGTCACACCGTACAGACCAATAATGTTGACGTCATGACACGAGCGTCGACTCCCAGACGATGTCACGTGTCACACCAGTCCGGCCGGACGTGTCAATATCTCTCCTCCTGTATGGCACCATTGTTGCCTGGTCATTGATCTGGTCAGCTGACAAGTGAGCGGACTACCAGCCTGTCATTAGTCCACCAGCCATTACTGTCGGGGCCAGTGCCACTGACCGCAATGAGCACTGATGACCTGTGGGCAACACAAGTCTCTACTTTGGTCAAACTCGTGCTACAATAATCATTTGAAGAAACAAGTAGAATCTAGTTGTTTTTTTTTAAATTTGATCATTTCTGCTCTATCCATGTACCGATGTCAGAGAAAACTCAAATTATAAGAATATACATTGAGGTTTAATACTAATAATAATCTTTATAATCCATAAGGAAATTTGTCTTACAATTTGTGCATTACACCAAGTGAACCCTAACTATAGAAAACCATTTACACCAGACTCACTCATAATTTACATGTGGTCAGAGTGTCAGGAGAGCAAAAGAGTGTTTGTGTCTGTTTGTCTTTGCTATCGGTGTCTTGTATAATGTTTTTACTAGTTCATGAAAATACTAATGGTACACACAGATTATATGACAACGTACTAGTGTAGATTCACATGTAAAAATATGATTTCATAACTGTTTGGGTTAGGGTCAAAGTTCATCTTATTCTCGTACATTTTTCACGTTGATCGAGAGACACGGCAAAAGTTAGATATGAAGACCAACAGTCGTCTGCCCAACTGTCCACAGTCGTCTGCCCAACTGTCCACAGTCGTCTGCCCAACTGTCCACAGTCGTCTGCCCAACTGTCCACAGTCGTCTGCCCAACTACCAACAATAATTTAATAGTTAACACTTGTTAAAATTGTTTAAAAAATTAAACCGAGAGGTCCCTGAAGACTGGGATTTTGAATTTAGGGATTTTTTTTAGAGAGGTCCCAGTCGGTGAAGACTGGGATTTTGAATTTAGGGATTTTTTTTAGAGAGGTCCCAGTCGGTGAAGCCTGGGATTTTGAATTTAGGGATTTTTTGGACGCTTTAAGTCCACCCAACTCTAATGGGTACCTGGCTTTAGTTGGGTAAAGTAAAAGCGGTTGGTCGTTGTACTGGTCACATGAAACCATGTAAAACGTCGGCCATAGAAACAGACAGGGCCGGCTTTCCGAATTGCGGGGCCCCTTATAATCGATGCTTGCGAGGTCCCTCTTGTAAATTTTCTTTTAACAACAACAATCTCTAGTAATCATTATATCTACATCACTTATATCAGCATCAATTATATCAACATCAATTATACCAACATCAATTATATCAACATCATTTCTACCAACATCATTTCTACCAACATCAATTCTACCAACATCAATTCTACCAACATCAATTATATCAACATCAATTATATCAACATCAATTATATCAACATCAATTATATCAACATCAATTATATCAACATCAATTATATCAACATCAATTATATCAACATCATTTCTACCAACATCATTTCTACCAACATCAATTCTACCAACATCAATTCTACCAACATCAATTCTACCAACATCAATTATATCAACATCAATTATATCAACATCAATTATATCAACATCAATTATATCAACATCAATTATATCAACATCAATTATATCAACATTAATTATATCAACGTCAATTATATCACATCAATTATAGCGTGTATAGGAAGCAACACAAAGCAGAACTTCGCAAGCGAATTGCTCTAAGTCTAAGCTATAATAACAAAATATTAAAACACATTTTCCCAAAATACTTAACATTAGTTAACATAGTTAACATTAACAATATAATGACAAAGAATAATTTTAAACTAGGCCTTTCTTCTTTCTTTTTTCTTAGCAAAGTCTGTTAGAAAATGTTCATCCTAAATGTCTCTGCTTATAGGAAACTCAATAGATAGATCTGTCAGAGCAATCTCCAGGCCAGCTGATCATTTTCTGATATTGTCTTTTGTCATATTATGGAAATTATTCAGAAATCCATAGAGTTTGTGATGTTCCTTCAGCTGCATAAATCATGGTTGAAGATACTGCAATGCATTGTCAACAAAGTGGTTGAAAAATTCACTCTAAATTCTGTCTTGGGGTCTCAAAATGGATCCATGAGAAGATTCATCAATAAGCATTCTCTTTTTCTTGCTTCCGCGCTTCTATTGAAACACGGGGTCACTTTTAATTAACTTGAAAGCTCAAATCAGTCTCAAAGCCTATCTCTCAGTATATCTTTAACCAATCACATAATTATTCAAATGATGACAGCCCATGGCAATTATCCACTGTGTTACTTTTAAGTTCCTTTCTAGTAGAATTTATTTGAAACAGTAAAAAGTGCCAGAAAGATGCAACCAAAAAAGTAGTTTCTCATTTGACCTACAAAAATTCAGCCTCACATTTTCTTTGAGCATCATCTATGTTTCCTGCTAGTTCTTCTAAAGCATCACACACTTCTGCAGCTTAGAATCTTACAGCTTTAAACTTTCCATTGTACAATCCCATCAGGTGATTGATAATGGTTTCACAGACAGACCTTAGCCATGCTTTTTAAAAACAGTCCATCTTTTCGTAGATGAAGCAATACGTGTGTATACTGTATATAGGCTGCAGGGTTCCAAACAAACGTCCTGGCATTAAACATGTTTTAGATATATCTTCAAGCCAGATTAAAATTCTGGGGCTCATGAATTAAAGCTACCTAAGTCACTAAATATGTTAAGTCTTAAAGTCCTACATCTTTAAAAGCTAGTGATATGAGCTATCACTGACATATGCTAAATGTAAATTGCAGTGCCAATGCGCGAGGGGCTTTTTGGAGCACTCAGTAAAATTAGCCTAAGGTCAGCTCTGGAAACAGATGAACTTTACAACATCTGCTCTATAGATCGCAAGGTATGATATTAGATATGATGTAAGATATTAATTTACATTTATATTATACTTTTGAGGACCATGATTTTCTGATTCCTGAAGCTGTGGCTTGCATTTGTGGTTAAGTTACGAGATTGGAAAAAAATTGCTAAAAAAATTCACAAAATTTGAATGCACAATTGAATGTGTATGTCCACTTGATCAAAGTGTATGTCCGCTTGGTCTAAGGATATGTCCACTTCTTTAAAGTATATCGCTATCCAACTGGTTTAGTCCGATCCATATTCCTGTCCACGTGATCAAGGTGTATCAGGCGAATTAGCATTTCTTAAGAAATAATTTTTACAAAATTGAGAACAAAAAAGATTCACACCAAAGTTGTAGTCTTAAATTGTAAGATGATGAAATTCTTCAGCTCTGTAACTCTGTATGAACCAAATAACTGATATCAATAACTGAAAGTCTAAGACAGAAACAGGAACTCGATGTGCCTTCGGTTTGTGTATGCGCTTTGTACTTCTAGCATCTAAGTATTGTTTGCCGGTATGTCTGTCGTGAGACAAATTATAGTTTTTTACTGACAAAGAAGCGTCAATTTAGTAGACACACGAGAGGAAACATTGTCTTTGAGATCCATTGAAATGCCACAAAGGATATTGATGTTTCCTGACAAAATCGAAGTTCGCAATGACTCCGACGTTAGCCTGTACAAGTTCGTAAACTAACATTGTGTTCTGGTATGTTATTTATTTTTCACTACGTTGTCAAATCTCATATTTCACTTTAATCGGATAAGACGAATTCAACAACGGGTGTGGAAGGGAAACTGGCCATTGATTCCTACAACGCTAAAGATCGCTTCTAAATTAACCTACTGACAAATATCCATGAAATGTCTATAATGAATGGTTGGAGCTGGGCTCGCTACATGTTTGCACTTATTCAAAGTTTACGAAATGTTCGTGTTTTTTTCCTAATGTTCACTAAATGTCCGTGTTTTTAATACTTATTAAATATCAGTGTTTTCAATATTTACTAAATGTCTGTGTTTATTCAGTGTCTGTGTTCTGTCAGTGTTTGCATTCTCTACCTTGTCTGTAATCGCACTAAATGAAATTATGTGATCTTTTGAACTAAATAATTATGTCCCTTGATTCCTGTATAAACACACCGTCTAGTCCAGCAAGATGGTAGTGAAGTGATACCAACTTTTAATGACTTTTATAGCTGCTTGTCACGTAGTCGATTTATTTGGGGAATGCAGCACAGGGTTTGTGTGGTTTTAGGTTTTCTGCTCAATCTGTTCACAAAGATATTTTAAAGCCTAAATCCCCCAGAGAGACCCACTAATAAGGCTATCTAAACACGCGCGGTGGCTGAGTGGTAAAGCGCTTGATAGTCTCTGGTTCGAATCCTGGTGAAGACTGGGATTTTTAATTTAAGGATCTTAAGGGCGCCTCTGAGTTCATCCAGCTCTAATGGATACATGACATTAGTTGGGGAAAAGCAAAGGCTTTGTGCTGGCCACATGACACCCTCGTTAACCGCTGGCCAAAGAAACATATCATTTACATCTTTACATCAGACCTTTACATAATCTACCCCATAGATCGTAAGTTTTGAAAGGACGGACTGTCACGTACACTGTATCTATATTTGGCCATAGTCTATATTTAGCTTGTCGGCTGGACTCGAGCTACCACGGGGAATTTTTCTATCATGCAACAGGATCATGTTCAGAATAAATGTGATTGGTTTTAAAATATTAATTGTTGTACATTGAGCTGCATTTATTGGATGGCCTTGCAATGTAGAGTTGTTGGTCACGTGATTACGCTCTAGAGCCCGGGGAAGGTTCTAGATTGCGGCAGTCTTGTATGGAACGTGTTAGAGAGAACATTTACTAGAGTTTAGTATTAGAACACAATTATATTATTGTGTAGATCAGTTATATTTATTCAAGTACATTTAACCATTGTAATTATTTGTGAATAGCTTTTTCAAGTTCTGAATTAAAGTAATTGTTTTAGACGAAGAGAAGTTTCTTTATTGAATACAATAAAATACTTAGATCGACTTAGCGATTGGCATATTCTAGATGATCCTCTTATCAACTGGCAACATTCTGAATGATCGTATTATCAACTAGATCTAGCTACTTTTATACGATCATCTTATTAAAAGACGATTTCAAGATCCTCGGTAATCACGATGATTGATGGTGTGATATAGATCAAGATAATCTTCAACGTGACATCTATCATAGCATCTTCATAGATCTTGACATCTGACATCCGCAATTGATGATTGTGACATCTGGCACCTCCGACTTTCGATAAAGATCATCAAAAGATTATGAATAGATCATTAAAAAAGATCCCAAAAAAATTTTCAAGATCTAAAAACAAATTTTCAAAACTTCGTCAATTACAAAACTTCGATTTTCTTCAACTTGAGAATAGTTCTACTGTGTTCAAAGGTCAGTTTGGTTATCGATATCTTATCTTATCATAGATATATATCTACGATCGAGTTTTCACTATAACTCTCGAGATCTAATATTATTATTTTATATTGGCATTGGCAATAAGACAATATTATTTAACTGGCACGATACATAAGCCCAGTAATATTTAGCTGGCATAACATAAGTCCAGTATTATTTAACTGACACAGTAGATAAGCCCAGTATCATTTTACTGGCATTAGTATTATAGATAAGCCCAGTCGCAATTACCTGGCACTATAATCTATCAAGTAGACATTTTTCTACTATTATATATCAAGTCAATCGTACAAAACGACGACTTTAATACTACAAGTTATACTAATCTACAATCTCAAGAGAGAAAAAGTTCATAGCCTTGTACGGCTCAGCAATATTTCATTAACCTGATACGGTTACATAAATCTACACTTCCTACAACGACTCCAGTAGTAGATATAATCCTACTGTTCAAGATTATTAGCCAGTGACGGCATAACTAACATTGTTATATTCAAAAGTACTATATTTGTATATTCAAGTTCATATATTATAAAACACAAGAACTATACAGTGGATTCAAGTTCTAGAACTCAACGAGTATTGGAGTTAATCGATATAGCTAAAGAAAAACAAATTTCTAAACCCGATCAATGGGCAGAACGAATGGAAAAAAATCAATTGGAAGAAAAACAAAAAGAATATGAAGCAAAGCTACGTCAAGAAGATAAAGAAGTTGAAGAAAAACGAAGACAAGAAGCAGAAAGACAAAGAGAACACGAAAGAGCACAAATGGAATTTGAAAAATTGAAAATGCAACATGAAGAAAATAAACTCAAGACAGATTCAAAATCAACAGAAGCCAACACTAATCAAGCAAGTTCTAATGTCTTTGATCGATATAAACTCCTATCAAAGATTCATTCATTTAATGAGTCTACAGACAACATGGACTCATATCTAATTAGATTCGAGGAATTAGCAACAACGTCTGGCTTACCAGAAGACCAGTGGTCAAGTTCCCTTCTTAGTTTACTGACAGGAAAAGCAGTTGACATTTGTTCGCAGTTATCAGTCAACGAGCGCAGTGACTATCATGATATCAAGGAAGCTTCATTACGCCAGTACGGAGCAACCTCAGACAGATACAGAAAGAAATTCTATAGCTCAAGACCAAAACAAGATGACGATCCTCAAATTTTCGTGTCCAACATGACCATGTGGTTCGACAGATGGATATCTCTTGCTAAAGTGGTAAACACTTATCAAGCTATCAGACAACATATCATTGACAATATCACGCATGCTCATTCAGAAGACATGCAATCTTATATAATTGAAAGAAGTCCTTCTGATATTCCAACTTTAACCAAAATCATCAGACAATATAAAACTGCTTATCCAAACAAGCCAGTCAAACCAGCAGCAGATGAAAACTTTGTTTTTCGCAAGACAAAAGAAATTCACAGAATACAAAATATGACAAAATAATTTGCAACAGATACAACAACATAGGACATTTTGCTTCTCAATGCCGCACCAAGATTATTGAATGTTCACATTGTCATATGAAAGGTCATTAAGTTCATGAATGCAGAAGAAAACAGTTCAACACCAGCAATCCATACTATGGCAAGCAATCTACAAGAAATCAAAGATATAATGAAAGACCTCGTTACAGAAGCCACTCTCAAGACTCTAGACCACGATATGTATATAAGAAGAACTTTTCTACCAGAAATGATAGCGCGGAACATTTAACCATGACTGTCATAGCGAAAACAAATGGTCTTAAATTATATCCAGGTTTGGTAGGAAATCAAAAAGTACAGGTGCTACGTGACACCGGAAGCACATCTATATTAATCAAGAAACGTTTTGTCAAGTCGAACCAACTAACAGACAAATCAGTTCAAGCCACAGCATTCAATGTCACTGTCAGCAGTCTACCAGAAGCCATAATACACATTAAGACGCCATTCTTTAGCGTCCGACCGAAGCCTTTGTTGTCAGCAACTTACCAGTTGACTTAATCATCGGCAACATTGAAGGAGTCAGAGACTGCACCCCACAAGAACTTTTAGAGTGGGCAAATAACATTGAACGAAATCAAGAATGTTATACAGTAGTAACCGGATCAATGACCAAACCAAAAGAACAATTTCATCCGAACGAGAAAGCCAAAATGAATCAATACCTAAGACTCAAGTACAGATCATTCAAAATGAGACAGACCCAGTAATCAGAACATTACCTGAAAATGACGGTGTACTGCCACAATTCCAACATGATGAATTCAAATATGAACAGAAGATTGATTCATCATTGCAAAGACTTTATAAGAAGGCGCAAGCAAACAAACAATCAAAATTCACAGATGAGCCATATTTTCAGAATGGTATTCTTATGAAGAACAGTCACAATAAGAACGAAACAATAAAACAAGTACTTGTACCTCAAAAATACAAAAGAGAAATATTAGCAACAAGACATAATCTTCCACACGCAGGTCATATGGGTGTAACCAGAATGAAGAAAAGAATCCTTCAAGAATTCTATTGGCCAAGCATCACCAAAGATGTCAAGAAGTATGTCAGCTCTTGCCATGTTTGCCAAATGAAACGTCTCAAAGGCAATACAATACAATCAAGTCAAGCCACGAAGTTGATGAGCAAGCCAACATGGACATCCCTACTCACTGAATACCCATCCTTACATATCACAAGTCCATCCCCATCTCCCACATGTCCATCCTTAAGTATTGGCAACAAAGACTCTATATCTCAAGTCTTATACAAGAATTCAAGAACACTATCCTTTAGTGCTGCATCATACGGAGACAATTTATACGACAAACAGGATAGCCTATGTAACAATGCAAATATCAATGAATCCACAATACAAACAGATTCAAACTCACCAGAGACAGAAACAGCATGTCAGCAAGCCTCAAATACCAAGAACTTTGTCATATCAGCATGTGAACAAGCTTAAGAAGCCACAGATAAAGCAAACAGAAATACTCAAGCTAGAGTCAACAAAACGAGAAAACTCAGACAGTTTGAACCAGGAGACATAGTATATTTATTGTTACCAGACAAGAACAACAAGCTATTTATTAAATGGCAAGGTCCATTCTCAGTACTCAGAAAAATCACAGATGTTGATTATGAAATTGACATTCATAAAAAGAAGAAAATATACCATATCAACATGCTACAAAAGTACAATACTGAAACAGATGATGATACAAGTATAGAACCAACAGAAAGAGTTATGTCATGTTTAGCAGTCATACCTGAAGAAGAAAATGATATGGATGATTGCAATGATTTCATAATGCCAGATACACCACCGAAGCAAACTGAATTTTGGCATGATATCAAAATTGATAAATTATCACCTCAGAGAAGACAAGAATTGACAAAGATTATCAAAGAACATTCAGAAATATTCACAGATGTTCCAGGAAAAACTTCTATTGTTGAACATGAAATCATACTTACAGATTCCAAGCCTACAAAATCAAGACCTTATCCTTTACCAATACACTACAGAGATTTTCTTCGACAAGAAATTAATCAACTTTTAGAACAAGATATCATAGAATATTCTAATTCACCATATGCTGCACCAATTGTACTTGTCAAACGTAAACAAGCATCAACTCCAAGAATGTGTTTCGATTTCAGACAATTAACAAAATAACTCGCCTTGATTCATATCCCATGCCTAACCCTTATAACACAATTTTCAGAGGCAAAAGTTTTCACCAAACTAGATTTATCTAGAGGTTATTACCAGATTTCTATGAAGGAAGAATCAAAACCATTTACAGTCTTCACAACAGCTTTCGGACTATTTCAGTTCAATTACATGCCATTCGAATTGGTCAACGCCAGCAGCACTTTTAACAGAGCTATACATAGAATACTGAACCAACGAAAAGACACAGTATCTTACATAGATGACATTTGCATATTCCATAAAACATGGAATGAACACATGAAAGGATTACACGAAGTCTTCAACATAATACAACAATATGGCTTCACGATAAAACCCAGCAATGTAGAATTAGCCATGACTGAAGTATCTTTCCTAGGTCACCGAGTTAGCTACAATTCACTTCGACCACAAGAAGATATCATCAAACGCATTTTAGACTTCAAAGTTCCCACAACTAAGAAGCAAGCTAGAAGCATTCTGGGACTGTGTAATTTTTACAGAACATTTATTCCTAATTACACAGCACTCACATCAACATTGACCAACCTCACAAAGAAGGCTCAACCTATCAAGATTCCATAGTCTACGGAACTACAAGACACAATTGAGAATATCAAAGCAACTTTTTCCAGAGACAGTATACTCAAACTTCCGAACCGAGAAAAGCCTTTTCATCTCGACACCGACGCATCTTCATCAGCCATTGGAGCATGTTTAATGCAGGATTACCAAGGGACTTTACATCTTGTATTTTTTATCAGCAGAAAACTTTCACCAGCCGAAACTAGACACTCCACTATTGAACGTGAATGCCTGGCCATTGTCTGGGCCATTTCCAAATTCACCAAATATTTATTGGGTGCACACTTCACACTACTTACAGACCATGCACCACTAGCTTTTCTGAATTCAAAGAAGATGGCAAACGGACGATTAACACGTTGGAGTCTACAACTCATGGACTACAAGTTTGATGTCAAGACAATACCGGGTCACTTAAATGTATTCGTTGAAACACTGTCCAGATGTATATAGTTAATTACTTAGTTTCGTCATTACATTTTCTCTTCACAGATATTTTATTATCAAATCAAGTTTGTAATATGTTTATCCAAAGTACCTTCGAAGAAAAGATACTCATCTTTATCATATTTTATTATAGTCTTATTTCATTTCGAATGTGACATCAACTGTACAGTAACTTGTTATGTTTAAAGACATTATACATATTTTTTATGAACCATGACCAAAAATGTGATTACATAATGCAACTTACAGTGTAACTACAATCATCTTTTGTATCTCAACCATTTTTATTTTTTAAATGTAATATTTTTGGATATGTACACATTTTCACATTAGTACTAACCAAATGAGTTATAATGTCATAATTAGTTTTCATGTATTATTTCATACGCATTTCTATTACCATACAAATGCTTAAGAAAGCAGGGGGTAATATGTCACGTACACTGTATCTATATTTGGCCATAGTCTATATTTAGCTTGTCGGCTGGACTCGAGCTACCTCGGGGAATTTTTCTATCATGCAACAGGATCATGTTCAG
Organism: Biomphalaria pfeifferi; assembly: GCA_030265305.1. Lineage (NCBI taxonomy): Eukaryota > Metazoa > Mollusca > Gastropoda > Planorbidae > Biomphalaria > Biomphalaria pfeifferi. The sequence goes on from JASAOG010000156.1 coordinate 1,679,722, forward strand.
AATAAATGTGATTGGTTTTGAAATATTAATTGTTGTACATTGGCTGCATTTATTGGATAGCCTTGCAATGTAGAGTTGTTGGTCACGTGATTACGCTCTAGAGCCCGGGGAAGGTTCTAGATTGCGGCAGTCTTGTATGGAACGTGTTAGAGAGAACATTTACTAGAGTTTAGTATTAGAACTCAATTATATTATTGTGTAGATCAGTTATATTTATTCAAGTACATTTAACCATTGTTATTATTTGTGAATAGCTTTTTCAAGCTCTGAATTAAAGTAATTGTTTTAGACGAAGAGAAGTTTCTTTATTGAATACAATAAAATACTTAGATCGACTTAGCGATTGGCATCTTCTAGATGATCCTCTTATCAACTGGCAACATTCTGAATGATCGTATTATCAACTAGATCTGGCTACTTCTATACGATTATCTTATTAAAAGACGATTTCAAGATCCTCGGCAATCACGATGATTGATGGTGTGATATAGATCAAGATAATCTTCAACGTGACATCTATCATAGCATCTTCATAGATCTTGACATCTGACATCCACAATTGATGATTGTGACACGGACTTTACTTACTATCACGACTTCTGTCATCTCATCTTCCGCTGTATTGATTGCGTTCAAAGCCTCAGATGTCGTAAAGATGGCTGAGTAGTGAAACTCTGATAAACTTTCTTGTATACATTAAGTAGATCTAGATTCAAATAGCGGCAAATGTTTGGATAAATAAAGGAATTTTCTATTTTAATAAAATGTTGAATTGGGTTAATCGAACGCTTAGTTGACCGATTCTAAAAGTACCGAAATAATTTTCTTTTTGTTTGCCTATTAGCAACAGCTGGTTAAAGGACCGGACCCCATGTATCCCAATGGGGTCCAAAATAACCTAAATCGGCTGTTAAGTCAATGACTAGCACATCATCGTGGAGGGAAACAATGTTTAAACACTGAACTTAGGTCTAGATTATGTGTTCAACATGTATCAGTTTGTGAAGTAAAGAGGAAGTCTTTTGCAGAAGGACCTTGAAATCCTTGACCACAAATATGCGCAACGAAAGACACAGTAAAAAATACTAGACAAAGAGAAGACATTTGTTAAAGGGTGACAACTTATGCATTGCTTACACAAATAAAAGTTAAAAACACCTCGAGGGAGATAATTCATATTGCAAAATATTCCGAAGGGATGTTGCACTATAGCAGTGGTTCTCAACCTGTGGTTTGCGACCCCTTAAGGGATTGAACGACAAATAGCCAAGGGCCGCCTAAGACCCCAGGAAATTTTGATTTTTTGTTTACTCATCATTGAAAGTGTTTTTTTTTTGCCCATTCTAACGTGCTGTAACAAAGAGATTTGAACCGTACTTGGTCTTCAAAATACTTCATATCCCGGTCTGATTGAGATTGTATTATATATTCTTCTTCCATTTCCAAGAACAAATCTTTGTGAACCAAGGTTTTCCAGCTTTTTATTAAGTCCCAATTCAGAATCAGACTTGATGCAGAAGGTGATATTCGTTGTGCTACTAGATTTCTGATCTGATTTCTGGTGGAACAGAAACAAGCTCAACCTTGACACTATCATCGGCGTGTTTGTAAATACTGTGGAAACACTATTTCTGTACCAATGAAGTTTACTGTATCAAAGATCCATACTTCACCATATTTGTCGAATTGATGAATGATTTTTGCGTATTTTCAGTAACACTAAGTCAAATATATTTATAAAATGTACAGGAAATGTTCACAACAAATATAAATAATACTTAAAGATATTTTTTTTCTGGTTAACTAGCTGCTAAAAATAAAAGAAAACATTTCTGTTTGTTTATAAAGGCTAATAATGCACTTTGTATGTAAATATCATGCACATTTTTTAAAATGGACTTTTTAAGCAGCGAATTTCGTGCAGTAGCACAACGTCGCAACATGATCAGGTGCTAAACCAATTCCTTAAACTTTAAAAAAAAATCAGATTTTATATATTTTTTTGTTTAGTGCCCCCATCCGAATAAAAGAAGCTTATTTTTGTGCGTTTTGTCTGTTGGTCGGTCTGTCCGTCACGAATAGATTAACAAATAACATTAGCGGCTATTGTAAATCTGATTTAACCTTTAATTTTTCATTCAGAAATATAGCAATAGTTTAAAGTATCTATAATAGATTGTTCCGGATGTTTTGTGAAAAACAAATCAATGCCAAAGAATATTTGTTTGCTCTTCTAAGTTATAGTAGATTTTATTTTCATGCTTAAACGTTGCAATAAACATGTGATCTTTTATATATTGTTCCGGTTTTTTAATGTAAATAGCATATACATGTTAAATAAAAATATCTACACTGATTTATATTTCATTAACTATAAAGTTGTTCCGGATATTGTTTTATAAAAAACAAATTTATGTCAAATAATTATATTTTTTTTTCAAAAATATCGACAATAGGTTATTCAGGATTTTAAAATAAGAAAGTAATTTACTAGAAACGATTATTGAAAATCAATTTTTAAACTTATTTTACAGTTAATTTTCTCGCCGAAACATAATAAAAGCTGTTTAATCGGTAAAGAATGTTCCGGATTTTGTTTCGAAAAAGAAATCGACCTACATTACCTTAATTTTCTTACAAATCGTCGCCAAAAATGATCCGAATTTTATCTGAAAAATCTAATAACGCTAATAAATGTTTGCAATCCCTCTTCTAATAAATAAAACAAATAATTTTCTTATTTACGAAAATTGGTTGTTCCGGATTTTAAAAAAAAAAAATAGTTTAACTCTATTTATGTAAAATCGCACTTCTCTCTTACACTGCATTTAACTTTCTATCTAAAACGTTAAAAAATCTAATTATCCTTAATATTATACTCTGATTTTTAAGGAAAACAACTTCCTAACACCAAAAGTATGGTTTGAAAAAATCTCCATAAGGGTATGGTACATCTAATTTTCATAACAGACCATCCCAGAAATTTAATTAACGGCATTTGGTTAATCTGGAATTCTTTTTTTCTCACTATAAATATATAAACATCGGAACAATCTATAATAGAAACTTAAAACTAATGCGATGTTTCGGAAGGGAAATTAATTTTTATCAGATTTTCAATAGCTTTTAGTCTTTTTTATTCTCGCTATTAACATAACGAACAGACAAACTGACAGACAAAACAACAAAAAAAAAGCGTCTTTAATCCTTTTATATATATATATTAATATATATATATTAAGTCTAACTAGCCCATCAAATGAAATGCTAAAAGAACAAACTCGGTGCACCAATGTCTATGATCCCTCGAGAAGCTGCTCGTATAGAAGACATTTTTTAGTCTAACTAGGACGTGTGACGTAATGGTATCTTTTTCCTTTGACGTCATATGGAGTTAATTCTTCAAATGAAATGCTAAAAGATCTCACTCGGTGCACCAATGTCTACGAACACTCGACAAGCTGCTCTTATAGATGACATTTTTAGTCTAACTAGGCCGTGTGACGTATTGGATTTTTTTTCCTTTGACGTCATATGGAGTTGTTCTTTAAATGAAATGCTAAAAGAAATCACTCGGTGCACCAATGTCTATGAACACTCAACATGCTGCTCGTATAGATGATATTTTTTAGTCTAACTAGGCCGTGTGACGTATTGGATTTTTTTCCTTTGACGTCATATGAAATAAATTCTTTAAATGCTAAAACAACTCGGCATAGTAATGTTTATTAAACCTCGTAATGTGACTCGCATTTTAAAAAGACATAATAGATTTAGATCTAATCTAGATTTTTTACACTAGATCTAGATTTTTTTTACACTAGAGCTAGATTTTTTACACTAGATTTAGATTTAAGTTCTAATTAAAATCATTATAGAATCTAGATCTAGAATTTCTTGGTCTAGTTTAGAATGTTTGTTGTTTTACATGTTTCGGATGTTCCTTCAGAGTTGTAGTCCAAACCTCCCGTAGGACGATGGTAGATAGGAGCAGGCAGGGTTTGAACCTGGGACCATCGATGAATCCAAACGACAGTCCAGCGCGCAAACCGCGCTACCAGACAGTCATGATTTGGACTAGATCAAGATCTATAATTTTAATTTCTAGGCTTAAAGTGTAGATTTGTTTTTCTAAAGTCTAGATTGTCAATATGTCAATATTGCAATCTTATAAAATACTAAAACTAATCTACTATTTTAATATTTAGATTTGCAATTAGTTTATTAATTGATTATCTAGTGTGTTTTTTTATATAAATCTTATCTAAATTAGATCTACATTATCCCAAATATATATTTTAGATCTAGATCTAGTAGATATGGATATTGAGAGTGCTAAATTAGTATTTTAATTTAGGTAGATCTACATCCTCATTCTAGTTCCCTTTAGGCCTAAATGAAAATACCAAAAAGATTATCAAAAATCGCTATTCTGACATATTGTACATATCCGGTACTTGTCAATCCGTAATGTGTAGGTATATTATCAATAGTAGGCTATTAGTTTGTCATTAGATTAAGAGCAATGCCTGGTCATGTGGTTAGCGCGCAGAACTGATTATCTCTACGGTCTCCGTTTCATACCCTGCTCGATGCCATCCTCAGTCGACCAGCGAATATGCGGATCCGACAGTGATCCGGCTCCCACGGGGGCCGCCTCTGAGTTTGTGTTACACTAACTCTCTTTGTAATCTTGTTAAGATTTAATTATGAGTACAGAGATTTACGGTTGGGCGACGCCGCTAAGTTAGAAATTATATTAGGAGGTCGAGGAACAAAAAAAAAAGGTTTAGAACCGCTGCACTACAGGAATGTATTGTGGATTTGATAGAGCTTTCCTTAACATCATGTCACGTGACTGAACTTAGACTCCAATGGGAGTGCATCATAGACAATATTAGTTGTTCTATTTCATGAATATAGGTCTTTCAAAAAGCTCGCAAGGACCTTCCTTCAGAGCACAATACCAGGAGTAGGAAAAGAGGCAGACAGAGAAAGCGATGGGAAGAATACATAAAAGAATGTACGGGCCTGCCATTGAAGGAGGTTCTATTCAAGGCAAAAGACAGAGAGAAATAGAGAAATACGAACGACAAATCTTGTGTGGTGCCCCAACGGTCTAGCAGATTAAGCGATAGGTGAATGTGAAGGTCTTTCCATAAGAAATTACTTTTCTGTAGTCATTTTGACCATATATAAGGCGGTAGCCTCGCTGATGCCAATAGTCACAACGTGATGAGTTGCCACATTAAAGCCGGTAGCTACTTTAAAACTGCTAGCTACTTAGCGTGCTTCCGGAAAAACCTATTCAGCTCCATAGTGTGCCAGTTTAAACCAGAATTCTCATAATAGCTGAGAGGGTCTATTTCACTTATAAATACCTGCTGGGCAAGGGATGCCGGAAGCATCAAGCTGGAGAGCTGTCTGAAAATATAGGTCAATCAAAATCAATCCCATAGTGCTAGATGTGTATCGATTCAAATTTGAAATCAATAATGCCAGAAAGACTTCGTTGAAAAAAAAATATCTAGGTCATTGTTATGGTCCATTTGTTCAACTTTAGGAAGGAACAGAAACCAATTCTTTACTGTTACAAATTGCAGTGGTAAATGATTGAAAGCCTATACACTTGGACACCTCTTTAGGAGTCTTTGCTATAACAAAAGAGGAACATCTATAAACCAATGACAGCTTCTAATCTAGATCTGAACCTTTAGTTTTTTAAAGTTCTAAAGTAAAAAAAAAAACAATCTGTTTTCAATGTATTGTAAGACAAATTCATTTCTTCATGAGTTATTGATGTACTAGTAACTTCTAGACAGTAGCATCAAAGAGAATGCTTCAACTGCTTTGATTCATAACCATGTAGATCTGCTATAAGATTATACGTGCTCTGCTATAAGCGAGGATAAAAGATTTCTTAAACCGTCGAGACATAGATCAAAACATTGTTGTTTTTTTTAACTCACTATCTAAAGTATTGGGGGGGGGGGGGGGCGGCGGCAGAGTGGTTAAGCGCTTGGCTTCCGGATCTGGGATCCTTGGTTCGAATCTTGTTGAAGACTGGGATTTTGAATTTCGGGATTTTTAGGGCGCCATTGAGTCCACCCATCTCGAATGGTTGCCTGATTTTTGGTTGAGCAAAGTAAAGGCGGTTGGTCATTGTCCTGGCCACCCTGCTCATTAACCGTAGGCAAAAGAAGCAGATGACCTTCTTATCATCTGACCTATATAGCGCAAAAAAAAAAACACTTTGAAAATTAGAACATTAAAGAATTGCGCTTTCAATGGACCGTTCAAGTTTTTATCTAAAAATTTAAAAAAAAAAAAAAAGCTTTTCTTCAAGTTTTTCTTAATTCTTTGATATTGTTCTAGCCAGTAGCATCAAAAAGGCTTTCACTATAAAAACGTCTATAGTTGCAGTACATCGTGTACGTATAATACTAAGAACAGAAGCGCGTTGCTACTTAGCAAATATTTCTTACACCGTATAGAGAGAGACTGATTGATTAATTCGGTTAGTACCAGGTTCGGAAGCCAAACGCTGAACCTCTCTGCCACCGTGCCTTCAAGACAAAGAGGAATGGATATAAATGCTCGACAAAATCTTGCGTGGTGTCCCAAATAGCCGGACAGACTAAGGGAAATGGTGAAGGTGAATATATATATGTAATCCTTATTGTCCGTAAGGAAATTTTGTATACATATGCATACAAAGAGAGAGAGAGAGAGAGAGAGATAAATAGATTGATAGATTAAATAACTCGACACTATACTCAAAACAAAGATGCGAACAACCCACTTAGTATACATATCTTTTATTATATTCAAAGTACAATTCATTGTTCTCATATTCAACGTTCGTATTTCATACCGTGACATTTTTCAGAAGAGAGTTTAAAAAAAAAAAAGAAACTCGACCATCAATCAACTTGACCCGAAAGATGATCTAAATTATTCATCAAGCTTTTTTATGTGAAGCAAATGTTTTGTACGAACTTAAAGGTCAAAGTTCAAATAACATTTCAATAAAATCAGTTCCGTTAATTTTTTTTCTCTCAATTATTTAACGCTAGGGGAGATTACTGAAAATTCTCAGTTTCAAACAAACAAACAAATAGAGTTCTTCATCATCAGAAAAATGCCATCGATGCATTATTGATAATCGAGATAATTAATTTACTTTTGAACGTGATAATACAAATATTTATCTAAATAAAGGGGGGGGGGGTGTCATATTGCTGACACTACAATCACTTGGTAAGACTTCCTCAGTATTATGGACTCTGAAGCACTCCACTATCTATAAAATGCTTCCTAATGTCACGCGTCTCAAATAACATATAACGCCTTATGACAACCAGTCCAACTTCTGGCTCAGAACTGTTTTCACTACCATGAGAAGGGGCGAAGGCAAGTAACTGGTACCCAAACCAGTGAGCTTCGGTCAGGAGAGGCTCGTTAGCCAAGTCTGGCTACCCACCTCAAAGACGGAAAACTCAGAATTCAAACCACAGCAGCCTTTCAGGTATAACCATCATGGGAAAGGCTTCGGGAATAAATCCAAAGGAAAAATCAAGAGCCCGCGATCCTAAGGCAGTTCGCAGCACCCAGTGCTACACCCTGGCAGAGCCTGTGACGCCGCTGACCACAAACTGTATCAGCACTTGCCGTTTCTTTGGATATATCAGCTGCGTGGAGGGGGGGGGGGCTGATGTGTGGACGACATCGTTCTGACAGCGAATTCCCAGGCATTTATCTCATTTCCATGTGATGATCGCTTCGTACTAAATGAGGCTATATATTTATATACAACATTGATTTCACTTTATCTCAGGCTAACTCAGTCTTTAGTGCAATTAAAGTTAAATTTACTCTTGTTCACAAAGTAGTTATTCAAGTTATTTCAAGTTGTACAAGTTAGACTATAACACGCCTACAGGGGTTTAGTTGTCTACCAGCAGTTTGGGGCTACAGGCAGGAAGTTGAGACTTGAAATACCAGACGTAACTGGTGGAACCAAAACAAGTTTCAGAAGAGCATTTTATTTCTATTCTAATCTGAAATCATAGAGCCTCCAATTATAAGGTTTAGGAACTGGAAACGTATATAGATCATTCCTGGAAACTTAGAGCCTCCACATCTGACGTCTAGGATCTATAACTTAGATAGAAAGATAAACCTCTACATGTGACTTCTAGAACCTGAAAACGTAGAGACTCCACTTCTGACGTCTAGAATCTGTAACTTAGAACATTCATGACTTATAGAACCTGGACACTTAGAGACTCCATTTTTGATGTCAAAGATCTGTAGCTTAGAGAGTGTGAACTTTTTTAGCACTATGAAATCAAATTTGTAAGCTCGTTCGCTGAAATCATAAACTAGTTTGTATTCTTTAGTTGGCAATGCTAGTCTTAACTTATTCAATTTGTCTATTCGTTTTAAATTCTCTCGCAGTTTGGCTTTTTAAATTTTCTTTTTATTTTCATTATTTGACATGATATCGCCAGCACGATACTCCTTATCGCTTTTCTTTTTTTATATATATATATTTCTTACTAAATGTTCTTGATTTAAAAACGTCAACGGAATTGTAAAAAAAAAAGGGCAGGTTACTATAATTTACTTTTAGTGTGAAAATCTCTAATTGTCGAAAAACAAAATTGTCTTGGAATTTCTTCGTGTCACCCCAGATTTTTTTTTTTACAATTATCTATTCAGATTGCACATTCATCGACAAAAAAATCAAACATAAAAAACATGGAACCTGGGTGGATGTTCTCGAAAACGGCTCTAACGATTATCCTATAAATTTTACAGTTAATGTTTATCTTTGGGATAATAATTACTAGCAATCAGGCCACATTGGGGAAACTCTGGTATTAACCGTTATAATTTTTCACTGTATAATAAAAGAACTCATTTACATTTGGCTATTGAACTAGGAAATCTTTATCTTGAACTGACTACGTCCTTAGGTATTTCCGCATGTAGTCTCTATTCATTAAACATTTTCAGAAACTTTTTTGCGCATCTTCTTCTAAGTCTAGATCCATAGGACCATCATTAGAATATTATAATTCACTTGACCAGGACTTGATTCAGATATTATAATTCACTTGACCAGGACTTGATTCAGATGATGTCAAAAGTCACGTAAACAAAGTCCAATGAAATAATCCAAGCAGCTGTCTAGAGGTAAGGCTGGAGCGAAACAAACAAACAAACAAAAAAACAAACAAACAAACAAACAAACAGAGGTGAAACAAGTAAATAGAGAATAAAGAATCGCAGTAATGTTAAGAACATTGTTACAATTTCAAGCATTTACTGTAATGGTATCGAGAAGATGAGAAACATTGGATTGTTGCAGTATTAGCTGGATGGCTGGGCTGACATTTTGTGGATTGTTTGAACGGAAGGGAAACATCGATGACATGTAGTTACATTCTGTTGGCTTCTTCAGGCGTAAAGAAGTAAATATCAATAGTCACAACCACTCACAAGACCGTTATAGATTGTGACAATCATTTGTTTTTGAGTGCTTGATGTAAAGATGTCTTAATGTTACAATGAGATTGTGTTGATCTGAAAATGCGTTTCTGGTATTATAATTTAGTGTAGATTTCTATTTGAAACAAAAAGGTCATCTTGCCGAAGATTCAAATACAAAGTGTGATGCTGCACTGATTCATTTACTATTCAATGACTCACACTGATGCTCTAGAAAGTCTACCAACTATTGAATAGTTGACAGAGTGTTGAGAACGACTCCAGTTTACAAACAAAGAATTAGGTTTAGAATGGACTTTATACCTTACACATTTTAGTAAACATTGAATCAGCTGAAACAGTAACGACACGCATAGGCTAATACATGGTACAATTGACCTCACTACACACATAATACATTATACGATTTACCTCACTACACACATAATACATTATACGATTGACCTCACTACACACATAATACATCATATGCTTTTTTTTACGACAATTTATAATGGTATGACAATGTCTTCAATTTATAATGGTATGACAATGTCTTCAATTTATAATGGTATGACAATGTCTTCAATTTATAATGGTATGACAATGTCTTCAATTTATAATGGTATGACAATGTCTTCAATTTATAATGGTATGACAATGTCTTCAATTTATAATGGTATGACAATGTCTTCAATTTATAATGGTATGACAATGTCTTCAATTTATAATGGTACGACAATGTCTTCAATTTCGAAGATAAAGGATGAGTGCAGTGTTTCACAGGACTACTCAAACCAAGTTGCGAACTGCAAATTTTTCCCGCATCTCGTGCAGACAAAGCCATTGTCCGCCGGCGGTCTATTAAAATACAAAAACCAAAGAGATTATTGCTATTGAGCTGCTCATACGATTGCGTCCTTCTTGCACATCACGTACAGGAACTGCAACTTGCAGTCCATGAATTAGCTGAGGCTGCTGCCTCGTTTAGTCTGTCCATAAAAAAAACAAAATAAAAATATATAGGTCACGATTCAGAAGTCCCCAAAAGTAACTCCACAAATCAATGTGAATGGCCATCTCCTTAACGTTTTTGACCACTTTACATAGCTGGGCAACACAGAGTCTAACGATGCGTCACTGTCCAGAGAAATAGACAACTGTCTCGCAGAGGCCAGCTGTGCTTTTGCTATCAACCTGATAGCATTGCGAAATAGGTCTCTTCACCTAGCAATAAACATCTATGTTCATAAAGCAGTGGTTCTCACCATTTGTATGGCATTGAGACCTGGGTGCTCTATCGAAGACTCCTCGAACGCTTTCATCAAAGGTGCCTTAACTCCATAATGGGCATATGCTGGCAAGAGTACATTACAAATAACTATGTTCTGTTGGAGGCCGTGTGGGCAATATAGAAGCACTAACTACCATTGGTCAGCTGTGCTGGGTCGGACATTTATCCTGCATAGGATACGATCGCATGCCAAAGGCGATCTCCTTTGGCAAGCTGAAAGGAGGACGGCGTAACAGATGTTTCCCGTAAGCGCTATAAAGATCAACTCAGGCTCCAATTCACCCTCACTAATGTTGACAGTAGCTTGTAGCAGATGGCCTCTGAAAGAAACAGCTGGAGAGCTTTCAAAAAGGCCGCCGGACACACATTTGAGACTAAAAGAAAAAAATAACGATCTCCCCCCCCCCCCCCAAAAAAAAGGAGAGTTGTGAAGGCATTGACTTCATTCTGTACACCATGATATGTAGCAAGGTTTCTAACAGGCACCTTTAGACTTACAGTATTGACTCGAGCATTGGACAAACAAAGAGAACGTGTATTTAAACAATGACTTCTTTGGCTAGAGTTAGTTCAAGTACAAGTCACGCGAGAGAGTTACCAAGAAAAGAGAACAGTTTATTTAGTAAACTTAATTAAATTCAATCTTTTCGTTTTAGTAATGCAGTGGCGTAGCTAAGGATTTGGGGGCACGGGAAGGCTTGATCTCTTTAGCGGCTCCTGCATTTTGACATTCGACATCACGACACGAGGTAATGGCGTAATATTTCGAACACTCATTTGGGGGCCCCCCTCAAATGGTAGCACGGTGGGATTTACAAATTTGAAGCTCCCCTTCCCCCTAGCTACGCCACTAAATTAAAGAATAAAGACGTAACACTTTATTTCTTAACAAAAAGCCAAGCAAGCTGTTGCAGAGTCTTCACGTCTCTGTATGTTTTGGAGGCGGTGTTAATTACATATGTGTGTGTAGAATGTTTTCTGCATTCCCCCCCCCCCCTTTCTCATTGAACTCTTGTGTAGCGCACTAGCTGGTAGTCTAATGGCAATATGTCAGAATAAACTCAAGTCTCCAGAACCAATTCCACATAAACAAAACTCACAATCCTCATATTTTTTTAGTCCTTGCGGGCACTTCAAAATAATGGCTGTTTAAACTGACGGTCGTTTAGCGTCTACTGATTACTCGCCAGACTCTCGGGAAAGACTCGGAATAGCCGAGTTCTCTAAGACAAGTGTAATTTGCATGTATAAAATGTGAGCTCGTTTATTTTTTGTTTTGTTATGTTTGAATTCAGAAGAATTGACGAGAAGAAAATGACTCATGTATTTAAAAGCAAATATTGTGAGTACTGTACATTATATAATATCAGTTTCAAAGTTGAGATAGCCTTGGTAGATTTTCTAGGTGTTTGTAAACTGAATGGTACATCATTATGTAAAACATATGTCATATATCTTGCATAATATATCATATATCAGGAATACAGTGGCGAAGGTCCGGGTTCAACATTATGACGGCTTCTTCCCTCTTTTAGATACTCGAAGGTCGAGTGTGGGCCCGTAGTGAACCCCTTTAAGCTATGGTTGCTACGCTACTGTTAGGCACTTATTTAGTATAGCGTAGCACTATAGTTGACGCACTGTGAACGCGATACTTAGTGACGTCATGGATAGTGGGATTTATTTTTTTTTATGTTATTTTATTTTGTTGTTATTAGGTGACAACGTGGATTATTTACAGAGACACGACCATTGTGTATTAAACGTTGATTTACATAGTAAAACAGTCTCGACTTAGTTCTTCATTTGTTCTTTGCCTAGAGCTTGTAGAATAGGCCTGTACCAGACACTCCAACACCTTCTGAATAATTGCCTATATCAGTCGTCAGACATAAATTTACAACATCCAATCGACCATTACACTACTGCGTGTATCTTATTTATGTATCGTTTATTCAACCTCATATATCATGTATAAAACATCATACATCATATATCATGTATCAAATATCATACATCATAAATCATGTAACATGTATAAAATATCTTAAATCTTTTTAAAATAGACAGAATGTATGCCACACGAAACATTTAACTTGGCCATATACTTAAGTGGTCAACGTTTTACAAGGGCGTTACGAGGCCAGCACAGTGACAAACTGAAAGGTACTTTACCTAAGGCTAAGCAAAGTACCCATCTCAAGTATGTCTCGATATTCAAAACGAGGTTAGGATATTTAAAAGTAAATCATTTCAAAGCAAGATAGATACAAACAAATTATTCGTGAGTGTTTCGAGACCTAAATCTAAATGTGTGTTTATCAAGTCTGTGTTTGTGTTGTTAAAATGTGTTCGTTTGGACTGATAAAGGACTCGTGGAAGTTTTGATGAAAAACTGGACATGTATTCTTAATGTATTTGTCGTACGGCTTTCTACATTTTTTTTGCACAACGAAAGACTTGTTTTCTTCACTCCTCGACTCGTTTTGAAAACGAGGCTTGGCTTGGCTGCACTTAGCTGTACTCTTTCAATCAAGACGACGATCCCTTAGATTAAACCTAATGATACCTTAAATAAATGCTTCACAACGAGAGGATACAATTCGTTGCTTTGGCAACGACATAGCTTGACATTTGGAGGCCCAGGAGGGAGGGGTCTTTACCTCTTTAGGGGCCCCTGCATTTTGACATTTGACATCATGACATGAGATAATGACGTAATACTTCATGTTAAAACACATTTCGGACACTCATTTTGGGGGCCCCGCTAGTGGATGCCAGGGGGGATTTTTAAATTTGGACCCCCTCCCCTTCCCTAGCTACGCCACTGAATGTGGTACTCCTACTGCTTGTTATATGAAGTTCGGACATACAATGTTTAGTAAGTCACGTATGGTCCAACTCGAGCATCAATCACTTCAATCCTAACTGACCTTAAAACGAGACGCCGTTCATCCCGACCTTCCCCACCATTTCTTCGTGACTACCGGAAGCGGATGTCAATTTGCAAGTGACCGGAACTACCTTTACGTGAATGAAATAGAAATAGATATTGAGCCAACGTCGAATTTATCTCCCTTAAGCAACGTTTTCCAGACGATCAATACCAGGGACTTTTTCTCATCCACATTATTAAATTGTTATATAATAATCATCCTGCTAAGAGGAATATGTGATATAGTATTGAATAGATTGCATTAAAACATTTTTATTGGGTAAATGGATTGAGCCATTGGGTTAATTAAGTAAATGGATGAAGGCCTAGGGGTCAAACGGGAAGAAAGAAATCAACATTGCCTCGCCTTTATGTTTCTAGTAACTATGGAAACCGTATCAGATAATTTAGAAAATATGTAAACGACTATTTGATTAGACTTAAGACTTCTGGAAATGTCCTCCGCGGCAAGCACTTAACAAGTGAAGTATTCTTCATTAGCATACAGTAATCTGTGACGTCATTTAAGAGTTTTCATGTTTCCTTATCTTATCTTATATAATTTACGTGTTACTTCATTTATGATTTAGTCAGTTGCTCTTAAATTTGGTCCATTCCTTTGACACTATCATACTATCTTCTTGTATTAACATTTTGTTTGTTTGCATTAGTTCAGCTTCTCTTGTAACCTGTCAGTTGTTTCTTTCAGTCTGTCCATTGCAATGGAATTCTGTCAATCGGTTTCAATCACACTCTTTCAGTTTTCTGACATTTTGTCATTTTGTCTGTATATTTCTGTTGCAATCTGTTTATCTGTTTGCTGTAGGGTAATGCAAGAAGTTTTTTTTTAACCAACATTAATATAGCACCATCCATGAACAGACTTTAATACCGCACCATTCATGAACAGACTTTAATATAGCACCATTCATGAACAGACTTTAATACCGCACCATTCATGAACAGACTTTAATATTGCACCATTCATGAACAGACTTTAATACCGCACCATTCATGAACAGACTTTAGTACCACACCATTCATGAACAGACTTAAAAACCGAACCATTCATGAACACACTTTATTACAGCGCCATTCATGAACAGACTTTCAATAAATAAATTAAAAATGAACCTCTGAAAAGCACTCCATGTAAAGTAAGTCAATCAGCTTTATGTACCCAGCTCGTGAAAGTTTAAAAAGAATCCCCTTTCATGCCGTATGCCTAACAGACGTACAAGTTTTTTACAGCCCAGAAAGGAAATTGTTTTCCCCGAAATACATTAGTCGGAACGTAAAATGACAACGATTTCACATTTAACAGACTTTTTAGTTTTTTGGCAATAACATTAAAGTCGAATAGAGAAATAATTGAATATAGATGTAAAAATTCACAATTAAAAAAACTCCCATGTTAATTATTAGTTTTTTTCTTTATTAAATTTTCTTTAAATTGTTGAAATTAATTATTGCTAGAAACTAGGGAACAGAATAGATGGACTTTCTGATCCAGTGTAAATATTTTTATTTTTATATTTTAGAATCAACTACTTAATGACAAGATGAAGACTAAGCAAGAGACGTCAGCCGCGGCGTACAGGTCAAGGGTCATTATCTTCTTTGGACTTGGAAACATTTTTTCTCCCTCAGAACTTAGAGGTTTAGATCAAGTGTCTTAAAAAAAAAAGAAAAAACAAAAAAACAAAACAACAACCTGAAAACTACTGGTTAAGTAGGAAACCCTCAAGCGATGCTACAAACAGTCCTCGTAGGCAAAGGTCAGGCACGTAATCTTCACATTAGAACGACAAACTCTTTGTGGCAGAAGGTAATGACGTCATAAGATAATGTTTACAAACAAATGTTCACATTGAAACTTACGACCGGATTTGGACTTCAAAGGGCCAAAGCTTTTTGACATTTGGGACGCCTCGTAATCAACATAAGACAAGGTCTGCCTTACTCTTTATTCAAAATTGAAAATATTCCTGCAGCTCTCCTGTCTACTGAAAATATATCCTGTGGAAGCCGAACATATGTGCGTGCTAAGCTATCGTTCGGTCGTCTCGATGGTCCCGGGTTCAAACCCTGGCCGCTGCCATTCCATGTCGTCCTCTGGGAGGTTTTGTACTATAATCTAGATTATCCGAAACATGTCAAATATTTTTTACAAACTTGAACAAATAAAACATGCCAATCGGTATCCACGTGGAAGGAGCAAAAGCGTTTACTGCTGTGCAGAGGTTCAGCACCTAGCCCTTCACAAAACTTTCTCACCGTTGATTTGATCCTACACCAAATACTTTCAGAATGCATCTTAAACATATTGTCCTGGATAACTTCCCTTTATACCCACATTTCAAAGATCACAGTCTCTAAAAAAGAAACTTCTTGCACAATTGCCCACTTGTATACAAAGTATGTTTTAAAAAAAGATATAGACATGGTGATACAGAACGACATTATGGATTGGTTTATATTAAAGGAGATGTTATTATCTCTAATCAATAATTTTAACAGCGAAAAGCTCAGATCTGTGCATCTGGGTCGCTGAAACCAGTTAAGAATCTAATCCATCAACACCTGGCCTCAACGCTTGATCTGATTATGTAAAATATTCCGCACTGCAACCAGTCTACTTCCTATAGTGAGCATTGTATTCAGAGAACCGATTTATTGACAAACGAGTAAAACTCAGCAAAAATTATTAGCAATGCAGTTAATGGCAATGTCTTCGATTCCGAGGATTAAGTCTGAGCGCAGTGTTTAAGTTGACTACGCAGACCCAGTTGTGACCTGCAGTACACTACAACTACGTAATGAAAAAAAAAAAGATACTATTGAAAATGTGACTCAGAAAGTTCTCTACCAGGTATCTAAGTGTGAGATTCTACTTTCATTCAACCAGGTCTATATATGTGACTTTATGTCTCTGAATATGTCTCTGAACATGTCTCTGAATATGTCTCTGAATATGTCTCTGAACATGTCTCTGAATATGTCTCTGAATATGTCTCCGAACATGTCTCTGAATCTGAATAGTCTCTGAATATGTCTCTGAATATGTCTCTGTGCATGTCTGTAGTTGAACTGTTTAGACGTCCTTATGAACAACACAGTATCACGTGATCAGACATTCTTCCATTTTTCTGTTAAAGTCACGTGCTGCTGAAGGACTGAGCTGAGAAGTACAGCGAGTCGGAAGTTCAGAACGTGAGCTTCAAACCACTTTAAATTGAAACTGAGTTTAGCACACCCAGCTTTGGAAATAGATTTTATTGATTACAGAGAGAGACAGAGAGAGATGGAAAGAGAGAGAGACAGAGAGAGAAAGAGAGAGAGAGAGATGGAAAGAGAGAGAGACAGAGAGAGATAGAGAGACAGAGGGAAAGAGAGAGAGACAGAGAGAGAGATATGAAGAGAAAGAGAGCTATGAGAGCTTCAGATCAGATTTTAAACAGATTGCATTGAAATAGGATTCCAAATGGTAATAGACACTATTAGTTTTGTGTGGTCTGTCTGTCCGTCCGTCCGCCCGTCCCTTTTAGATCTCGTAAACTAGAAAAGATATTGAAAATCCGACATCATGATATTTTAGACCTTTCAAAGTTCTGATACAAGGGTTACTTTTTTCTTTTCTGAAAGCGAAAAATGTAATTTTTAAAATCAACTATGCAAGCAGTTTTTCATAAAAAATTACCTTTTTTACAACTATTCCCTATTAATAGTAACAAACACGGGAGGCTATTTACTAAGCTATACAAAACACACATAACACATTTATGCAAACGGTTTCAGGTTTTTGCCAAAAAAATATTTTGTTTACAAATGTATTGTTAAGTTATATACGTTCTTTCAGATTAACTATTATGTTTAAAGAGAAAAAATCTATTTAGTATGCATAGCATGGGCGTAGCCAGGATTTTTTTCGGGAAAAAAAAATTATATGTATTTATGTGTGTGTACATAATCTTTATTCCATTCTGACCCTTCATTCTTTCGGAAGACGTTTATTGTGCCCTAGAATAGGTTCTTCCATGAGTTAGTGGAAAAATTTACCGCCATTACTAGCAAGGGGGTCTGGGGGAGCGCTAGGAGTTCCCTCAGCGCGGGGCGAAGCACTATTTCTGATATTGAAAACCAACAAAATGCATATTCTGAGGTATTTACAGTGCATTTTCCTGCTATTAAAAAGTTCTATTTCAAAAACCTAATGTGCTATTCTTACTGACTTAGACCCTCCTGCGCCATTCGGCGCATTTGCTGTTAAGCTGTTTCCAGAAAATTGTAGATTCCCCGCCATTACTAGCAAGGGGGTCTGGGGGAGCGCTAGGAGTTCCCTTAGCGCGGGGCGAAGCCCCGCCGCCAAGCACTATTTCTGATATTGAAAACCAACAAAATGCATATTCTGAGGTATCTACAGTGCATTTTCCTGCTATTAAAAAGTTTTATTTAAAAATCTAATGTTCTATTCTTACTGACTTAGATCCTCCCGCGCCGTTCGGAGCATTTGACGTCAAGATGTTTCTATAAAAATCTGTCACTGGTAATGTCTGAAGCCTCTTTCCACCTGCCATGAGGACCTCCATGAATGAGTGGCGTCAAGTTGTACTAGGATATCATTGCAACTCTTCTTATGCGTAATTCATTTTGTCGGAGAACGTGTCCCGCAAACCTCATGCGTCGCTCTCTCACAATCTTACTAAGTAGTCGACTCCCATTTCGGCATAGGATTTCCTTGATTCAGAGCCGATCTCTATAACTGACTCCTAAAATCTGTCTTAGCCATCTTTGTTGAGCCACATTTAGTGTTTTTCAATTTCGGCAGATGACTATTCACTGCAGTTTATTAATGGAGCCCTGCCACTGGTAAAAATGTGTAACCTCTCTTGAATACGCCCTTGGAATTAAGTGACTGAAGTTTGCTTTAGATTTTATATCGAATAAAGAAGTATTATCGTCAAAATCATCTGTTGGGGGTTTTCCACCTCAAAATGCTCTGTAGGGGGGATCTTAAACTCGAAACCATCTGAAGGGGTTTTAAACTTTAAAAAAAGTCATCTGTAGAAGAGGGGTTTAAACTCAAAATCCCCGATTGGATTGGCTACGCTCAAATAATTTTAGTGTGTAATTTGCTTTTTTTTTTATATTGAAGAGGTATTTTTAGCATCAAACCCCTCTGAATGGGGGTTTAAACTCAAAACCCCTTTGGCTACGCTCATAGATTTTAGAGTGAGTAATTTGCTTTTATTTATATTGAAGAGGTACTTTTTAGCTTCAAACTCCACTGGCGGGGAGTTTAAACTCAAAACCCCTTTGACTACACTCATAACATTTTGAGTGTATAATTTGCTTTGTTTTATTATTTAAGAGGTATTTTTTACCTTCAAACCCCGCTGAAGTGAGGTTTAAACTCAAAACTGAGTCAAAACCCATTTAGCTCATAATATTTTGAGTGCGTAATTTTTTATATTGAAGAGGGGGTTTATCGTAAATTTTAGAGGGGGTTTTAAAATCAAAATCTCCCTTAACTGTGTTCTTGGAATTAGGGGATTTTCGTTTGCATTTTTTTTTGTTTTGTTTTATAGAAGAGGGGGAGTTAACTGCAAAAACCCCAGGTAGAGGGTTTAAAAGTCAAACCCCTGGTAGGGGGTTTTAAACTCTAAACCCCTGGTAGGGGTTTTTAAACTCGAACCCCTCTGGTAGGGGTTTTAAACTCGAAACCGCCTGGTAGGGGTTTTAAACTCAAAACCCATTTGGTTGTGCTGGGGCAAGTGATGGCTTAGTATTGATTTATTTATTGATTGATGGGGGATTTAATTTCGGGGGGGGGGGTTTGAACCCCCCCCCCCTGGCTACGCCCATGAAGCATAGGCCAATTAGTGAAATATAATTTAAAATAAAAATTAATAAGCCGTTTCATATTATCACATTCATAAAGGGACAGACATACACACTCGTTTCACTTAACTAAGTAAAAATTATTTTTTTTTTTTACGGAAATGTATATTTTTTTCTTTTTTTTTCCTCGAGGCTTCGACTAATAGATTGACCATTTACAAAACAATTAGATTATTTAGATAATCATTATATGACATCAGTTAGGCCAGTCGTTTGACTTTCGACACAAACTGTCTTTGTAACCTTGTTTTGTTGATGTTGTTGTTACAATACTTCTATTCAAGTCAGAACGTCATGGAAGGGGTGGGGGTGGGCAGAAACCTGAACGTTGATATCAAAAAACGGCTCTAACGATTTTTTCTAGAAATTTAACAGTTGACACATATTGCAGAGAAAAGTATCTCTAGCTCGTTGGCCACACGGGAAGACTTTAGTTTGACCGTTATAATTTTCAACTTAAAAAAAAAAAGAAATAATTTTACATTTAGCTTTAAATTGGATTTAAAAAAAAAAAATTGGCGTAGTCAGCCATTAGTTCAACTTAAAGTTCCTTAAGGTTTATTGAAACATTATCTAAGCTTTGCTTGTATTTTTACGTAAATCTTGATTATATCTAGGTTCTAGATTTAGAGGTAGATCTAGATTTGATCTAGA